>JAOXYL010000100.1:21092665-21118812 GCA_028564955.1 Terapon puta | reverse complement strand
GACTTCAAATTTCGGGACAAAGCAGCTGGTCTAAGTGCAGATAAAATGTGTCTATTGTTTGCTTTCACCGCGGCAGCATTCAGGATAAATAAATGTTTTTTTTGTCTCTATTGGGGTTCTGCCAAGTTTAGTTAAACTCACACTGCTTATGAGGAATGTGTTGGTTACAGCTTGTGTACAGCTGCAGAACACTTTATATCCAGCTGACTTTTTAAACTATTGTTAAACAATGAGTCAGACTAAATTCACCACCATGCTTTTATCCTCAAACTGACTTGTAACCATGGGCTTTAAATGAATGAGCAGAATGTACAAGATTTTCCTCTGAAAGGTCACGGAGTTGCACATCATGAACATACCTAAGGTAACTACATGTATAAATAATATGTGGCAGCTCTGCTTTTAAAAAGGACTTTAAATCTTCCCACATTCATGCCTTCATGACTCTGCCATTAAAGAGTGTTTGGTGGTGAGAGCACAGAGGTCTGATAAAAATCGCTGGGTGAGTGGATTTAGTTTGATGTGTGGTTTGCCAAACTGAGCCACGGACAAACTGCGTTTCATTACTGAGCAAAGAAATCTAGTTTGGTGTTGCAGCACACATCAACCTGCTGTTGTTTACTGTAGCTGCTCCACAATGTCATGCTTTTGTCATTTTGTCAGCCTGCTCCAGTGCGCGTGTGTAACCGCTCGCCGTTTATAATCTTTTTTCTGACAGTTTTTCCACTGCACTTTCCGCTTGCGTTTTCCCGTCATGCATACCTGGGTGTGCTGCCATCGCTGTGCAAGCCGCGGCAACAGAGATACAGTATGTTAGTAAATCATTGTAGAAAGAGATGGATGCCTCTCTCCAACTGCTTCTGCACTCCAGGATCACTGAGTGGAACAGTTACAATGCCTGAGGGTATCCATACCTCTGGGTCCATCCCCAACTTCTTGTTTGTGTGTTTGTGTTAGTGTTTGTGTGTGTGTGTGTGTGTGTGTGTGTACACGCGCGTGTGTGAAGGTACATCATATTCCCATTAAATATTAATGACCTGGGAGCAAAGGCACGGGACTGCTTGTGATTGTGCTTTTACGCCTGACACTTACAGCACAGTGGGGGCCGCATGCATGTACACGCGCAAAACACACAAAGGCATGCGCACACATGCAAATGCACAGGCGTACACACAGATGCGCAGCAAAAGTAAACTCCCTTTTGCAGCTTGTGCTGCTCCACTGAGTGAGTTCAGGCGGTGCCTTAGTAAAGTATTAATGTGCAAACACTTTAACAGACATACGCCTGCAAGCACCAATTGTATTAGTATCCCCTGCCTGACATCAAACAGGCTACATCTGAATGATACAATGGGATATGAAGTCACTGAATTAGGTGTTTTTTGATATCAAAGGCTAATCTATTATTCTTTATCATGTGACTTGAATGACTTGAGATGAAAGGGTTAGAGGTGAAGAAGTCTCTTTGAACTTCCATAGGTGGTACTATTCAATTTCATCACATGCAATACATTTTCCATACCATTACCAGACTGTACAGTAAGCTTCTATCACATTTCCTACCTTCTCCTTGGTTTAGTGAGAGAT
Source organism: Terapon puta (assembly GCA_028564955.1). Classification (NCBI taxonomy): domain Eukaryota; kingdom Metazoa; phylum Chordata; class Actinopteri; order Centrarchiformes; family Terapontidae; genus Terapon; species Terapon puta. The sequence goes on along the minus strand of JAOXYL010000100.1, from coordinate 21,117,225 downwards.
ATATCGAGGTTTTGCATTAGATGGCTTGTTTGTCATTTAGCACTTATTAAATACCTGCCGAGGTGAAAAATAGTAGGTGTTCTCGAAGCGTTGATTGGGGTATAGCAAGGCACTGCATACGCAATGGCATAAGCGTAATTTAGTTATTTATACAGACTTATTTTTGGCAGCAGAGTTCTGAACAACTGTGCTCATGTGAAGTCACAAAATAAACATGTGCATGGGGGGACCTGCAATTTCAACTTTGTCCACTTGATGTCACAAACATTACAATGACAATTCAGGCGGCGTTGCAGGGAGAAATGAACAGAGGCTGTGTTGGCTCGTGCACACTCACACACACTCACACACACACGCACAAAGAGAAAAAGCTGTAGCGGGCATGACAATGAGTGACATTTATCGCGTGTGCTGGATTGACGTTTTGTGATCAGTAGGGAAGAGACAGAGCTTTAGGCAGCCCCATGGCGCGAAACCTCCGCAGACCTTATTTAGGGAACTCCAGAGACTAGGCGTGAACCTGGGGAATAACATAGCCCCAGTCTCTTGCGTTGCCTAATCACCTGCACCTTAAGCAAAGCGCCGTCTAGACGTTTGCCCTCAGCCGAGCCTGCACTGAAAGTTTGAGCGGGAACTTAAAAGGGGGCCATTTTGAGTGCATATTGTAATGAGCTGATAGTAAGCGTGATGAAATGCATGACTGAGCTGTAAACCTTTTTTAATTAGCATATGCACCTTTTGTGAATATAAATGTAGACTCTTAATGAGACTGATGCAATTAGAGTAGGCAGGCTGAGAGGTACTCCATGCATTGTACACCTTTTTATTTCGCTTTCTATTTCAAGAACCCGGCAGTGATTCATTTACTTGTCGAATATTGTACTGAAAAACTTCACGGGCGGGATAGTGCAGAGAAAGTGAAAAGCCCTTGATGTCAGCTTAGCTCGATCCTTTTCGAAAACAACCGAGCTAACAATGCTGTTCGTGTCGCCGCTCTTCAAGAGTCGACTGACGTGACTGTGAAAAATCAACAGCTTGCGTACATTAGTCATGACAAAGTGTTTGGTAGGATGAAGCGGAAAATTGATAAATGAATATTCAACACCTTGGAAAAATATTTCCCTTCTTTCCAAGCTCTAGATAATTAGATTGATACTGAATGTTATCCGGCCTCTAGTGTTAGCCGGTTAGCTTACTTATTGTACAGAGTGGTATCTAATTTCTCACATAGCACCTAGCAATCAAGTGCAAATTCCCAAAATGTAGAACTACTTCTAAGAGGTACAATTCAAGCAGGCCAATCAGTGTGCAAACCAAATGTTATACTTTCAGTAGTACACCATCAAGATGTAATCAGGTGGATCCAGCGAGCACCCACCACCAGTCTCTACTATTAGTAAGGCATGGGGAAAATACAATCCCATTGGTGATGATCTCAGAATTACCCACCGCCCTCACACTAAGTACCTTTGTAATTGTTTTATCATTGACCTACTGTGACCTGGCTGTGAGTGCTGTCCAACATCTGAACCAACCATGACATCACAGGCCTCGCACTGGCTCTCATTTTCTGACATGACAGGCGGGGGCTTTCGTGTCACGCCTGCCGCGCTCTCCCAGTATAGCATGAGATAAGCTGCAGGGAACGCTAACTCCATAATAGCACTCACAGGCCATGCCCATTAGCTCTAAATAACACTCTTGCAGTGCAAAGCACCGTCGTCGACACCATAATGGCCACATTAACGAGCATTACACAGCCATTGGTTTTTAGAACCGCTTACTGCCACTGAGCTCATGCATCATAACAGTGTGTTCAACATTACGCCCCGTGATAGCTGTGAGAAATTTTTGGGGGGGTGACTTGGCAACTTGGTGTAGGCTTCCTTCTTCTCCCTTCAAGTCTTCCTTCCGTTGCGGCATCTGCTCTGACTATTTTCTACTCTCCTTCAGTTCGTTACTCACCGTCTCTCTGTTCTCTTTGTTTAATCTGCTACTTTCTCCGATGGACTCAGTGATAGTCATCCTCAAACAGCCTCTTCCCTCCCCACCCCTCTCTCCTGCCGCTCTCCGTTCCTCTCACTGCTCATTTCCACTCTACAAAGATGTGTTCCTGGAGAACACCTATTATTTAGCCTCGTCTTCCTCTTCTCTCTCTTCCCTTCAGTCACTGTGTTTTCCTCTTACATGACGCTAGAGAGGATTTGTCCATGTTCCTTTGCATTATGCAGTTGAAAGCCCATTTTTTCTGTCAATCTCAACCCATCTCCTCCCTTTGTTGCAAACAACAGTCACTAGAGATCAGAATTTCCTTCTAAACACCATCAAACCCCCCATTTTAATGAAGTTGGAGAAAAGGGCACAGTCTTTTATCCCTCTGTGTGTCCTCACTTGAGACAGGAGGACGGATGGGTGATGAGTTGAGAGAAAGGGAATTGAGTTATTCTCAGCTGTCGGGCTGTCTCCTGTCTAGACGGTGGGTCAGATGATCTGGGAGATTTGAGTGTCAGCTGCTAAGACCTGAGCAAACTTTGGGTTTTTATCTCAGGATTAACTGTAGATCAGGCCCAGTTCTGAAGCTGTCAAAAGTAGAAACAATTAGAGGAAATTGGCTTAAATCACGAAAAGTTCACAACGATTGTATGGAACGCACGAGAAGAATTCATCAATGCATCAGCATCCATAAACATCAGTGTGTCTTGTCATGAGAATACACGAGAGCCGACAGCTTTAATTCAGATCATTGCATCATCATAATCCTGTTCTCGCTCTCTGCATTATGCAACAGTAATAATACTCATTGCCTCATTTTCTAAATGTGCATTGTGTTTGCTGATTACACCGAAAACAATAAGGAAGTTAGGTGGTAAGCAGTCGTTTCATTTAAATCATAGGAAGTGCCACACACACCTGCACAAAAGCAAAAAGACTACACACAGATTCCTAAGAGCAGTGACAATATAATGTCTTATTCAAAGACATCAGCGTCATCACAGGTTAGCCTCATCTGATCAGTTATATTCTCTTTTATTCGTCATTACCGCGAAGGAAGCGACAGTGAAATCTCATGTCGTATTTCCCCTGTTCTCTCTCCTTTCATTTTTTCTCTCTGGGGGATGCCAGATCTACCCATTTCGTACAGGCTTAAGAGCCCATGTTGAGGGATTACATCAATCTGATTGAAATGAAAAAAAAAGAAAGAAGGGTAACTGCTTTCCATTGCAGCACCTGTGAAAATCTCAGTGATGATATTACAGATAAAAAAAAACACATGACTGCTCAGAGACACTGGAAGTTTGAAAAGAACTACAACAAGTTTTACTACAGTCTGAGCTGTGGGATCAGCACCACGGACAGCGCATGTGCTTTTTACATTGTAAAGATATGCTGCGGCAGTACCATCAGGTTATTGTGAAATATTAGTTCACACTCCCACAATTCCTTATTGTAAATCCTGTTTATTCTTGCCTTTTGTGATTGATGCAGCATTTGCATCATATCATAGTATCCATTTAGTAACCCGCTGCTTCTCACTTCCTCTAAAAACCCCAGCCTCCATCGTAGCCCAGAAGTGGTGGTGCCAGATGCAGCCGTGTATGGACGGAGAGGAGTGTAAGGTCCTGCCTGACCTGACCGGCTGGTCCTGCAGCACTGGCAACAAAGTCAAAACCACCAAGGTGAGAAGAAAGCCCGTCTGCGGTCATATGTTTGCAAAGATGTGCGAGTGCGGGCCTGTTTGCGTGCCTGTCCCTCTTACTGCTGTCTGCCTGTGATGGCTGAAACGTGATCACACTGTGTGTCAGTTTCTGTGTTCACTCCCACATGCTACTCCTCTCTTTTTATTTGATGACCGCTCTGTTTTCTGTGCGTGCACGGTGTCACCTTACATGCATATCTAGGCAACTCCAGTAATTACAAAGTGTTTGATAACCTCTAATTTGTATGCAACAACAAAGCACGTAACCTTATCACTCTTCACAAGGAGTCCTCTGGGAAACAAATGATGTCCAGAGAGAATAAATAAACATATTACTGGGCATTATCTGGCTTAACTAGCATTTGATGTAGCGCGAATTGACCTTGATCTTCAACATATTTATTTATCTTTTCTGCAAAACATCTTGCCTCAATTAATGTCAGGTAAACAAACTTTCAACTGGATGACTTATTGCTGTTTTGCACGCCGTATATGACTGTATATGAAAAGAAAACCTCAAAAGCTCTCGCCAAGCAAATTAAAGATAATCTTGTAAACAAAGGCTGTTTGATTCTTCAAGATGCCCACAAATTAGTGCACTCTAATTTAAGCACTAATTTCAAACAACAATAAAAAATTACAAAGGAAACACAGAGCTAATAAACAAGCAAGCACCCCGGACGCCCCGAGTGAGCCTCATTTGTGAATCAGCACCGCCTGTATCTCCTCGGGCGACGGTGACAAAAAACAACTGATGGAGAAAATACAAGACCCCTTCAGACGTTTTACTCTACACAACCACTGTGTGATGCCATGTAAACTGACGCTATTCAGATGAGATAAATTGATTCAAATGAGGGTCCTTCATGGCCCTTTGTAAGTGTGCCGAAGTGTGAAAGTTAATTTGCGGGGACTGACGACGGGGGTGTGTGTGTGTATCTATACGTGCCAGAGTGCATGTCGTGGGATGGAGCAGGTGCAGTTTATTTACAGGTGAAACATGAAAAAAGAAACAGTTGTGAGGGAAGCGGTGCAGGCGCCATAAGAGTAATTGCTCGAGAGATGGCATAACAGCACAACATCTGTCGCGTTCATTAGAATGCATTATGGCTGGGGCCTTCCACAGAGGCTTTACAATTAAGAGTCATAATTAAATTGGTGAGTGGGAAAGACTGAGGAACAGAGGCACTGCTGGGCTCAGACACAGGCAGTGGAATTAATGACCCTGGGCCTAACACCAACTCTGGGACTGATAGGTGCAATTATCCTCATTCTGTTGCATGTTGCCATCTCTCCGCCTGTTCTTCTTCTTCTTTTTCTTCTTCGCTCTCTTTCCTGTCTGACCATCCGATCAGCTGAGAGGGGAATGAGGAGCCGGTGCCTGACTGCATCAGTGGACATTAATTGTACATTTGCAAGGTGCTTTGGGACCGCGGAGCAGTTACTTGGAGACTTGGTGGCAGATGTCACTGAAGATAGTTGCAGCGAGACATCGATTCCCTGGCAACTGCTCGCACGGCCCCGCTCTCTCGCTCCCTCTGTGTCTCTCTCCTTTATCCCGCGCCGCTCTTTCTACCCATGACCTCCTTTCACCACCTCAGCCGGCGTGATGATCTGTATCTGTCCATCTCTTTCACTCCCACACAGCGTAGGTGTGCTGCAGAAAGATGCATAGATTGCCTGACCCAGGCAACGGAAAGCCGTCTAACAAGAAAACAAGCAAAGACACTGCACCACAAGAGAAACATTTCCACATGCCCCTTCTCATATGTCTGGCGTTATGGCGAAACGTTCACAGCATTTCCGGGGCTAAAACAGGATTATTTTTATATTAGCATATCTGTTCATTTTGAATGCACATGGGACGGGGTTTGTTGATGGAAAACAAGCTCTATACATCTCCAATTATACGCCTTCAACTTACTGCCCAAGTGTAAACAAACCATTACAGCTTCGAGACATGTGAAATCCAGCTTTGGCAGTCGAGACACTCTTGGCCCTGCAATCAGTCAGCCAGCTAGACTGCAAACATTTTCAATCCACTGAAAAAGAGCCCGAAATAGAGAGGCAATGGTTTGATTTGGAATATTCGCCTCTGACCCCTGGTTGGCTCTTTCAAATGGGAACGTTCATTCGGCAAGTGCGAAGGGGGACTCAGAGTCACTCCATGTAATTACATATATCCCTGTGACACTGATTCTCTCCTCTTATCTGTGGTATTGTTTCTTTTTTAGGTCACGCGATAGCAAGAGAGCCACTGAGCCACGAGGAAACCTGAAACTCTCCATGTGGAAAGGATGGACGTTGCTCACACATTTACTGTACGATGGGGGAAATATCACGGAAAGGGCCGCTCCTTATCCCTCGCAGGACAATGGGATAACAAGTACTCGTAGAAAACTATGTACGCTACATGGAGCCTAACATACAGCATATACAGTGTGCTGGTTGTTGAGACCAATGGACTACAATCATGGACACCCAGGGTACATCTGGACACAAATGGACTTTTATTTTCCAAAAATGGACAAAGTGTGGATTGATCAGAAAGTGGTTGATTTCCGACACTGATGAAGCATTTCAAAGTATATATTTCAACAAAGCATTTGTGGATAAGTGTGAGATGGGAGCTAAAAGCTGTGCTTGAAGTGTTGCTGGACACCGTCCAGGCCCGTTGTCAATATGTAGAGCTGATACTGCAGACAGTAGAGATGATTTGGGAGAAATGAAAGAGATAGCAGCTCATAACTAGCAAATTAGCAAATTAGCATCAAATTGCTCTTGTGGGTCAAGTCACTACCATGAAGACTGTTTTGCGGGAGTCATTTTGCAGTTCTAATTAGGAATTGCTGCGTAGGATCATAACAACATATTAAAAATTCATGTAAGATATTTGCACTAGTTGAAACCGTTTGGGAATGTTTTGTTTTTCTAGATATCTCCCATCTTTTGCTGTGGATGTCACATGAAATTGAAGGTGAGCATTTTGTAAAACGTCTGACACTTGAAGTAGATAAATATATGTATCATGCCCCATTATTCCTGAGTAGTTATTGGTTAAAAATGGCTCAGACTATTGAGCGTTGCTTACGTACAGCTTGGTGCAATATGAACTAGCAAAGTGTGATTCATCTGTCTCATTTTTGCCCAGAAACATTTCCAAGCTCAGCCTTCAAAGTTATATATCTTTGATCTATTATACTCAATCTGTGACATCTCTTATGTTAACTATTAAAAGGAGGCCCATAAAATGTTCAAACAAGGAGGACAAGCTCTCTTTATGTTTTTATTTCACTTCACTGGAAATGTTTTCTTCTTTCTTGCTCTAAATGCTCAGGTTCTTAATCCCTAAAAGCAGTGAAAATACAAAACAATTGCATGAATAGAGGTCTTTTAACCACGTTTATTAGGAGATAGACACACATTGCCCATTGATTGCCTCCAGAATCTCTCTCCGCATCAATACTTCACTGAGATATACGGAAATAATTGCCACCTATAATGGCAGTTCAACACTTTGCAAACTTGTTTTTTTTACCCACAGGGCTCGATCATTACCGCAGCAGAGTACAATAGCGCAGCGCACCATATAACCACCTTACATCTCTCAATTACCTCTGTCCACTCTCCCTCTCACACTCCCCCTTTCTTTGAATCTGTCTGTCCCTCTCCCGTGCCTCTCTCTCTCTCTTCTCTTTCCCTTTTTTTCCCGCCACACTGCACATCATTCGAAAGATGGCACTGTTAAAATAGTTTTCACACACTCTCACTGCGCAGACTGTATCTTTATTTCTCAGCTGTTTGTACTAGTGTGCTGCTTTTTGCTCTCATGCTTTCCAGATTCATTTTTTCTCTGGGAGACACACATCCAAGTGCGAGTCTTGCTCAAACTGTATCTCTGATATGTGAATGTGTTGGGTCAGTGTGCCCAGGGGTTAGCCCGCCAGGGGCTGCTCCTCTGCGAATGAGAGCTTCTGCTTTCAGACACGCTGCTTTGTGAGCTATGATAAATCTATGGGAGCTGAGCCGCTGCCTCTCCAGCTCCAGTGCTGAGCTCTGAGCCAGAGGGAGCTGGGGGACAGCGGGGCTACCAGTAGCAGGCAGCTCCACTCTCTCATTACTGAGAGGCCTGGATAGCACTGGGCTTCTCTCGGGACCACTGACATGGAATATTTTTAGGCCTACGGTGCAGCACTGCAGTTAGGCCAGTCACACCACAATGCCCTCTTTCCTGGGCTGCGTCTCAGCGACAATGGTCCATTTAGAGCGGGGCTGCGATGACATTCTGCAGCCGCATTCGCACACAGGCAAATAAATCAACATTCACATGAATACTTTTAAAAACTTTTGCCAGCCTCCCACTCACTCACTCCCACATGCGCACGCTGATGTGGGAGAACTGGAATCAGCAGAGAAAGTGACAAGCTTTAATTACAGCCAAGAGTCGGGCAACACCAAACTATAGGAAGGCTCCGTTTCCTTTCCTCACCTTCCCCCCCCCCCTTCTATCTCTCTCCTTCTCTCTCTCCCCTCTAGAGGTTTGGTATTCTGTAGACGAGCCTGGCGCCGTGCTTCCTCCGTCCTACATGGCTCTCTGCAGCAGAATCAATATTTGAGGACAATTTGCGCTGCGCTGCTCCCTGGTGGCTGGGGTTTGACGCTGCAGCTGCACCTTCAGTTCCAACCGCGGTTAGACCTGCCAAGGAAGAGATTCACAGCTCGTCTCAGGTCACCGCTATTTAACGAGAATATCTGCAAAGTGCATCGTACATATATTTACAACTGCTGTGCAGGCTATCCAGCCCTGCAGCAGAGCAGACGTACACTCCTCCGCCTTTGCCAATTTATGAGAAGGAAGGCGACTGAACTCGCTAAGAGGCCTCGAGGTATCTTGGAGGGATTTTGTATTACCATATTCACCTTTAATGAGACATTGCATAGCATGCAAATTAAGCAGGCATCAGTGCCTATCCACGGGTCCCTATATTGTCCGTTCTTTGTATAAAACGATCACCTAAATCCACATACAACATCCATGCTACCAGCTGGCTTCAGGAATAATGGAATAAGTTTATGCACAGTATGAACTGTGCTTAGAGACACATAAAGGGATAATCTTGTTTTTTAACTGTAAGAGGATCTGCCCTAGCGTGCCGGTAGGGGTCTAACCTCACAAGCGTCCCATAGAGACTAGTTGCTCTCATCTCCATGGGTTAGCAACTGGTGGGACCCAGAGGGCAGGATGCACAGAAGCAAACAAACAGCGTGGAGGACATGACTGCAGAATAACATGCTAATGAGGGAGCATAGGCAGCCTGAGTGGAAATGAGAAAAGAAGAACGATGAGGGGAAAAAAAGAGAGATAAAGTGGTATAGCTATAGTGTCTGAGAGAGGGGGAGTGTGCGAAGAGTATCTTAAGTATGTCTTTGTTTATGCGCTAAGCCTAGGTGGCTCCCGAGAGGCCACTTGCATCGTCAAACCAAACCCCTCCAATAGTCCATCATCACGCTCTTCGGCAATTCACACAATTTGTACCTAGAGAGGGAGAAATAAAGGGATGAAACACCGTTGTCTTGGCTTATGCATCATCTTTTGTCAAGTCCAATTTGTATTAGCCTCCAGCCATATCCAGGAAATATGGGTTCAGGATTCATGTTCAGTGAGAATGGTAATCTTCAGATGAAGTGAATCTGTCAGAGACGGAGAGATGTGTGACAACTTGAGTCAGCTCTAGGAAAAGACAGCTTTGCCATCGTAGAGGGAGCAGGCTCCACCTCCTGCAGCCTGACATTGATTTAATTTAAGTCAGAGGGAGATTAGCTGATGAAGAAGATCTGATCGGCGTTATCGGTGCCGGATGGCACTCGCTGGTCTTGTCACTGTCACTTCAGAGGGAACGAATCAACTCAAGCCAAAATGTTTCTTTCAAGAGATCAAATCTTTTTAGTGCAATAACCATGACATATAATTACTTAAATGTGCTCAGACGTGTGCACAAAAACTCTCAGAAATACATTATTTAAACCACATCTAATTGTATTCCGACCTTTTATCGTCACAGTGCTGTCAGTCCGCCTTCATGCAGGATTCCACTGCAGCATGTTTTATTAGTGCAAAGCGGTCACGTGAATTTATTGGCTACTACAGATGGTTAGCTGTCAGGTGATGGTGTGGGGATTAATTGCATTAGCTCCACTCTCTTACCCAGCATAGAATTTGTGACAAAAACACCAAAACAGAGCCCATTAAAATTCAATGAAACCAAGCACAAAAACCAGCAAACAATCAAAAGTGTCTTTAATATTCATTTTGCGGCAGGCCTGCGACGGGCCGATATTGACGGTGGAGTGAACGGGGGATTCATTAACATCTTCTCCCTCACTGCTTCCTCTCGCTGAGCCGTTCCTTGCTGCGTCGTCAAACTCACTTATCTCTCTGAAGCAATTAGCCACTGGAGGCTCCATTGACCTGAGCCTTTGTCAGACTAACCGGCTACATTAGCATGGCCATAGCCTGGCAGTCTTGGCAATGCGTGTGTCGGTGCCAATGTGAGCAGCACTGATAAAGAGAAGCCCTGCGGTGTGCACATGCATGTGTGTGCGTGCTTGGGAGGATCCAGGAGCAACATATACGCATATTAACTGACCGCCACTATTGTGCCACTTGAATTAAGCACCTATATACCCTTTATGTATTTGGACACAATACTCTATGTGCCTTTGTGCTGCCGTCCTGTTTGCACAAAGGGGGTGGGAATAACTGAACCGTCAATGTAAGCAATTCATTGCTACGTGTAAATTTAATTTTGTCTGCCTTTATGCTAAGACATGGAAAAATTCAAGAGCAGAATGCACCATAACTCTGATAATGTACACAGCAGCTACCAGCCATATACATTTCGATACACAATAAGTCCATTGAATTATGTGGTAAATCGCGCACCAGTATGACAGAAGGGACAGATTTAATTTTGCCCACTGAGGCTATGAGATTACAGACATATACATATAACAATATGATGAGGTGCAGCGCTTGCAGGGGAGAAGTGCTGCATGCTGTCCCCGCTGAGCCGACGACTACAGACCATACTGGGGCACTTTATGTTGGCGAACATGTTATGGTAACAGTACTATTTAAAGCCTGTTTCTAATTTGAAGAAATTGCAGTTTACTTTGCTGTCACACTGTATTACTGTCAACCATGTAAGGAGCTCCCTGACATGTAAGAACACAACAGAGAGAAACATTAAGATGACACATAAATATGAATTTGACTGCCAGACAAACAGCCCCCATTTATGCTAAGCAGAGAAATAGCCTACTAGTAAGTGTTTCTCTGTTTACGCCGATGACAACAACAGCTAAGTATGCATGCATTATTCATAATTAATTATCCAAATGTGCTACTCCTTCCTTATTTACCAAATTAATGGTTTGTTTGCATGAGAAAAATCTCTTGTCTGGTACGTTGGGTGGAGAAATGGCGTCCTCATAAATATCCCTGGCAGGTGAGGTATGGAGAGAGTGATGAGACAGAACAAGGGAGGATCAAGCACACAGAAACCATTAGTTCCGCTGCATCCACGGCCCACTGCAACAACTTTAAAGGCATCGCCAGCAGAGACCTCGTGAGCTCGACAACACTGGGGTGCCTGTAGAGCACTGTGGAGAGGGGCGCTCTGGGGAAAACAGTCCTAATAGGAGGTGAACGCCATTTGAGGGGGAAAACGGGCTTTGACGAAATAACACAAAATATCCAGAAGTGAAATATGACTAACTCAACACGATATTCATTTCTGTAGGCAGGAATAGTAGATTTATGAAAAAACAATGCAAAGCAATTTTTCGTTTTTGATCATTTTAGGCCAGTTGAGCTGTGAGAATGTGTGGATCCAAGGCTGGGTCAAAGCAAAGGCTGCGACTGCCCCAAAAGCTCTGCGTATCAGTCGGCTTATCGTAACTGAATTAAGTGTAAAAAATGAATGGGGTTTTGTATAATTAGCTGGAGTTGTGGCCCTGCCCTGTAGAGCGACCCTGTGTTAAAATCCTGTTTATATTGTGTTCACATGGTATGGTGCAAGACTGAGTTTCATTACAATACTGCAAACTAACTGGCGAACAGAAAACCTGAGGCAAGGTATATCAGTAAAGGAGTACTGGTTGGTTTCTGGGTCTCTCTGCAAAAATATAATGAAGCTGCCATCTAAGTTTAATTCGGCCATGGACAGAGCCGGTGGCAGTTTTTTAGACTACAGAAATTGCGCTGAAAAAGCTGGAAAAATTGCACAAGGGGTGTTTGTAGATATGAAAGAGGATGTGTGATATGCTCACCACCACACGGGAAATTTTTAATGGGAGCTCTAGTTTTTTATATGCCCACAAATTAATTAAATTTTTTCTTAAAACAATAAAGGGACTGGAATTCGAATAGCAAAGAATGTAAAGTAGATACTAATTTATCAGAAAATGGATATTAGGAACATTTAGAAAAACAGCTGAAAGAAAGCCTCAGTAACAGACTGCATTACACGGAGGCTCGATGTGAATGATTCAGTATAGTAGTAGATACCCATTCTGCTTATCCCATGAACATAGTGCCTGAAGAACACATATAAGCTTTTTTGAAAGATTAATGAGTAAATTCCTCTTCTGCGTTGCGATGGAGGAGCTAGTGGAGGGGGCTGACCTTTGCCTCTTTATATATTAAAGGCATGTATTAAGAAATGGCGCACTTATTTTCTGTCCACCAGCCATGCTGCTGGTTGCGTAGAAGAGGCTGATATTCACACACATATTTTCAGAGCCTGCTGAACGTGGCTGTACATCTGCAGGGACTGGCAGCCAGATGCCGTGCCCTGAGTCAGACCGCGGCCTGGACAACGAGCTCCGCGGGCGGTGACTGGCGTCTCTCATCATCTGCCCTGCTCGCCCTCAGCGCTATCCGCCTCTACGGCTGCCTCCGTGCCAGCCTGACAGATGCCCCGTCAGCACAGATGTGAGCGGCGTGGGGGCGGTGGGGGATGGCAGAATAGAGCTAAATCACTGTGTAATCAACGTGTGTGGTTGGGAGGTGATGGGGGCTCAGCGGGCACGCAAACATTTACAATTGGCCAGGCAGTCCTTGTAAACAGGAGTGGTTGTACAAAAGAGGCAGGTTGAATAATTGATAGGATGTAAGAGGATCTGGCTTTGGGGGATTTTGGAGCATTGATTCTGGCTGAGAGGGAGTGAGCGTGCGTGTGTGCATGTGTGTGTGGGGTGGGGGGTGGGTGGCTTTTCTAGTGCTAACCTTTATAAATGCTTCTCTCCTCTCCTCATCCAGCCCAGGTGATTCATGCCAGGTATAGTTTTTTTTTTCTGTCTACCTCCATTGCTTTTTCAGCTGCTATGTTCTCCTTTTGTAAGGCTTTCCTGTGCGAAATGGTGGGTAAGCCATCATGCCAGTGCATGACAACAACATAGCCGGAGAAGAACAAAAGAGCAGATGGCCGCGAAGAGCAACAGAGAGAAATAGAAGGACCAAATGACAAAATAAGAGAGACGCAGGGCAAATGTTCACCGGGAAAAGAAGAGGGAAACAAAATAGACAAACAGGAAGGGGACAGAGAGAGATAGAGGGAGGAGAAACAAACGATAGTGTCTGTGAAAGGGTAGAGAGAGAGGAACACTGTCATGGCAAAACATTTCACTGTGTCCGCCTCTGGCACAAAATGTCAGAAAACAGCTAATATAAGTGTGTGAGATTTCCCCACTTTACCTGGATGAAAGTCATTAATAATCCGCTCTCTCTCACACGCAGAGAGACAAACATACATCCACACACACAAACACACACACACCATCTATGGCGTGGTAACCCTTTCATCTTGCCAGCTGCAGGGCTCATAAAACGAGCTGATATAAATAAATTCACCAGACTGGTTTCAAGCTTTAGACTGCTAGCAAAAACACGCACGCTCAAACACACACATACACACACACTTGCAAACAGAGACACAAGCACACACTCTTTCACAGCCTCTTTTGACTTTGCGCACTTCACATTCACATCATGTCCGCAGACTGAGAAACAAGCTTATCTGTGGTTGTTTCACTTGAGCCGTACTTTGCAGAAGTAGGAGAAAATATCTTGAAGTCTTATTCTTGTCTCATCAGACAGAAGAGGTATGGAGATGTGACATTTCTCCACCCTGGTCACCGCGAAAAGCGCCGCTGCCTTGTTATTGTTGTGCAAGTGATGGGCACTCGTTCTATTCAAAGGCAAATTTCCCTTTGAACAAAGTTGTACAGCTGAGCCATCAGGTGCTTTGACTGTATATTGCATGTTTTTTTTTTTTTTCTTTTTATCAGAATACATCACAAACATTGCGCTCGCACATTGTACAGAGCTACAGAATAATTTCGACTTCAAAGTCATGCACATCCCAGTTTCTCTTCACACCCAACTGACTGCAATTGCTACAGTAATTTAAAGTCCTGCTCTTGCTTTACCGTAACACTTTGCAATTAGCTATGATGCCTATGCTAATGCTTTCCCTCCTCTTGGCAACTCTCCTTGGTTTCCTACGGAGCTCATGTGTCTGGGGAAAGTGAATAAAGATGAGGCCTCCTTTTTTGGACTTTGTCTTGCTCCGGGATTTGCTTTATCTTTACTTCAAATGAGGCGCATTTTGTGCATGAAGTAACCCAGAACAGTGGGTGGCTTCTCCCAGACAAGAGACATGTGTTTGTTTGGCATTGGGTGGGTGGGTTACATCATCTAGCTGTCCGCCTCATGGCCATGCGCTCCTCTGTGCCGACACAAAGACAACGCGCTAAGACCATCATCAGAGGAAATTAGCTCAGTAGCGTTGAAAGCGCTCGCTTCTCACAATAGCCAGTGGCCATGCTAAATCATTAGCCTGTCACTTCGTTGGGGTTGAGTCCAATTATTCTCTCAATCCGCCTCCAAACCAAATTGCATTATTGCAATTATATCCATTGCATGACATATTGTCGCGGCGAGGGTGTATGAGATGGGGAAAGGAGGAGAGGGGCTGGAAAAAAAAAAGAGCGAGATGGAAGGGGAAAATAATTTTGGTGGCATTATCAAGCACCGGGGAACGTCTCACTGTTTGCTAGCTTGCTATAAAAGGGTATATTGATTATGTTCTCTGCTGTAATGAGTGTTTGTATTTACCAAGGAAACATCTCCCACAATCACCCCATCCTTCACTTTTTCTTACTGATTAAGACGTTTCCATGTCAGACTTTGTTATCGGACTTATTCTTACGAGTTACAGGCTTTTCCCGCCTTCCCCTCCCTCCCCCCCGCCTCGTGGCTCTCTCTGCGTATGCCAAACTCTTACCCCCTGTCCTTCTTTCACAGAGTCTCTCATTGTCAGCTTTCGCTGTCACGGCGCTCTTGTCATTAGGCTGTCAGTGCTAATCATGGCACCGCTGATCATCGTGCATCAGATCATTATCCAGACCTTCCACTCTGATGAAGTCCGAGGTGTAATACAGCGCGGCCCTGTCACACATGCCGCCGGTTCTGCTGGTGCCACCTGCTTGAATTGTAGATCATAGCTCCTGCCAAGAGAGTCAGCGCTGCCACTGGGATGTGAGAGCATCACAGCGAGGTGTTACACTGACTGACTTCACACTGCTGCGCTCCAGTCTCTAGCCTGGTGCACATATTGGCTCCCAGTTTCAACAGTGGACTCCAACTGATTTCAGAAAAATAATATTTCTGCTTGCTTACCACAATGTTGGGATCGGTACTCAGCACCTCTTTGCAGCAGCAGCAGCTTCATGATGCAGTTTCCAATTCCCCAACAGCCACTTTTAAAGTTTACCCCTTTTAGCTATTGTTCTAGTGCAGTCAAGGCTGTTTTGCTGCCTCTCCTCATCCTGTTCCTTGCGCTGGACAACTGTGTGTATGTGTTTGTAAGTGTGCCCTTGTGTGAGTGCTTGTGTCTGTCTGCAGTGAGACCTTGGACCCAAATGTAATTAGACTTGGTAATGATGTGGCCTGTTTACAGCTTAAGCCCTCTGCTAATGATAAATGCACTTGACATATGTAGTCCAGACTACACTTCAAAATGAGAGTGTGGGACAAGCTCCATGTCAGTTAGTCAGCCAGCGGTAATGTATCATTCATTTACGTCCTGGACCTCCTGCACAGAGACCCGTGTCCTCGGAGATGCCTTGGACTGACCACAGTTTTGACAGATGACTAATCACTCATTATGCAGAACAGCTAAATCTGAGAGAGGGATCCTTTAAAAATAAAACAACCACATCATGCTCTTTAACTTTTTTTTTTGTCTTGGTCACACACAAATATCCTGGAGACAAGTGTAGTAAGGGACCGTGCATTAACACTGGCAGAAGGCCAGGCGCCTGACATTATGAAAGAGAGCAAGAGAGAGATGCTTTCCATGCTATCCAGGGCCCTGACCACCTGCTCTCCCTCCTCACACGCCATCCTGCCTGGGGGTCACTGTGGACACACTCAGCAGACCTCCACTTAAACTCCTTGGAATCTGACTGAAATGCAAGTCCCCCCTCATTAATCCACTCAGCAGGTGTGTGTGGCAGGGTGTGCATTTACATGTGATAGTGTGTAGCCAGCAGTGCATGTATGGTCCTGTGTGTCCTTGTGTAAAGAAGCTGCTCCGGCCGCCCCAGCGGGTGGGATGGTGGGGTGGTCGGTGTTAGGTGTTTGGTGATGTGACAGCGCTGGGGCAGAGCAGGGCCAGTCGACGCAGCTCCATCTGTGGCCCTTCTGTTCCTTCACTACCTGACCTTTGACTGTCTTTAGGTGTTACATGACAAGGATATCTGAGCAACCGCCCTTTAGGGCTGCCAAGGCTGCAGACTCAGTATACACAGGTTAGGTTGGTAGGGATGTGAAATAAAGTGGCCCTGGAATAAATCACACCTAATGCCAAAGGTCAGATGACCAGGAGTCTGTGTGTAGAACCGTGTGTCTGCATAAAACTAAGAGGAGATTTTGCGGAGGCTTTGATTCACACTTGACACTGTGCTAATGAGAGAAAAAAACTGTCACTTCACACTGCTAATTTGGGTGTAATATCCCAAAGTCAGCCAATCCACTGAGGAGAGGAGAAAAGGAAAATTAAGCATCTGCTTCATTTCCCTAACTGGCCATAGCCAGACTCATTAACAAGAACTATGCTCATATAGAGAGGCTCCACTGAAGCTTCGGTCCTCGTAGAAACATGCACACAGCCAGTTAAGGAAGTAAGCACGTACCAGACTATAAAGTCTACATCACAGCTCACCTCCATTTGCAGAGTCGCAGAATCAGAATGAGTCTCTCATTGGGAAATCACGCTATGACAGCAGATTAGTGACAACTAACGACATTAACTTGAAGGAACCGTTCATAATATCAAAGGGATTGATGTTCCAGACATTGCTGCGGACGTGTGCTTCCACTGAGTGTGAACATCCTTCATTAACCTCGGTGGTGATGATGGTGAGCTGCGGGGCCGGCTTAAACAAAGCTGCCTATCAGGCTGTTTAGCTGCCTGGAAACATTTCTGGGTCACTGCAAGTGAGAGCTGAGCTCATAACAAAATGGCTGTTGTCACAGTGGAGCCACAGAACAGATGGGGTGCAGAGACTGTTTACGGTCACGGCAATGGCAACATTTTCAGTTAAAGAGGTTAGTGAGAGTCAGAGGAATCAATTAGCTCTGGATGGGGCGAAGTTCTTAAAATTCATTAGTGACAGCCTAATTACAGAGGAACAATGGGCTGATAATTACATCCACGATAATTAATACACTTATTGTAACAAAAGGAGCGTTGAGAACACAATCATCCACTAATAGCTTATTACTGAGTTGATACAATCAGCAATACTGTAATGAGAGAAGACAGAGCTAGAAAACTTGGGTCCCATGCAGGGAACGACAGGTCCTGTTGTTACTGATGTTTCACACCAGGATATACTGTGAAGAGTCTGACTATTTTAGATGGAGCATATAGTCATCACTGAACAACACCAATAAATTCATAAGCTGGATTTATATGTGATGACAGGGTTCTTACTTAAAAGGGAATTTTTGCAACAATATACTTATTCTGAGTCTTTGTAATTGATTTTTTATCTATCTATTATGCCAATGTGTGAACAGATTGTAACAGAAAAAATGAGACCTTGACCTCGACTCTAACAGCCTGTGGACTCATTTCTATGGAAAAAAAGACAAAAGAAAAACAAAGAAAACAGATGATCAGTACAAACAATGACACAACTCAACACAGACAGCTAATTTTATATATACTATTTAAACTACCTCACTTACCATTCATGTTTTCATCCTGCAAATGTAGCTCTGCTAACGTTGGTCAGCCTCTCTGAGAAACGCTGACAGTAGAAATGGATAAAAATGGCTAGCAAGAAATCAACATTTTTCAAATAACTGTGTGTGTATTTAACCTCACCGATTTCAAATCTAACACTCTATTAGATATTGAGGGCTGAGACACACATGATAGTGGACAGAGGCATGCAATTTAAAAGAACTTTGTGACTCTTTCTTAAAAGACGTGAGATACCTTCTCATATCTGTGCTCTGATGATAGACAAGGACTTTATGGGGACGATGTGATGGCAAAGTCCAAAGAGAATTGTGGTAAGTGTTCATCAGGACAAAACCCTGGGGGCACTTCAGTACCGATATCGGATCCAAAGAGGTTGTCATATAAGACTCCGCCGGGAGACAAGGTCATCCTTGACTGCAGGTCAGTTATCTTACCTTAAGTTATGTCTGTAGCTCTCTCAGCTGAAAAAAAAGGGAAAAACCATTGATCCCATCTGTAGGTGTGACAGATGTTTATACAGCTGGTACTAGGTGAGGTTTTGGTGGGTTTGTCCTGATTCGCGAAATGAGTACATGCAAATTTCAGTGAACGTCAGCGCAGTAAAGAGTGGGTGGGCTTTTTGGGTAGAAAAGAGGATGAAGCCTGCGGCAAACAGGACATTCATTACTTAGTTTTCAGAATTTTCTGGTCTTATCGTGTGTGTTAGCCAAACTGTCCATCAGTTTTAGAGTGATTGGTCTCTATTCCTTTATTTTGAATTGGTGGTGCTATGTTTGTATATGGATCCATAATGCATAATTATTGATCGCATTACCATGCACTATAATAGAAAAATACCCAAAGGTCCTAAACTGGTCATTACTTAAAAAACTATCGCTGTTTAGATGAGGATTATGTGAGGAAATCAGTTGCCTGTGCAGCACACCATTTTCAGCTGTGCCTGCAGAGTGAGACAAGGATTTTCTGTCACAAGTTTCTTTCACAGAGTTTGAGAGTTCTGTGGGAAATTAACAGACTTGGCTCTTGTGAATATTTTGCATTCAACTAAAGGTGAGTTTTTGCTGTCGTGTTTTTTGGATTTATGGAGTGTTTTAATTTAGCTGAATAACAGAATTAATCTGGATGTATGCTTTGCATTTATCTTCTGCATACACCTGTTTAGCTTCATTTACGTTTAATAATCAGTGTATACATAAAATGGTAGTTACAACAATTTAAAACATTTATTTTCAGTGTAAGGAAAATGAAAATGTATCTTTTTTTGTCTTATTTCTGATTTAGAACCAGGCTGTTTGGAATGAAAATTCACCTGCTGAGCTTAAGTCAGGTCAATGTGTATTCCTAACAATGCCCCAGAGCAATCACAATCTAAATGAAAATGCTTCCTCAGAAGATTTCAAAGCCCACAAACCATAACACCATGACAGATCGTCTTGATATCTCCGTATGAAGTGGCAAAAATGTTTCCTTTAATAGACACATTAAATTATCTGTACAATCTTTGCCATTTCTTCATGGATCCTCCCACAACACTTTAGATGATCCATCTTTCTGGTAATTCAGACGTATGAAAGGACGGTCCTTTTTAATTGATTGTTGTATGCTTGGCAGGTAGTGTGCAGGGAACCCAGGGCCATGATCAAGGGAACTATAACTGCTCATTAGATAGTGTAATAGCATAAGATGTCCACAGGGAAAGTCATAAACCATCTCCTCATTATTACTCCTGCACACCTTTGCTTGTGTGAAATGGTCTGGTCCCCAGCACTGTAAATGCAGGCAAAGCCCACGAGATCAGACTGTCTGCCCTGTTCCCGGCTGCCTTGACAGATGTCAACATGTGAACGATTGTCCTTGGGCAAACCTCCAGTGGGTTGGGGGATATGTGACTATATGTGATGTAAGCTGTAGGAAATGAGGAGTCCTTGAAAGGGCTCGAGGTTTTATTTGAACAACATGTCATGTTTGCTTGCGATCACCAAAGCTGGTGAACGTTTAAAAATGCAAGAAGCAAACACATCAATGTCTAAAACAAAACAGCACCTTTTAAAAGAAAGACCAAACAAGCACGCACACACTTTACAATAACCTTAACATTCACAACAGTAAGGGCCAGAGTTATTGCTGGTTTGTGATGTTTACAGACTGTACTTTTCCTTTTTGCACATACATATAGGCTACAGTATGCTGCATTAACTGAACATCAGCAATGACTCATTTGTTCTCTCTGATTCGAGATGATGTTCGCCGCAGACCTGACTGTTTGTTTACATTGTTGTGACTGTTTGGGCCGAGGACAGGCAAGCTATTTCTGTCTTCTATAGGTAAAGCTTTCCATACAGTAAAACTGAGTTGTGCAAATATCTGTGAGACATTTCTGATTTGAAATGTCAAACTAATTAACACAGCCGTTCCCATATTTTCTAAAGATCTCTGCCTCTACCTCAGTATTGAGAACAACAAGCAACGACAGCAATGCGCATGGTGGTTTTGGACTGGCTGAGAGAGTTACAAGGCATTTAAAGACCTCCTAAACACAACATTCAGATAAACTGCATCGTTGTAAAAGATACTGAAAGACTTCTGTGTGAGGTGGTAGAAATTCTTAAGCTATCTTCAATAGACAATTCATGGCTGAAGAGTGGAAGGCTGTATTTTGTTTGTCAGGGCCTTTTCCAAGTGACTTTCCTTTGGTCTGGGTTGCGCATGTAGTCGGATTCAATATTTAATCAAGAACACTTCAGTTGTCAAGTTTATTTCCATCACAGTTACTGCCTGTCTGTAAGACTGGCACTGGACACACACAAAAACACAAAACCTTCACTGAGGCAAGAAATAACCAGCAGACATGTCGGGCATGACAGCGACACGGAAGAAAGCTATTCTACATAAAAACAAAAAAAAACAGAAAAGAAAATAGCAAACGTAAGATATAAAATGACAGTGTAGCAGATCAGAAACAGAGGGGAACAAACATAAATAGTGAGTCTCTGACGGGGTCACACCACAACATTCTCCTGAACAACATTAGCGGTGTAATGATGCACAGTCTGCCAGGAAAAAGAACTTTGGTACACCTCAGAGAGGACAACACCTGCAGCCGCTGCCAGGAAGAGCGCTGCGCTAGTGAAGGGCTTCAGCTGGCGGCGGTGACCAAAGAGTCAATGGCAGCATCTGCATCCACTGCCAAGCAGCAGCCCTGGTGTCTGACATCTGGGAGAGAGAGAGAAAATAGACAGTGCAGGCGAACGCGTTCAGCCCCGTGCACATTCAGAGGCTGCCAGCAGCCTCTGAATGTAGAAATACAGCGGCAGGGAAGATGCCTACCGTCAGAAGGGTTCAAACCTGTCGCTCTCTCTCTGAATTATCACTCTTCTAATCATGAGGCATGAGGCTGCCCCTTAGGTGAGGCAGATGTAATGCTGAGTAATGTTTAGTTTATTTTCACTCCCTTACATCCTTATTTGGAGCATCGCCGCTCTTCGCCGCGCTGAAATGAGTAGAAGTCATTACTTATGTCGACCTTTTAGTGTCTGCCAGCTCATCTTGTGCATCACTTCAGGAAGCTGTTGGAGGCAGTGGACTGAGTCATGGCTAGATCGGACGGTATGTCTGCCAGTCCGTCTGTCTAGCAGACAGGTATATTGACTTTCATTCAGGACATATCTTGCCGTTTGCTCAGAGTAAATGTTAGAGCTATGACTATGCTTGACTGATGCTGTAGATCTCCCTCAACCTAAAGTAAATATTCCCCTCATGAGCTACGCGGGCTAGGTAGCTACTCGCTGTCAGCAGACATTCACGTCTCTATTACAACTGGCAGGGCACGACACAACTCAGCCAGATAGCCTGACTGCAATTTACACCTACTCACACCCAAGACACTGTATTTCTGACAGCTCGGCCTGTTCTGCCAGCAGCTTTATCCATTTCTATGGCAAAGTATGTGTACAGACTTTCAGTATGTATCATCACGTCGAGTCAATACAGTTAATTATGTCGATCTTTCCTTTTTACAACATCACCCTTATTTTTCACAGCCCTTGCCATCCTCTGTAGCCTGTCAGTGCCAGCCCACACCTCTGCCTCTGTCGCTGAGGTCTGGCAAGGCTACGGGTAAATTAGCTCCAGACAGATATCATTTTAAGCAGGTCGTACAACAGGTGGATGATACTTCCTGCCTTCACACGTCAGCTGACGCCAGGTCAAACCATTCCTGTCTGTCTCGCTTTCATTAGTCCTGGCACCCAGTGTCCGGAAACAGGAAACACATGGTTGATACTTCTTAAGAGTTCACCAAATTTAGTTTATGAATAAACTGAGATAGGAGATGGGCTGTGCCATTGTATGGCTATGATACATCTACAAAAGTTTTCTTAGATAAAAAAAAGATACTGTCGCAGACGTGTTTCTAAAGGTAGCATTTAAGGGAGCCATGAAACAGCTTTTAGAGACAGTAGATTGACACAGTCCTGTCATTTTTTTGTTTTTTATTCACAGTTGCTTTGGATGAAAGTGTCAGCAAAATACGTGTATGTGTCTGTGTGTGTGTGTGTGCAATCATACATATTTTTCAGTTGTTTTGTGAAAGAGTTTTGTCTCTATAATATATAAGAACACCATACCTCTCTAGATCACAGAGTGCTGTAATTCAACCTTGATAAATGTCCCTTCCATAATACCCATGAATATGCAATTACAACACAGCGGATGCATGTCTCAGCACACACATGACATCCTATATATGAAATGGATAAAGAGCTGGTGTTGCTGTGCATAATACTCTCTGCTTATGACATCTTAATTAGCAACATCTGCGCTGGATCACAGCGGTACGTGTGCGCGACAAACTCCCCAAGTCACCAGAGTCTACGGGGACTTGGGTCTAATGACTGTTGACTATTTCTCATTCTACGGGTGGTCTCGCTGCAGTCCTCAGAGAGTTGGTTCCCCACGTGCACACTCCTGGGTCAGGCCATGACCCTGTCAGCTTGGGAGATTAAACAGAGGAGGATCTAGCGGCTTGGCAATGATGGGCGTACTCTGGAGGCTCCTGAGGAAGAATGTTTTCATACGTTTGGTGTGTCAAAGTGTGCCTGTGTGTTTGTGCATATGAATATGCCTGCAAATCAATAATTTTCATTGCAGTTGCATGTTCCATGCCTTCCGTTTTTATGGGTCTGTATGTTATTACATGTGTATGGAATATCCATTTAATAATGCATTGCATATGAATGTGTTAGCCCTTGTATGCATTTATCTGTGCACATGCATGTGATGGACACTACAACAGGAACATCTGCTCTGCCACATGTGCAGGTACGCTGGGCAGAATGTTGTTGAAGCCCCTTGAGGCAAGTATGTGATTTGTGATACTGGGCTATATGAATGAAATTGACTTGACTTGGCACACAGTGTACTGTGTCCTCAAATCCTAGCATAAAGTGGCTTTTACACGCCAACACTACCTCTGTCTGAGATATTGATTCTGTCAGTCAACATCTGTAAGGCAGAGCTACTGAAGGTTTCATTCAAACATCAGATGCTTCTGAAAAATATAAGTTAATGCAAAGCCGGATTGCATCATATTATACGGGTGTTCCTGTTATTATTTTCTACCCTCTGCGGGGGTAAACACAATAACAAACATTGCGTACACCTTCGCTCCCACCTACCTGCCCAAACATAGGACAAATCAATTTGAATTCGCTTGAGAGATGAATTTCATAGCTACTGTTTGCTTTGCTCCACTCAGCTTCTAATGCAGCATCACCTGGAGGAGAACTGTGTCATATTATAGCGACAGCACAGCAATAGACATGGCCAACTCTTCTTTTATAAACCTTAATCTCCAGAAAATGTTGCACCACCAATCTGGAGGCACATTGAGTCTGCACTCATCTTTTACATTTGTCACATAGTGTTCTTAAAAGTTGCTGATTGTATCTTGAATGTAGTTTTTTTTTACCTTGCCTTCAACTGCACAAGAGAATATTCTGGTTTAAATGTGTTTATTCATAAAGGTGCTGAGTCCAATTATTCCGCGATAACAATAATGTGACATCAGAGACATTGATTAAATTCCAGTCACTCCCCTGTCAGTGACTTTGTCACAAGGCTATCTATCCATAGACTTCTTTAATCTGATCGCTTCATGTGGCTCACAAGTGGATTTTCGTTTTTCTCTGAGCCCCCACTATTCATGTTTTATTAATGTCATATGCTGTTGAACTGGGCTCTCCTAACTGACTTACCAAGTCATCCCTTTCCTTGTCACAAATCAAATTAGCCCGGGCTGTGATTAATCATCAGGCGGAGCACCCAGTGAAAGGGGGCTGGCACCTTATTAATTTCCTTAATTACATCTTGTATTAGGTTTCAGAATCGTCCCGTCTAATTATGCCGCCTTTGACTCCCAACTCTTTCAACCTGGCTACACAAATTATTTGTGCAACCAGGGGTATTTAAATGGATTTCATTTAATATAGGGCAGCGTGATTAATGTAATAAAGATGGGAGGGGGG
>JAOXYL010000100.1:21075325-21092574 GCA_028564955.1 Terapon puta | reverse complement strand
TCTATCTATCTATCTATCTATCTATCTGTCTATCTGTCTATCTATCTATCTATCTATCTATCTATCTATCTATCTATGTGAATGAATTGTGGTAATAACAACAGAAATAGATCTAATAGGCTTGTTTTGTTTTGTGTTTGTGTTTCCACACTATGTTTGACACGTTGTGCCCCTCAATACCCTGAAGAAAATAATATCAAAAAGTGGGTAACCATTTTTTCTTCCTCACTAGTGTCTCCACGCTAAAACATAATGCCCTTAAAAGTACCATAATATCCTGCTCACCGCTGTAATTTAATTTGCCTGAATAATATCAATATATTGCCGTTTAACGTGCAGCACAGAACTATGCTTTCGGGTAGCAAAAAATTATGAATCAGCCAAATGATCAACACATTTCATATGAGCTTATGGATAGGCTCGCAGAGCTTTGCTGCCACTGTCATTATTTGTGTTTAGAAGGCAATTCTGGAGGTGCTGGAATGAAAAAGAGAGATTATGTGGCTGAGTGCACACACCCTGGCTATGAATCATAAGAGAAGGACTGTGCTGTTTAATCGATGACACAGTCCAGGCTTTCATTTACTAAGTTGTTCATTTGGGGAGCGAGTTTAAATAGTTTTGCTCTGAGCAGTTCAGGAAAATGCTCTGCCAGTGTTATATGAAATGAGAGCGGTGGCAGGGGACATCCCCAGACTGGCCTGCAGTGTACTGTATCCTGGGATCACAGTTTCACTCTAGTTAAACCTTTCGCATTAAAGTGTTGCTATACAGAAAATGACTCCATGTAAGAGACACAGAGCTGCTTTCACATGGCTTCAGTGACGCATAACCGTTGCTGCTGCAGGTGCATTTTACATCATCACGTCGCACTCCCTAATAGGCAATCAGTAGCTTTTATGCCAGGCAAATTATGGAAATGTACAAAAGTGTCTTTAACTTTGACTATCACAGATCTGTGAAGCTTTGGTGACTGAACAAGTAAAATGAACTTCAATTTCATGTTGAACACAATACTAAACACAAAGACACTTTTGCTTTTGATCATTCTTCTTTGGTATAGCATTCTTCGAGGAATATCGATTTTTTTGCCGTAAAAATCAGACCATTAAGTGAATACTTGGAGACAAAAAATTATTTCTTATCGCACACACTGTACATTAGTCACAGCAGTTTTCCAAGCCTGGCATAAAACTGTTCTGGGGTCTGGGGTTAAACAGGGACATTAGATATTCTCTTGAATAAGCGCTGACTGGCTGTGAATGTGAAAGTTGAAACTATATAAGATAATCATGAGACGACGTCCTAGTGGGCTGCATCCATCCAGAAGGCTGTCAACTATTTCACCCTAATAGATCCATGAGGGACAAAGAGTGAAAGGGCCACTCTTTGTCAAGTATTCTGGATATTTCGCATTGATTCTTCTGCATCCATGTGCTTAAAATACTGTTTGTTTAGGGCATCATTACAATTCTCCATGGCCGTGGTGGATTTTGGTTTCGTTGTTGTGTAGTATGACAAAACTATGACCATTAAGGCCATCAGGCAGCATATTATAGTGCAATCCTCCAAACTGCCACTGTGTCAGACATCAAGCAAGAACACCATGCTTATGTGAAATGAATGTCTATTACATAATAATTCATGTAGACTAATACTATTTTCCCTTTTTACACCTGTGAACCTATAATAAAATGTAACATATTTTATTTAGAGCTTTTATTGACTGTGGTAATTTGCAGTACAAAGTACAGCCCTGTCTTAAAGATGGACCTCTGGTATCGTCTGTCAGTGTAGGCGTGCTCATCAATGTGGCCTGATGAATAAAAATGCATTGTGCTGATGGCTCAAGCAGTAGTGTCTCACTTCCAGTGTGGATCAATGGCCATTGCCTTGAGACACAGACACCATTCTATTTGGGATGATAGCTCGGGGAAAAACAAGGTGGGGAAGGTAATACAAAATAGAAATACCCTGGACGGTCATACCCTGGCACTGTCATGGGAATAACATCTAAATTGATTTCTGCACCATGCTCATGTTAACATTCCCTTCTAGTGGTGAGCTTTGCTATACGAGCTACTTAGATAAAGGATGGTGTTCTGCCCTTTTGCATGCTTGTGTGTCTGTATCCTTGTTGCTAGGTTATGGTGATTTGCTAAACACTATGGGCTGCTGTGAGTTATATCCATTCAGTGCCTGGATAGCACATTATGGTAATTCACACTAAATTCTGGTTTGATAGCCTCAACAAGACTTGCAAAACAATTACAGGTCACACACAATTGTCTCTATAGCTATATATACTGTAGCGTACGCAAGGAATGCCTGCCTGGGTTTTCTGCACAGTTTGGAGTGCAAGCATGGCACTTAGATTTTACCTACGTGAAATGATAGTGCTGAATCTAAATGAGGCTTGCTTGGCCCTCCAGGGTGGCTCTGTCTCCTCCTAGTCCAAAGACTGTGTCCTTCACAATCCCTGCTTGCCCTCATTTGCATAACAGAGAACGAAGCAGCTCATTGGCTGAAGGTGGAATTGGGAAAAGCGGTTCCATCCTGCACCCATTAGACAATCACCTTTGCCATTAACCCAGACTAAAGACTCTGCTGTGAGCTTTTATGCTTCATGTTAATGTGCCACTAATTCGTTACAAAGATGAAATAAATAAGTGACACATTTCACTCTAAAATTCTCATATCTACAGATTCAGTGTTGCATTTATATAACTCTGCAGCCTATTTGTGTAATTATTGTCATTCTAAATGATCAGTGGTCTCTGAAGCCTTACATGACCTACATGACATGAGAAAAAAGAGATTCAGATCAACTTTTCACAGCGTTTCAATTTCAAACAGTTTTGTGTCAAAGGATTCTATATTTTCTAAATCATGTGAATTTTTTGGTGATGTTTCAGTGTTTTTGATGAAATTTTGTTTTTTATTGTGTTTGTAGTTTCACGCTTGCTGTTTTGTGACATGTTTTGAAGGCAGGAGAGATTGATTTAGCTCCAGTTTCTCCAGACTGAAAAGGAAGTCCTTGAGGATACATATAAGGCAGAGCCTGGTAATGAATAAATGGCGATTTTCACTCCAACAGCTCCTGTGCGAAAAAGGTGAGAGTTCATTCATGAAATATTCTTTTTATAGAATTAATTTAACTTCATCATGTTTTTGGTTAATATCTTTGTCTTTTAATTCCTTCTTTTTCTTAAGAGGGTCAATAAGAATCATAGCTTAAAGTCACACTGCAATAATGTGAGAGTCATCAGAGTCACTTGAAATATGCACTTTTGCTATGCTGCAGCTTGACGATGTTATTTAGCAGAAGACTTAGCTGAAATGTGGACACATTAAAGAGTGAAATCTATCAATAAAAAAAGACAGGTGACTTAAAAGAGAGTGAAAGACAGATATTAAATGAACCTGGTGACATGGCAAAACTTCTCACTCAGTGTGTAGGCAAGACAAACGCTCTAGTTTTCCTTTCTATCGTCCAAACTTTAGATAAGTTCAGTGCAGCATACTGTGTGTGTGGGCAGGCTTGGACTGACGGCACAGTGCTTTGTCTCTGGCAGGCAGCCTGAAGGCCAGGCTGCTGTTGTGAACTCTCCATACAAACTTGGACAGACATGAAATTTCATCTGACCTTCACTGAAAAAATGCCAAAGCACAATCTGTTCCCGGTCGCTATAAACATTATATATGACTTTTTTCAGAGATGAATTTCTCATCGCAATCTGTGCTAATAAACTGATAAGAGAACATATTTTTTCTCCAGATACATATTTTTCAAAGAACGTTATATAGCTGACAGATAAAAAACATAAATAAATACACTCAGTAGCCACAATAGTAAGAAAACTTGATGATGTAATGCAATGCAACACTAGGACACAAAGGTGTTTTTTATAGTATTAGATCGCACTGCCCTGGGGTTTGTATTTTATGGTCAGTCAGTGCACATGAAAAAATGCCTACAAGGTGTACTGTGTGCCCTGTTGTGTGATGGTCCCATTCTGACAACAGCAGACTGTTCACACCGTCTAAGGTGACCAGGGAGCCCTCTGCGACCGCGGTGCGCCGGCATGAAAAGGCCATGAAAACAAATGACTGAGAGACTGTTCTGTGGTCCTGTAAAATACATTTCTATAATATGTGAGATATATGGTCTGTGCTTGTATACATTACTCAGGCTTGGAAAAATGTATTATCTTTTCTCTCAACCTGGACTCGGATGCTGTGATTTGACGTTGGTCCAGCTGTGTGGAGACGCTGCAATGAAAAATGCTCTCTGTTTAGTATGAGAGTGTGAAGTTTGAAAGCTCCCAGGGAGGCCGGTGCGTGACGACATCGGTGCCACTGTTGGGGGCAAGTTGTTACACCTTTTGGTCAAAACATGATGGGAAATAAGGTGAGGAAACAGGTAAAGCAGCAGATAAATAAATTGTCATTATGGCAGCTGCTGACAATCATAGACTGGCAAGTCATTTCGCTGACAAGTGTATTGGTGGTTAGCGGGCATGGCGCAGTGTCAGGGGACTATGACAGTGATGTATTGTGTACCCATCAGAGTGTGTGTTCATTTGTCACAAACAACGCTGGTGCAACAAGACTCTGGTGTGTTTCGCTGCATGTTGTTTGCTGTGCAGTATAACCGAAGTGAAGCTGTTGGAAGCTTTTTGTCGACTTTGGATGACATCTTCTTCATCTGCCAGTTAGTTTATCTGTATCTGTTTGTAATAACATTTTTACCATTTCTTATGTGTGGTGAGGAGAATGATTAATAGAGAATGTACTCTGACATAGGACTGTCTGATATAATTACTTTTCGTGGCAAATAGGCCTCTGGTAATAGTTCCCGAAGTCGCTAAGCAGCTATCGTGGAGACTGACTTTTAGTGTCATTAATGATTTTGAGATTCTCTTAGTTGTCCAACTCCAGTGGATGTTAATTGTAAAGGCGACATTCACAGTGACTCATGCCCATAATGACTATAATTACACACTGCAAAGCCCCCACAGGTAAGAAGTGTGCCCTTTTCACAAATTATAGGTTGCCGTGCAAAATGATTAAAAAATATGAATGTGATAAAGACAGGAAGTGGTGTCAAAGGGGAGTAGAAGCTCCTACTAAAAGCTCCTAAAAGCAACCGCTGCCTCTATGCAAGGGGAAAAGTTTGTGTTTTACTTGAGATACCCTTGGAAGTTACTAATGCAAGTTTTATAAACAAAACTGTCCGATGTCTCCTGCACGCGTCTTGGCTGTATGAAAAAGGTTGTCCTTGCTGTCAGCCGTTGATTAGCCATCCAGCGTGATGTGGACATGGCTGTCTCTGTGTCTCCGTGGGAGGTCGGCAGGACTTGATGGATGTCTCTCTTTAGAGATTGCGCAGCACCGCGGAGACGGAGGAGGACTCGGCCCCTGTTATCTATTCATGCTGTGTTCCTTTCTGCTCTGCCTAAAATGGAGCAGGACCTCCCTCCACAGCACGACGCCATCATTTCTGGATAGAGTTAAGGAGTGCATAAAAGAGAATAAGAAAAAGCACCTCTTCCATTTCTGATCCCCAAGCACCTTTTAAGCAAAAATCCACTTAGAACTTGCATAAGTAGGGAGGGAGAAATCCCTTGATTTTCTACACAAGCACTGAATTTGAGGATAATCTTCACAGTACGTCTTTGCGGGATGCCTGTCTCCCAGACTCTGGGTACCCTCTCTAAAAATACACACAGACACATGGTAAAACAGACAAATGCACACATACGCAGGCTTGTATTCATTTCCAGCAACAAAAAAACACAGAGACACTTTTGTTCATACGCACAAACTCCTTCCCTGACTCATTTTTTTCTCTCGCACAAGCTCAATAAGACCGCAGGACAGTGAATCCTATTAGATATGAGAAAACAAAGAAGAGAACGGCTCACTGAGAGGGAAAAAAACAAAACAAAAAAACGTTCCCTCTCCCTTTGCATATTCCTTCATGAGTCTGGCAAGACCACTGGGAGATTGATGTGTCTGTCTTTTTCATACCTTCTGTGACTGCTCAGCGAGGCGTCGGGCTCCATGAAACTAGCCAAATTCCTAAATGATGAATGTACACTAGTGCGTCCACTGGGAGAAGAGACGAATCTCATATCAGCCGAGAGAGGAGGTTGATATTGAAAATCATCTGGAATTTCGCCGGGCCCAATATTGAAAATCTTTATTCTAATTGCATGAATGAATTGAATGTGCTGTTCTGATAAATCCTCTCTGCCACCAAGGGAATTGTATAAATGAAGCATCACAGATTTGTTTGTGTGTTTACTGCATGTGTGTGTGTGTGTGTCTGCCCGTAAGTCATTTTCACATTGCCTTGTGCTGTTGTTGATTGCTTGTTTACTCAAGCAAAAACTCCGTTCACAATGTTAACATATCATATAAATGAAACTCTGACAAGATCTTCCACCCACATATTACAACATATCAAATTGTCATAAGAGGAACATTTTTCAAAATATCAGTTACCATATGAAGGAATGGGAGACAGCATATCAGTATAGAAAACCATTTTTATTTCTCATAAGGCTGTCCTGTAATGTACTTATATCTACTGGGGGATAACTGTATGTTTCTCCATTGTGACTAATACTTTCTCGCTGTCATTTTGAATAAATCATCTCTCTCTGGTGTGGGAGAGGGAGATCTACACGATAAACACAGTCAAGCAGTTGCCCATGACCACTCTCCACAACAGAAATGGACACTAACTGTCAGATTATGGTCTGAGTTTTCCTGCGGCTGCTCTATGTCCCTACTGTATCTGAGTGGAAAGCTCAGGGGTTGTTAGTGTTGCTTTCTTTTGTGAGGCAGTTCTATACAGTGTTTTCCTCAACTTTACAGAAACTACAAGCATTTTTCTGGCTTAACCAAGGACATTGCTGAATGACTAAAGTGACCAATACTTACTTTTATGACTCAGTTGTGGCTTTTTCCAATGCAAGCATACACTGCAAAGCGCTCCTATACACACCATATTGGGACATCAGCCTCTGGATAAGTGCTTATACTCAGTGGCTGATCAATATTCCACCATGGGGCTCCAGCTCCTAATAAGAGTCTTAAATATATTTTTCAGCTTCTTGGATCTGTCATCTTATAGGTAATGTATTTATATATGTATATATACACAAATTATCTTACAGAACAAAGAAAAGAAGTGCTCATGAATTTACATCGGGCATGCCCTCGGATAAAAGTCAAACTGTCTATCATGAAGGATGAAGGTGAGGCCACGAGGACAGACTCCAAAGCCTCCAGGAAACTCTTCACTAGCGCATTATAAGCTGCTTGTGGTCTCCGTCACTGGAAATCCAGTGTTTTTCAACCATATCTCCACCGTGTATTCAGAGCAAGGCTGTCCTGCTGGGGTGGCCAGTCAAATACAAATGCCTTCCACGCTGAAATGAAAGGATATCAAGGTCATTTCCGTCCGTCTGCCCCCAGCTCTGTGTTCATGTTCAGGTCTGTGTAAGCTCCTCAACCGGTTTACCTTCAGGCGGGCAGAATGTCTATCAAATAATGTTTTAACCACCTCTAAATAACCCCCGCTAAGCTGTTTCAGTTTTCGAGGGATGACAGAGTCAGGAAACGGAGGGAGAGAGGGTCGGAAACTGGCCACAGCTGTGTGGACGAGGAGAGTCACCAACATGGGGCTCATTGATCAAACAGGGGATTAGTCTGGTTTCAAATCCTTGGCACCACGCAAGCAAAGCTGTTTTATCTGGGTGGATATCCTTTCTGTGGTCCCAGGTAATCCAGTCAGTAGCCGTGGATGTAATAGTTTTAGTCCGTTCGGTGGGAAGAGAAAGGGTAGATGAGGGGAAGAGCCTGGCACGCAGCCCTGCAGTGGGAGCTCTCTGTTAGGTCCTGGGATGAATCTGCAACACAGAGGAGGAAGAGGAGAGGAGAGAAAACACACATACACTTAGATGGAACAAAAGAATACAAGTGTGCGAGGATTAGACCCAGAGGAATTGCTCCGTTCGTGTGTTGCAAAAACAAGGGGAGCCTTTTGAACTGTGGAGGCTTTGTACAGCCCCGTCTCAACCTCCCGGTTCCCGCTGCTACTAAAAACAGACAGCTCATATGAATGGAAACGGCACCAAAAATGGAGGTGTTTTTGGCATTTATAGGTATACCGGGATATATCAGGAGAGCGCTTTGTGCAAAAAAACCCTGGTGTGTTTCCATGCTGTGTATGTCTTCTTCACAAATGACACTTTGGCATATTTTTGACTCTATCCCAGACCGTTTTACCCACATCCCCTCTACCCCCTGTTTGCCCGCACCCCCCTCGTTTGTACCTTCATACCAAGCCAGCCAATCGCAGCTGAGGATTTTCTTCCAACCCGATAAAATGACTTTGGCATTGCTAAATGGGATCAGGGTACCCGCTGTGGAGTCTGAGCTGTCTCTCCGTGACTCTGGTTCAGGGACTCTTATTCAGCCTCAGTTGCAGACCTGGACACATTTCAATGGTACATTGTGCAACCTTGAGACTGCTATTGAATGTCCTGCTTTTCAGCATCCTGCTCAAACCGAAGTTCAATAAAAACAGTGTGCACGATGTCTACAATAGTTAAAGCAGTCGAGTTCCTTGGCCTCTAATGACTGTCTATGCAGCAAAAAGCAGGTAAATGTTTTCTAGAATATTTCTTTACCTCGCTTTCATCACATATTCCACCTATTTTACTGCTTTAGGGCTGCACAGTGAAGAAATCTGAAGCCCCCTTGCACACTGTGGGGCCAATTAGAAATCCCATAATCCTGTTCAACTAAGAAATACAGCCATGACATTTCAAGCAGGCTTGGCAGGTGGTAGCCAGGTGTGCGGATTTGATTTGGGAGGGGGCGGTGGGGGTGGGCGGTGGCTGCTTGAGACTCTGTGAGCTGTAGCACATACAGGGTCTCAGCGCTCCAATGTGTTGGACATGCTAGCGAGCGAGGGAAAGGGTTTTATTAAACATTTGCTTTCCTGAATTGTGTGCACCTGTATTCATCTACCCAGTCGTGTGCTATTTTGAGAATACGCTTCAGAGAACAACCAGAGAAGCAGGGGACTCTCAGGCATTACAATTTGGGTTTAATTTAGCATTGACATTGAGAATGTCTGAAAAACAACGCAGTGCAGTTCAGTTGTTGATAGTCTGTGTTTGATTTGACAGAGTAATTTCATACTGTATAAGAAGTTATTACTTATTGTAGCAAGCCATTAGTCATTTAGGAGTCATAAACATGTTTCTTTGCTCAACTCTGCAGGTGGGGTGAAGTAGTTTTTGATTTGAATGTTTCAAGACCTTTCTACAATTACGTGTCAATTGTAGCTCTGCTTCTTCTCTTTCATTAAAGTATGTTTTGATTCCTGTCCGCTTGTTAGTTAGCAGGACCTTCACTTTTTTTAAATGTCTTTCTAACAGATCAAAAGTCAAGTAATTAAGGAACCAGTATTAGTTTGTGTTGCAGACCTTAATCCGGTTGCAAATCCAGAAATTTAACCTTTTTCACTACTTTCAAAACGTTGTCAAATGAATAATATCTAAGCATTTCCTGTCACTGAAAACAACTGTCACTGAAAACAACTGCAAATCAATGTGGTGAGTACTTTCTAGCTCCACTGTGTGTGAAGATACTCATGCTAAGACCAAGTGACCTGTTAAAACAGACATCTACATCTACATCATACCAGTACTGACATATTCTCCCTTGCTGACTACATCATGCCTATTTAGGTAGTAGCGCCTCAGCCCGTACCCCCCCCCACCCACCCCCCCCACCCCCGTGATCCTTAAACACAGCAACCCTTTGGGCTCATCTGTCCAGAATTTGCATCTGTATCATCTACTGTAGGACGACATATCAAAATGTTGGAACTGAGAATGACCTGTGGCAGAACAAGAGGAGTAACAGCTAACCCATTACAGCTCTGTCTCTATCTCAGATACAATCCACCAGAGGTTTGTTAGCGGGAGGAGAGGGGTTGTATGCAAATGCTGTCATTTCAGCCCACATGCACGTGTGTGTGGCTGAAAGTGTCCTCTGTTCTTTTTTTTGTCCTCTGTCTCTTCAAATGAACAGTGCAGCAGGTAGCAGCGGCTTTCTCAAGGATTTCCTGCCTCTCCCATCTTTGCAGGGAACTAAGCCGTCTGCATTCTAATTTGCTGGCTACATTAAATTGCAATTTACTCAGACTTCAGTTAGTAAAAGGAGCCAAGGACAATTGCCTTAGCAAAAGAATTTAGTGCAAACACAGCCTACCCTTTCCCCTTTTCTCGTTTAGCGCTGAACAAATCAATCATGCCAGCTGAGAAACCTCTTCAAACAGCACTAAAGAGCACCCTCTAAAAACAGAAGACTCCAGACAACAAAATACATCAAGATCCATTTAATGTGACATTGACAATGGAAAAAGCAAAGAAAATGGGCATAAATTAATCAGTAGCACTTGGAATGAACTCCTCCACCCTCAACCTGTGTAAAAAATGTCACAAGGAAGGCAATCTGGTCATTCTTGGCAGCTTGGGCTGCGTCTGTCAGCGTGAAACCTCATACTTTTCAAATAAGTAGTTATTTCAAGTGACACGCTGTTATCATTTTTTTTTTGTGTGGTCTCATTTTTGTCTTCATGATGACATTATACAGGACCGAAGGAGGAGGAGAACTCTTGTCAAGCACAGTGGTGGAAGGGATGATTTCTTTGTGAAGTTGAACTGTATGTGGCATGGCCGGTTGGAGTTCATTTTGATCAACTGCTGAGTCTTCCGATTTGACAAATTAGATGGTGACGCATCCGCTTGCAGGTCGCTTTTGCTCTGAAACTGTCTCACAGATGGGCTCCATCCTGTCAGTGTGTGTTATTTTGCTTGAAAAAGTGCCCCCCTGCTCCTTTTAATAAGGGAGACGTGAACTCTGAACAGCAAATAAATCATCTTGGACTAGTTGGAGGGGACGCACTCTGTCAAGGGTGAAAGATGCTGTATCCACTTGAGTTCAATGCTTAGCACGCACTAATCTGAACAATTACATACTCCATCGTCGGAATACTGAGGCCTTATACAATTAACACAACTACGGCATATGAGTGGTTATGTTGAGATGTTGACTAAAAAAGGCCATTGAAACTCTCTGGCTGCCTGGTGAAGGTTGTATTACATAGGTATGACATTCCTGCCTTGATACTGACGACAGGTTCATATTCAGCCTGGCACGCTAACAGTGAGGTTATCAAATGAACGTAATTCTTTTCACAATCATCAAAAGCAGGAGCGAGTGGGAGAAAGGATGTTTTCATTACAGCCTCTCTCATTCTGTCTGTCTCTCTTAAGGTGTATAATTGTTTGGAGGGAGCAGAAATGGATTGGTCTATTTAGCGAGTGGAGCGGGTAATGCAGATCTATGGTGGGCGAGTGTTTTGGAAGGTGCTCCCCATCCTCGCTCTCACTGTGACTTCCACAAACAAAAGGGCCTGCCTTGTCTGCTGCTACAGAACAGGCAATGAAGGGCTCCCTCTCTGAAAGACATAAAGAAAGAAAAGAAGAAACATGGGTGTCAGGCAATGGCTTAGCTCGGCTTCTTACTTTTCATGCCAATTTTTCATGAAAGATGGCGATGAAGTCTGCGCGGCTGAAAAACATGTTCGCGTGTGCGTGCGCCCGCCTGCCTCACTGTGCTTTGCCGACACTTTTCAGAGCAAAATGAAAACCTGCAGGTGAAATAAAATGGCTGAAAATAATTTATTAAATTATTTTAAAAAACAAGAAAAAAAAACAATGCCGTGCTGTGGGCTTGCTGGCTTATGACGAACAAATACAAATGAGGCAATTTGGCCTGAGAGGCAGGTGAATGAGGAATGTTGATTAAAAGGGAGAGCAGAGTGCGGGATAAAAGGCCTTTCATGTAGCCTGTGGGCTATGCTGTGTGCTGATAGCTGCTTCAACAAGACCCTCAGAGGGGGATCAGGATATCAAGTGGCCTCTGATAAGAAGCCACACAACGAAAAGGGAAGAGGCCTGCCCGGAGGTCTCGCATACACACGTCAGCGTACACACACAAACACGAGAACATATCAAACACATCAAACGTGTGCACTCGTACACAACTAGGAGCACACACAGAGAGGAGCAAGTAGCATGTCACAGATTAGTGACTAATGGGATTGGCAGACGAGTGTAAGGCACCGTAATCAAACCCACACAGCGGCCGATAGCAAAAACAGGACAAGGAACAAAGGCAATGAAGGGAAGAGGGACTGATCCTGCTATTACACACCGTTCACAGACAGCGGGGTTCTGCTAAGGGGTGGACCTGACTCTGTGTGTGTGCTGCTACTGTATACCATGAGTGTGCCGCAACAGTATATGCATGTTTAACCATCTATGTGCGATTTGATATATTTTAGTGATATGTGTGTTACTGTTTATATGAAAATGCAGCAACTTTTTATTTATGCGTGCACGCTGCCTGGGCCGGGTGATAAATATTTACAGTGGGTGGCGGTGCGTTCAGTATTTGTGTCACGCCTGCCTAATCATGCACAGCATGTAAACACACACTTGATTATTTCGCACTGAGTATTTGGGTTAATGAGAAGTCATTGAACATGAGTTGGTCCCACTCCTACCGCCCAACACTCAAGTGCTGTACAGTGATGTGAGAGAGACGGGAAAACAAAAACAAAGAACAGCTTGAGAAAAAGACTAACCTTTACAGAAGCAAGAATGCAGCTCAATTTCTGTTGACGCATCCTCTGCATTTTGCTTCCAGAAGCTAAAAAGGGGAGTATGGCTGGGTGTTCTGCAAAGAGAGGGTCAAGAAAAAAGGACACGTGTGTATTGGGTAGGAAAATCAGCTTCAGGCCTGACCTTTTGGCCCTCTTCCCTTAAGGTTTTAATAATATTAAACTAAAGCCATTTTACTCATTGATATGTATTAATGCTCTTCCTCCATTTATGTGCAGAAAAGTACAATCTTAATTAACGTATCTCCAGAGAAAAAGAAAAATAATTTATTCTGTGTTATATAAAGATACTTGTGACTTCAAGTTTAGTTAATTCAAATTGTGCAAAGGACTGAATTGAGAATTAGAGATGCATTCTTTAGAGTGAACCAAATACTACGCCTTACCTTGGCAGGATGGCAAGAACCCATTCGATCAACTTCTCTCTGAAAATTTTGGGCCTGTGGTGGCTGTGAAGGGGCCCAGTGAAAGCTTTATTTCTATCTGCTGGCATATAAATCCGCAGAACAACCTTGGGAGGCCCCGTGTGGTCTAACCTTCACTGGCTGTACCCTCTCTCCCCACCATCACATTAGTCTCTGCTTCTATTCAAAGTCACCAAGCAGTAAGAGAAGACGGGGTTTGCTGATCGCGAGCAGGGTGGGGTGTGGGGGGAGTCAATTAAATGAATACAAATCGGGTGATCAACCTGTCACAGAGTGCTGGACTGCCGGCTTGGAGGACTTAACTCCTTTCATTATTTTTGCATGCCGCATTGAGAGTCGGTTTACAGAGCCGAAAGGCAGTGGAGAAGCTGAGTGGCCGTTAACTTTATCTCTGAAAGAGGAGTGCGGCCTGAGGCAGAGCCCACCTGTTTGTTTATTGTCTGCTTTATGTTTGTTCTTTACTACTATGGGCCTTTAGATAGGTTGCTTACACCGAGTAGAATCCACCTTGTTATACAAAGGGCACAGATGTGCTGTGCTTTCTGAGCATTTCTGCACATCCTTTTCTTACCTGCAGGTTTGACACTGTGACACAATGTTTGATTGTTAAATGGCAGAAGATTAATTAAAAATGAAGCTGGCAGTTGGCGCAGGAGCTTTGATAAAGAATTTCATCAAAGTACTCAAACACAGCTTCTTGTTAATTCCAGTCCAAGACAAGAGGTTGAACAGTGAAGTGAAATCTGCCTGGCATTTGTGCATGTAGAAGGTGAGTGATTTGAGTGCACCAGCGTGCATATGCGGACATGTGACCATGTGACAGTAAGTCTGGGTTAAATGTGCACAGACTGTACATAGACAAAAGGCAAATTGCAGATATAGGTCTGTGCATGTGTGTGTGACTGCACATGTGTTCAAGTGTGCATGCGAACATGTGTGAGGTCTCACTCTTGTGGTCTTGATTTTGTTCCCGGAGGAGCACATCCATCCAGAGTTGTCGGGCAGAGTCTTACACTCTTCTCCCTCCAGACATGGTTCCATCTCACACCACCATTTCCCAATTACAATGGACGCTGGGGAAGGTGAGCACACAGACGTAACACAGCAGGTTAGTTCATCACACGGAAACAGGTGTACACACAGATACTTATACAAATAGAGAAAAAAAGTATAACCCTGAGATAATAAGTATAAGCCCAAGAAGCTCATAAAAGATTCAGTCGATAAAAATGGAAAGAGTTAAGGGGCATCATTTAAAATTAAACTTAAATGAGCGTTAAAAGTATATATATAAAAAAAAAAAACAAGAAGAACATAAAAAACATAAGAAGCAACCAGAGTTTAAAATGTAGGCGGAATCATTACAAAAAGTTGAACACATGCAGAAACCTCCCACGCAAACACATTTTCTGTACATACTCTAAACAGACACGTGTATAAGTACACACATACACAATCACCCACACACTATATTATGAGGAGTTCCAGAGGAACAGCCAGCCGAGTCTCTAAATGAATATTTTTCCTCCTCTTCGGCCTCAGAGCAATTGTATCGTTGCTGCATGGGTACTTTTGCTGTTGACAATAATGTCTTATACCAACAGAAATTAATCATTATTTTGTTTTGATATAGCTACATTGCATCTAGGGGAGCAATCTCATTTTTAATCAAAACTAATTGCCTCTCATTAACATCGACTGAATTCTTCCTCCAGCTATCTGACAAAAACAAATATGTTCTCATCTTCTCATCAAGATCTCCCTCCCCCTTTCCTCTTCGTCTACACGTGTCGCTGGGTGTGCAGTGTGTGTGTGTGTTTGTGTGTTTGTGTGTTTATGAATAAAAAAAGGATGTCTGATGATACAAAAAAACACATCTGTACAGGAATTCTCTATACATTGTGTAGGAGGTATATAAATAAAAAATCAGTTTACCTATATGTTCTTCTAATTAACTTACTGCCATATGTTCACTTTATCGCATGAAGAAATCTGCGCCCCAGCTCTTCCACATCCATGTAGCAGAGGTTAAACACCTATATTTCTTATATTTCTTGTAACACCAGTTTTAAGTACATATAGTCTACACTATATGTAGTTGTGTTTTTTCCCAGTGTTTTTG
Source organism: Terapon puta (assembly GCA_028564955.1). Classification (NCBI taxonomy): domain Eukaryota; kingdom Metazoa; phylum Chordata; class Actinopteri; order Centrarchiformes; family Terapontidae; genus Terapon; species Terapon puta. Next base: position 21,077,249 of record JAOXYL010000100.1, on the reverse strand, counting down.
TTTCTTTAAATCCAGACAGCTTACAGTGGGAACCGCTCTTTGAATTTAATCACGGCACATAAATCGAAACCATTCTTTCAATGTCAAGTTTTGATTCATCTATTAACCATGATGTGTGAAGAGTGTTTTTGTTTTCCGCAGTCCTCCGTATGAGGTTCTGACAGCAAACGTGAAAAGTTCTAAGCAGCTTTTCAGATCATAAATCATCTTTTCCCGGACCTGAATTTTTTTCAGCCTTTGGTTTGTTTTTCGTCAAAATTTGCTGTAAATCTCCAAAGAGCATCTTGCCTTTTATCATGTTGACATAAAGAGGAATTGAAGGTCGAATGACCGGCTGAACGCCATGAGTTAAACCAGTTTCATTTCATTTTCCAAACCCATTTTTGGAACCATTTGGATTTTTTTTTTTCCCTCTCCGGACTGTGTTGCCAAGGTTACAGACCAACCACCAATCAATTGTGAGTATGAGCAACACGCCGGCTGCAGCTGATGAAAGAAGACGGTTAAAGTGCAGTCCCTCGCAGCCCAGCGCGTCCAAGGGCTCTGCGCGAACGGAAATACAGACATCCAGGCAAGTGAATGCCAGGAAGAAAAAAAAAAAAAAACGTGAACACACCCCACTGCTGCCCAGTGAACTTGCTGCATCTCCTGACTTTCTCCGATGCTTTTCCACCCACGGGCCCTGAGGATACAGAGCGAGAACATCCACTAACAGGCTGAGAACCCACCCTTTGGCTGCCCCTATGGCTGTTTACCCTATCCACTAATTACCACATGTTAGTCCATCATCCACTGTGCTCCCTTTCTCCTGCTTTCTCTCCATCTGTCTTCATCCACGGGCTACATGTGCATTTCACATAGTTAATCATGTTTACATTCAGCTATGCTTTAGATGCAGCGCCACAGCTATGCAGGAAGTCCTCGTTAAGTGGCAAATTATGGCTGGGCTCGAGGAGATGTGTTTAATCAGTTCTTCTGAGTGGTGATGATGCGCCGCGACACCGCCGCTCTGCTCGGCCCCTTCTTCTCGCCGCAGAGCGAGGGGGAGTGGGAAAGTTGTTTTTCATTATGCCACCGATGCAGAATTTAAAATGGTGAAGTAGTACCTGCAAAGCAAAAATCAATCCCTTCAAATGGCGGGAGAGGGAGAAAGCAGGACGAGTGAGAGAAAAGGGAAACAAAAAGGCAGCAGGAGATTAAAACCTGCCAGATGCTGGAGCATGTGGGCCGTTTGCATGAAAGTTACTGTACTTCACAGGACTGAATTTATCTCATCCTCTGTGCCCTGAAATATGAGCACATGAGCATAGATAAACCATGCGAGGGAAGACTAGAAAATGGCTGCATAACATGGGCCTGTGAAGTTTTCGTAGTATTATTTCACACTTTTATAATTTAGTTCTGTGATGACCAATATTAAATTCCTGTACAGAAATCAATAGTTTAATAGTCCACTCCTCGAGCTTTGCTCGTGATCTGTATTGTTTATTTGGACTGGCAAAATTGTTCTGTGGTTTGTTTTAGCCGTTAAGCTATGTCAGTGTATTTTTGTTAGCGGTGTAATATCCGTGAATGTTAATTAAGCCAATGGCTCAACATGGCAGTATGGTTGCTCAGTAGTTGCTAAGTGTTAATGAGGGGTTGTTGAACCAAAATCGTTGTCACCTGAACAATAGATGAGTGAATCATCTCTGGCCTTTGTGTCTCTACTCATCTGTAACTTGTTGCCTCCTCCTCTGCTCCTCCTGAAATTTCTGTTTTGTCGTGCACACAAATTTCTCCTTTATATTAAGCTTATGTGTGAATAGACTTGTATGTTACAGTGGGGTGGTTTTGTATTATAATGATATTATTATTATTATTATTATTATTATTATTATTATTATTATTATTATTATTATTATTATTATTATTATTTTTATGT
>JAOXYL010000100.1:21054879-21066211 GCA_028564955.1 Terapon puta | reverse complement strand
GAGAGGAGAGGAGAGGAGAAGAGAGGAGAGGAGAGGAGAGGAGAGGAGAGGAGAGGAGAGGAGAGGAGAGGAGAGGAGAGGAGGAGGGTCAGACTTAAATTCTCCAATCCACAGAATGGATGGAGAGCAAAAAGGGGGGGAGAAAACCAAATGCCACATTCCATCTTGTTTGTGCCTTATTTCAGTCGGTACCAAGTTTTAAAGAGAACATCCTGCTGCTGTGAAAAAATGCATTTGCTTCCACTGGCATGACAACAACCGGTGTGTGTTTCTCTAGCTAGGTTGGTTGTGCAAATGTTTGAAATGGGTCTGGTCATGAATTACGGATCTGAGCTCCCAGCAGCCTCGACAAGTTTGGCAACAGTTTTCTTCTCCCATTCCCATCAATGTCTACCGTGGCCAGACCAAAGGCCGCCGAGTCCTGGATTAAAAGGCAAACATTTGCAGTCCTGCTGGACCATGCTGTCGTGCAGTATTAATGTCACTCTCTCAGCGCTTGTTGTTAGATATTTCTGGGCAGAAGGAGGCAGAACACAGACTATAAAAGTGAGGAGAAAAAATCCCTTGAGTGTGCTAAAACCCCAAACCCCACAATGTGTTGGCTTGCTGAATATTTTACTGACAGCTTCCTGACCTGCAGACTTGCTTTCAAGTCAAAGTGGATCTCTGAATAAGTGAGAACTTTACGTTGCGTCACAGAATACTGAATTGTGTTGAATCCCCTCGGCTGGCTTCAATATCTGATTTGCAGGTTAGCACTACAGGGGTGTAACCAGAAAACACCTGGCAAGGGACATCAAAAGGCAGCCCCTATCATATTCATATAACCTGTTTGAATGTGACGTGGCTTTCGGACTCATTTTTTCAGTGCACATTTGTGTATGAATACTCAAAAATGTGCACAAATTGACCATTTATGGCAAATGATGAAACTGACAGTTTATAAAGGAAAATCCAATGACTGGGATTGGATATTACTAATCAGTTGACAGCCATACAAAGGAAGGCACGATTTACAAAACGATAAATGTAAAGAATACATGAGATCTGTTACTAAACTTGTTGCTGAGAGCATTGACTGCATTAGTTTTGTATGCTTTACTTTAATGCTTCTGACAAGTAAGCTGAACAGAACATATTATTTAGTTTCTTATGATCATTATGCTGATTTTGTTAAGTATTTCCATCAGAATTTGTGATTACCCCTAACACACACACACATCCACATGCTTGTGTATCAGCCATGGGGTGAGGCCCAACCATCAGCCAGGTGGACATTAGGCGTGATCACTATGAACCATCTGGTAGGTGGAGGAGAGAGCAGTGTAAATGGCTTCCCGATGACTCTACTGGGCCAGTCGCGAGAGCCACTTAGACGACAAATGGCCACTTGGACTAGACGTAAACCCATTCACATAGCTGATGGAGTAAATGGCCATCCATTATCTGTGTCTGAGCTCGTGTGTGAGTATGTGCCCGCGTGAGTTTGTTTGTGTGTGTAATCAAGCATAATTTGATATTTTGTGGTATTCCATTACACATCTCTCCTGAAGAAATGCTCAAGTACACAGCCGTAACTGTGTGTGAATTAGGGTGCAATATGGGATCACAACAACTTGAGACATGACTGCCAGCTGTGATGGATGTAGTGCTTGGAGCCTGTCAGGCAGCTAAAGGGGTTAAACCAACCTGCTAAGATGGAGTGGGTGGCTGTGCACTCTAGCCTTTGGTGAGGGGAGGTGAAGGGCATCGATGGGACCACTGACTGGTCATTTTTCTCTTGGTGGCCCACAGTGACAGCAGCCATTAAATGACTGGATGAGGTGATTATGTTTAAGGAAATCAATGCTTCATTGTTTTCAGCTTAGCCCAACGGCCAATTAGGAGCTGTTAATGAGGTAAGGTTGTAAAATGTGGAGACAGATGGGAGAGAAGGAACGGGAGCTCTAGATAAAAAGGCATACTTAAAATAAAGTATTTTCCACAGTGCAGTGAGAGTTTGAGATTTACACACTGAGATAGCATTTTGTTTTCATGGAAAAATGTAAAGGTGCACATATAAATATAATAATTATTTTTTTGAAATTACATTTGAAGTGAAAAAAATGGATGTTGTCTTTCAATTCAAGGACCAGACAGATTCATGTTCATAGAATCAGATCATTCTTTTTTGAAAAGAGAGAGTACTTATCCTTACCGATTTAGTCAGCCCAGACAGTGTTTTGTGAACGTATTTTACCCAGAGGAATTTCTGAAGCCCTGTATTTTGCTACCACGAAGCAAATTTATTCATGATGAGTGAAAACGTCTCCTGGTGTCTCTTACGCCGGACGACGGTGGACTGGATCATCCGTCAAGCAGTCGAGAATTACAGCTGTCACTGATTGACGTGGAGCTCAAAGAGACAGTGTGAAAAATATTAACGGAGAAAATAATTTTGATCGCTTTCAAGAGCCTGACAGCAGAGCATGAGTATGCAAGCGACATGCTACAGAAATCTGGGATTTACATCAGTCTTTAACGGTATCACTGCGGTGCCTGCTTAAAATGATCTGCTGTTTTGCTGCTTGCAGCTTTCGTGAAAGCTTCTCACCCAAATTCACCAACTTCACGCATCACACTGCACTGTTGTGGGTCCTCAGCAGTACACCTGCCAACTGGGAAGTCAACTGAATGAATGGTTGTTGAGATAATTGAAGGACAGACAGACAGAGATTCCAGACATTTATAGTTGGATTATTTCACCATTATGAAAGAAAGGTTTTAAGCATGAGGACTCCCTTCTCCTTGGAAAAATATTGTATAAATTTAGTATTAGTATAAATTTCCCTAACAGAACTGTTGTGAAATTGTTTCATATAGAATGTGTGTTTTTTTTTAAACACATGCAGATAGATAGGTATTACCAAGAGCTACAGCAACACAAGCCTTGGTGAGCTGCACTGTTTCTTTGCATGAGCTCAAGGTTACAGTAACAAACCCATGACAGTTTATTCACCCACAGACTCCAGGCTCACAGGAACAAAAGTGACAATCTCTTTTTATCTTCTGAGTGACAATAGCACGTACTCTACTGGCAACTGATTTTCTTCTGATCTCACAGCATCTGGCAATTTTTTGACACAGAGATAAATGCAGGTGCTCGTGACAATGTCATGAAAAGATTAAAAAAAAAATCCCACTACACCTTGGCGCAGCTTCAGCGCCAACAACTATAATCTATGCAGAGTGGCCAAAAGCAGTAATCACTGGCTCACCATCAGCAACCATTTCTGTCACCTTCTCTCTCGCTCTCTAACTCTCTTTTTCGCTCTCTCTCACACTGCCTCTGTCACTGCTACAGTTATTAAGTGATGACATATGGCCGAGGGAAGGAACGCAGCAGCCGGGAAAACTTAAGCCTCTCAAGGACTCGTCATAACAACTTAATCAGTGCACACTTGGGTGAAAATGAGCCGTTTCTGCCTGCATGCTGGAGTGCTTGTTTTGTTTTGCCAGACAGGCAGCTGCTGCATCAACCGCAGTCCATCTCGCTTCGCAATTCCTCCTCTTCTGTGGGCTTATTGTTCCCCAGTGCTTCTGTGTAACTGACAGCTATCCACGTCTTAGTACTTCTAATTGTCAATTTACATTTCAGGTGGCAAGAAGAATTACGGTTCCCATTGTCAGTAAATAAAAGTAGACACGCGTAGAGCTCAGAAATGTAAATCTGACACTCAGTTCGTAGTCTCGAAGCGGAGTGAGAGCTGCATTTCAAATCATTGCCGAAAATGAGGCGCATTTAGAGGACAAATTGAGACTCTCGCAGTCACCAAATGCCGTTTTACAAGTGAACAAAGTTTTTTTGTACCATGTGCCAGATGAGTCCATTTAAACCCCTGCAAAGTTTCATTAAGATTGTTACTGAGTTGTTTTTTCTGTCAACTTTTCATTCTGTGAATTCATGCATAATGCAAGATGACCCTTTTTAAGACTTTTGATGTGCAGTTTTAAACATATTAAAATGAATCTGATTGAAAAGTTGTCAGATATGCCCAACATTAAAAAAAACCCTATTCGGTTTGTCTCGATTAGTTTTATGTTTTTCTGATTTTTCGGAAGGAAAAGGGATATTAATGATCTGTTTCGAGAGGCAAAGGCATCAAAGTGGCTGTGGGCCAGCTGTCCCACCGCATATATGTTTAATGATGCTCATCAGAATTTAGCTTTTCATTACTTAAACATCAAGTTGGAACTTCATGAACACTCCCCCTGATTACTTAGGATAATGTTTAAACACGCTACAAAGCACCATCGAGTGGATTCCAAATGGAGGCCTCAGAGGCACTGCCAGGGAACAACTTTTCATGTCCTTCCTCTTGGCAGCTGATACGGTTTATATATATTTATCAGAAATGACACAATCTCCTCAACCTCATGTACAGCTCAAATTCCTCTGCATCTGTAACAGGACCAGTTAAAATGAATAGTGTGTGAGGAGAAATCCCTGGGAGGAGACGAATTAGACCTCACGGCTATATCTGATGATGGACTTCATCACCTCTTTGGTGCTGATGCTCTCTGAATCACACCTCATGGAGTATGGGGGTATGTGAAGATATAGACTGCAAGTATAGTGCATATTTCTGTGCTTGTGCCACATTAGGTCTATGCTCTTGGGCATCTCACTCACTGGGGGTGTTAACATGGACATGTGTGTATTTTACATGAGAAAGACCCCTTTGTCGTTAAAGCATAAAAAAGACACATTCTTCTTCTTCAGACATGGAGTACTTCATTGCGGTACTGAAGTTCTTCTGGCCTTTGAATGTCCACTAGAGCTTGATTCCCAGCCACTCGTTCTCACTCTGAAGCCTTTTCCCAGAGAGCTGACTCTCGCCAATGAATAATAAAAGGTAGCCTCAAGGAGGAAGGCTACCAGAGGAGCTTGCACCATTCACCGCTAAACACTTCTAAAGAAGAAGTGGGAGGAATGGTAGCTTTGGGACATTTTCCAGTGCAGTCCACTCCAAGAATAACACATTAATCCCAGGCATAGTTAACCATTGTTTACCCAATCTGAAAACTTTTTGACCCATGTGTCAATGATGCATCAGTAGCTGAAGTGGATTCGCCATTTCTTAAGTGCCCATCAGCACCCCGTTGCAGTGATCCGTATGGTTTCTCTGACCTCAGCCAGTCTGAAGGCTTCAGGCTGGCTTCTCACTGACCCTTCTGTGGCCTGGATTTCACTTTCCTCCTGAGGCAGCATCACCCACAGTAATGGGAGTAGACAAGTGGACAAAGCAGCTATAGTAGCGCCTGGAGCTACCACAAACCTGAGGGAGGGGGGGGTGAAGAGGGAATAAGGGGAGGAGGGGGGCGGAAGACACTCCGGCGCTCAAGATGACTGACAGGAACCACTGACCCAGCTATACGGAGTCACTCGAATCAATGTTGTTTTTTTCCCTTCTGCTGGCTTACGACTGAATCTGGCTTTAGTCTTACAGAATGCTGAAAACTGGTCTATTACAGTGGGTCCAACTTACAGAATGTGTGAGGAGAAAGTAAAAAAAAAAAGACATGAAAAGAAAAATCCTTCCATGCACCTTACTTTCAACAGATATTTTTCATGCATGGACACATGGAAATAGGCTCCAGTTTACTGGATAGGAAAAGTATAGTGCAGCAATTGCACCATTGGTGGTAATAGTCTTGACATCTTTAACAGGTAATTCCATTAGTACGAATAAGAGATGTGAGGTGCTGCTGGCCACGGCCCTGGTCGATTCTTAATCACCTGTATGGGTTTCCTCTCGTGGGCCTGTATGACTCCAATGCTCACATCTTTATGGTTATTAAAGTTAACGATTGCTGCGTGCCTCATTTACCAAGGCTCTATCAATACCAGTTCAGCACCATGAAATTACCCCAGTCCAGAGGGAGCAGCATGACAAACCGGATTAAGAAGGGTTCTGTAATGCCCTGGCATATATAACTCTCCGTGTCATGGACTCAGCCCGCTGCAAGAAGACCCACTGCCAAGCTCAAGCCCTGTGAAGGGTGGGGGGGGGCACTACAGGGGCTGCTGACAACCATTATAGCTTAAATGTCAATTCAAGCTTTTATTACCCACATGGTTGTTCAGAAAAGCAATGAAAACTAATAGCTGGCAGGTAAAAAAAAAAAAGGCCCACAGAGCTTTGGAGAAAACACATTAAAAGTTCTCAGAAGTTACCTTCCAGATGAATGGAAAAAGGCAAGTGATTATGGTAAATATATGCAGGATGTAACCTACTTCTGTAGTCTTTCAGGTGTAAGGATAAGTTTGTTGGATGCTCTTTTATGCACATGACAGTTATATTTTGTATGGAGAACGGCTTCATTGCATTTTAAATGTGGCATCAAAATAAAACCCGCAGTAAAGGGGAGAGATGGCTCATGTCCCTTCGCTTACATCCCGCTCATCTTATTTCCATGACAGGAGGGTGAAGCCAGAAATAGTGGAGTGGAGTGCCAGAAACACTATTGCGCAGAATTTACTATTTGCTGCCAAAGTCACATAAAAAGAGCCATTACATTAAGTCAGCAAACTTCTATTTATCACTTCTTGTTTCTTACTTTATTCCTCTGTTCAGTTGTGTGTCTCTTCTTGCCTGTACACTCTTACACCATCACAAAACTACCGGATCTGAGCACGCCACTGTGGCCGCGCTTCTCTGTGTTTTACTACACTGTGGAGTACAGTTAGTGATGCCTGACCTCTGTCCAGTGTCCATATGACACAGGTCACTGCTCGCTCTAAATGAGAGTCGGATGGTGAAATGAGAAACTAAATTGTCCATTCAAAATCACAAAACTGCCTTTTTGAGCAGTACCATAGAGCAGCCTTCAAAAAAAGACAATCCTCGGTAGGAAACAATTGGATGCTGTGAGCCTTGGAAAATGGCCTGAATGCAGACCATGAGTTTCACTTCACTTTTTGTCCAACGAAAAAAAAAAAGGACAAAGTTCTGCAAATGGCTGAAAATAAAGTTATAAAATTCTATATAGGATTGTTGAGTACCATACATTAGAGCTCCTGTCTGGTCGAAGGTCTATTCTGATTATTGTGTGGCACCAAATGACACAGTGGAGGAGGTGTGATGCAGAGAACATAGTGGCTGTCTCAACCAGCAATTATGCCATACTGGGGCTTCTGCGTGTGGGGTCTGGAACGATATGTCACTCTTGGTTCAGACGAGGTCTGCCTGGATTACACACAATGCATTATCTAATATGCATAATGCATCAGCAGGCACTTAACATCAAATTATGGATGCATGCAAAAATTCCCAGAGTAGTGTATGTAGAGAAAGGGCACTTTGCTGTGCAAATAATCTGCCCACTTTCTGTAAAGCCCAGCAATCAGGGAGTTGCAGGATTTTGCATAACTGGGCCACGTATGCAATAAATGTTAATAAGTTAAATCCCTCATACTGGCATGTCTGCATGTTCTAATGAATCCTTTAATATACATTAACGCAGATGTTGACAGCTTAATGTCTGTTGGTTAATATTCTCTATTATTTCTTCATTTATGTGTACATTAATTTTTATATTACTTTTATAGTACACCACATACAAGCTGCACACACAAGCAGCAATTTAAGAGTGAATATTGATCCTGTTTTGTCATAGAACAGCTTGAGGCCCATTTACACCAAAGGTCCCAAGCATGTGCGGCATGCTGCATCTTGCTAACTGTAAATCATACAGACGCATCAACTGCAGATCCCTCTTCCTTAAATCGCTGCCCAAATCTGGCGTCATTTCCTGACATGTAGATGACAAATAGTTTTTCACTAAGCATCTTATTAAAATGGATATTGGCTTTCAAATGACACGCGTGAGATGATAATTGCGTGACAGAACATTGATCACTTTCCCAAAGACCGACTTCCTCACGCTGATCAATCTGAGCAGGAGCAAAAGGGAGTAAAATCAATATGCTAAACACTTTGCTCCTGTTTGACAATGCAGAGTAACGATGTCAGATGTGGCATTTAGCCGCTGACCTTGCTCTCGGTGGCGGCAAGGACAGGAGAGTGTTGTGGACTGCGAAGAAGACAGGAGCATGAAGCTGTCATAAAGACCTATAATTCTTCATGGCTGAGAAAATTTGATGTAAATTGATCAGGCAGCAACCATTTTTCATAGCTGCTTATAAGACAATACCCCCCCAAAAAATCACATCTTTTCATCATTTTGTTAAAAATGGAACAAACTAAAGCTACAAAGATTATTTCATTAAGGTAACTTTATTTATCTGTATAAAATGGAGGTTGCTTGGTCTTCTCGGAGATCCTGTTTTCTGTTTCGTTGTGCAATTTTCCTGTTTTATTTTGTATTCTAAACTCTCAGATGCTTTACTTCCCACCTTTTTCAGGTTGATTACCAGCTCCACTCCAACAGCTTCGCTTGTCCCTCCTTAGTCCCCTCATCTGTCGCCACTCCCCGGCCACTGTATATACATATCAGTATGTCCGTGTTTCCCTGCTGTGTTCCCTCATGTCTTTCTCTGGCTTCACAAGATTCCTATGCTTCCCCATGTCCGTTCGTGGATCTTCCCGTGTTCTTGATCCTACCTTTTCTACCTCCCTGATCCCACCTGTACGCATGTCTTCCTAATCCACGTATAACACTCTGTTTCATTCTGTAGTTATCAATCTGTCACTCTTTAAACACTATGAACGCCTTCCAGGAGAGAGTGTCTGGAAATGCGCTCCCTAATCCCCAAGTTTGATCAATTATTGTGTATCACCTCTCTCCATGGCAGGTGCAGTATAACTTACCATACGCTGGCGACACAGGGCTAAACGTGTGATTGTTAAGTTAATTTCTCACCACCCTCAGTTGTGTTTCTTTACTGGAGGAGCTAATTATCTTCCTCATGAAGCACTGCAGATGCTTTTGGAGATGCGTGCTGAGTCCTATCAGAGAGCAGAATGTCGACTCGTGAAAATGCAGCACAGTGCACAATGTGCAACAGATTAACTAGGGGTCAAATAGGCATTGGACAATGATAATCTATTTTTGCTTCACAGAGCGCTAAAATGGGTTTTCAACCTATTTCTCTACCTGTGGGAAAGAATCATTGCTATGACAAATGACTTTGAGTGAGACGAGAGATGGGCGGGGGGGCAGGGTGGCGGGGGTGACAATGAGCGGAGAAGGGGAGCGTAGTTATTTGCAGACTCTAAAATCAGAACAATATGAGAAGTGGAACACAATTTGGCATCAGATTACTCACAGTGATATCCATCAAAACACACAATTCAGTCACTCAATATCATTACCGTCGGCTTGATAAGCTTTTAAGCTGGAGATAACATCTTGATGTGGTAACACAAGTGGGAGAAGAGTCTCAGTCTCATCTGTTTCTATTGTTGAGGCCACAACAGAGAAAAATGAACCGCGCTTCAGAGCGATGAGATGTGAGATGATTCATTATAAAAATGATTGACGAGTTTATCATTAGCAAGCCACCATCGCACATCCCCGCAGTGATGAAGACAACAACAAACCTTCCCCACTCTTGACATCTCTTTGAATCAATACTTTTCTATTCTGCTGATTTCAAGCGTGTTAAGAGTTTTTTTTTCTATGAATCACATGATTTCTCCGGGTTCAGAGATAATATTGCAATCAAATGTTTTTCAGCTTCCCACGGCTTCTTCTCAAACACTGTAAAACTGAAAAAAACACACTGAATTGACTTGCTGAATGCCGGAGCTCCGTAAAAAGAAAAAGGCTCAACTTTCACTCTCCTCTTTTTCGACTGAGAGTGATTACTTCATCTCCCATAGCAATCGTCTACAGAGAGGAATCAATCATGAATTGAAATATGGCATGATTCAGTCACACTATCTATAACTATCCCCCATCTACGAGATTAAATATCAGTCGTAATGAATGACACAGGCTCTTGTACCCATTAATTACAGAGATTAGAATCGCGACTTTGTTTTGAACTTGAGTCCACGCTCATTCTCAAGGTCATGCTCAGCAAAAGGAGGGCTTGCTTGCAAAGAAAGAGAGAAAGAAAGCATGCATTCAAGTGTTTAAAAATACTTTTCTCTGCGTTTCTCTGTAGCCACAAAACTCACTTATGCAAAGTTATGGTGACAAAATGATCAAATGATTGAATTTTTAGAGTCTTGTATCAACATTAACACCCAGTATTCACATACAGGTCGTGTACCACAGGCGTTATATTGTCTCGTAACTGTGAAACCCTTAAGTAGAGAAGAAATGAAAACCTGAATCTCCTCATCAGTCTTGCCTCAACATACCTGTAAATTTGATCTGTGCCACCAGGGTGGACTGTGAAATCATGTGGCTGCACATCAAAGTGTGACTGAACTCCGTGTGCATACTAATGTCAGAGCAATGCATGCACTGAGCTCTGCGATGGAGGGAGAGTCAGAGGAGGAGGAGGGCGAGGGAAAGAGCAAGAAAACAACCAGAGAAAATCTCCCTTCAAAGAAAAATGAATATATTGGAAAAAAAATGAATTTTGTTGACATTTGGAGAATATTTCATCCAAGAAAAAAAGAAGGTTAAATACAATTTTCAGGTGCATAACGGTCTACTTTAAATAGTTTTCCATGCAGGTATCTACATTTTTGTCCACAGATTATACTTTCAAAAACGCGCCCCCTCCTTAACGCATCAACTAGAGAAGAGATATGGCTGGTATGGTGCCAAAAGCAGCAGTCACCGTGTGTATCCTCTTTATCCATCATATCCCCTGCATCATTTCCCTGGTCATTGCCTGTGTACTGGTGGTGCTCTAAATCGTGACTGCGGGATCAGAGCTAGGAGATAAGTGATTGTCTCCTGGCAGACAGACGAGCTGCCTTGACAGGCAATGAAGAAAGGAGCCTCCGCACAGCACTCCAGTTGATGCTCTTCCTATTTCTCTCTGTTCTGTCTCCCTCCCATCCATCCCTCCGCCCATCTGTCTGTCCATCCATCCATCCATCCATGCATCCATCGCTCTCCAAGGTAGGTCAAAAGAAAGATCCTGCTTGGCGGCTCATTCCTCACTCTGATGAAGCTGCTTGTTAGAGACTCATCAGCTCCTCTCTGCGTCTCGTACACGTGTGCGCACACTCTCACACACTCACACACACTCGCACACACTGCAATGCTATCTTTCACTATAATACTCGTCTTAGAACGTCTCCATTTCACTTTTCTCACCGGCTCTCTCCCCCCTCTCATGTCTCCGGCCTCTCTCTCATTAAAGACATATCCAGCAGTGGAGTGTACGATGAGGGGATAGCATGTGAACTGTGACACGTTCAGA
>JAOXYL010000100.1:21024796-21036744 GCA_028564955.1 Terapon puta | reverse complement strand
TTGGAACACATACAGTTTTTCTTAAATTAATTTAGCAAATTTTAATTCTCTCAATTATGTTTTTTCAAGCCGGTATCCAACTATAATCCTACTATATATTTAGCTCTGCTGTGGTAAAACATTTGCTCCCAATGTCAGCACAGGGACAATTGGGACAATTTTCAAGTACAAAATAAACTTTGCAGTTAGATGAGATAGAGATGCAGAACACACATGAAGAGAACAAGGATGTTTTTTAAAAAGTCAGTGACTAGGAGAATTAGTGATGAGTCTTATTCACAGACAATCATGTACATAATAATAAGAAGAATAGCTATAAAACAAGTCAGTTGCCAAAAGGTGCCTCAAGACGTTTGCTTGCCTGTGGATGGTGCAAAACAGCTTGCTGACTGGGGGCCAATACAGCTGGAGGAGCAGGCCCAGAACTTCAGGTCTTATCTCCCATTACTGCGGTTCAGACAACAGATAATATTGGTTTCTGTGGGTTTTCATCAGGGACATTGTGCATCCTTGTTTATGGGGGTGTTGAACAAAGGAATGAGACCAGTTATCAGTTAGGCCTTAATTGAGAGGATGCTGGGACTAATTGTGCCATTGACAAATTTAAAGGCTTTTACCAGGGATTATCTCACGAGAGCAGATGGAGGTTTTCATGTTTAGATCAGGAAATGATGAGATGAATAGGTAATAAGCTGCTCGGCAAGGCTTGGATTTATTTAGTTTGTTTAGTTTAAAACATTATTTCTTGTTTCTTAAGAGCTTGTTGAAACTCAACCAAGTTATTTTCATCAGAGACTTAGAGCTTGCCTTGTTTCCACTTCTATGCTCATCGTTTTGTCATTCTGTTCTATTCTGGTACTGTCGATCTGCTAATGTGTGTATCGGCTTGTTTATTAATGTAGTTGCCAAAGCTGGAGCCATGGGTTAGCAGTCTTACAAGAGATGCTACTGTCACATTCCCAACATGCCTCCCTGGGACATGCGGAGAAAAACACAAGTAGAGCGCTCCACTTCCAGAGAGTTCCTCCAGAGATGCCTGGTGCTAACAGCATTATTATTATGCAGACATGTGCTGTTGTAAATTAACACAGATACAAGAGTAAAAAATTTATAGGGAAACGGTGAAAGTTAACTCCTAGCAACACTCTTTCATCATCTTCAGACGATGCTTTATATGTTCGGGGATTGGTGAGGTAGACAATAACTGGAAAAGGCGTTTTTTTTTCTACAGTGCGCTGGAATTGTAAATACTGCAACACCAAGTCAATGAAATGGATGTCACAGTGGGACTTGTCTGTCCACGACTGTAGCCCGAAGGTACAACAGTGGAGTTCAACACCAAACGGAATTCACTCTATCGCTCTCTCCACTCTGAAGTCCAGTCTGCTCTAAATAAAGCACCATGTCAGTGAAATTCACTTGGACAGCTACACGTTTTTTCTATTTTTTTTTTCTTCCTAGGGCTGTATCATACTCTCAGATCATTTATAAATGAGTTGGCGGGATGTCTGCATCACGAGACGTGCCTGAGCACGATGTGAGCACGATAATAGACACACCAGCTCTGGCTGGGCATCGGTTTTCTCCTGTGAAGTGGGTTACGGTGAGGGTTATTATGTAGAATCACACTAGCAGCCATGTAATTTTTTCCCCACGTGTTGGGCCTTCCTGCCAATTTTCAATACGAAATGCATCGGCAGTAGGAGTAATAATAGGCAAGAAAGATTTTTTTCCATGCTCACGCATTTACACCTACCACATGCATTCACACAGCATCCTTTCAGCTTAGAGGTAAAACATGCCTAAATAATCCTGACAGTTTTTGGAGAGGTAAAAAGAAGACATGGCTGTCACATAGCAGGTCAGTGTGCAGTAGGATTAAGGCAATGAGGCACTGTCGCTTTTGCATAGGCTGAGCTTTGTGAGTCTTTCCATATGCATTTGTATACAGTACGTGTTATCCACTGTGGGTTTCGGTCTGAACCCAGCAGCAGACATCTGGTCTTCCAGCACCAAGTTACCACAGCTCACGCGGATGAAATGTGTGTGCGGTACGCTGCCGGAAGAGGGGTCATGTCTGCGTATGTGATGACAGATCCAGCCACCTGAAGGTTGAAGGTGTGCAGGTGTCAGTCATACTGTGCCTCATCTGCTTAGGGGTTTCGGTGCGCGCCCACCCATCATCAGTGACCCCCGCCCGCAGCTCTGCCGTGACAGCTCTGACATCTGTCTGTATAAAGCTTACAGTTTCTGCAGTCAAGGTCATGTGTGCTGCGGGGGATGGGGGGCTGGGTCTCAAGCAACACCGGGAAATATGTTGAGTTTGCCCAAAAAAAGCGGGTTGTCAGCGATTTGCTACACAGGGGAGGGGTCACTGCACCTGGACACGCTGTTCCCGCCGCTGTCGCTAACCGCACGGGGTGATGGGAGGAAAACACCGTGAAGGGCGCATAGTTCATCAAGGCCCAACCTTTGACTGCCCCAAGAACCTGAGACAACTGGTTGTTTTCATGTGCAAGTATGAAAAAAAAAGATTTCATTAAAAGATGCAATTTACATCAAAGGTAACCTCTGGATATTAAACCAAATTCTAAAGTAACAATAAGTTTCCTTGGTCTCCTTGCATAGCTGTGTATTATCTCAGAAAAATATGGTGGTAGGAGAAGTGAAACTGTTATATAACAATTGATCAACCCACTCATTGTAAATGGCTGAGCATCGCTGTCTTGCCAAATTTAACTGGAGGCTCGGGACTGGAGCTGTGGGTGGACGCAGGCCCTGCTTCCCTCTGGCACTGTCAGGGGCCCATGGGCTGCCCAGGGCCACTCGACATAATTTCCAGGCCTAGTTCCCTTTCATCTCCATTATTTATAGACTTTGAGCAGAAGAACAATCTCCCTTGCGGCAGCTCATTGGACTTATGTCTCCGCCTCACCCATTACACAAAACCTTTATTTACACAGACATCACTGGTTAAGCACTGGCCTCACAGGGACAACGCTGTAAGCCTTTCCTTCTTTGGATTCTGTGTAATACACTACGATATGAGGGAAAGAGAGCGGGAACCTAGAGTTTAAGCTATTCACCGTGAGCAGCAAGAGAATCCATCAAGTTTTGATAGACCACTCTTTGTGCTCTGCATCTGTGCAATAGCTCTCAACTAGATGTCATCATCTCACAGTGTCCTCATGTTTTCAAAGTCTATTATCCTTCAGGGAGAGAGACGTCAGCTCTGAGAAAGCAACTTTAAACCTGAACTAATCACGCTGCGGTTTCATTTTAAAACTTCCATCTGTCGCATAGAGATAATCACAAACAAACACCTAATGAATTGACTATAACAAACTTTAAAATGTAAAAAAAAAAAATCATAGAAAACTCAGGGGAAGAAGAGCTGTGTGGGGTGGGGGGATGCGTTGAGGGTGGCGTTGCCAAAATGTGCTGGAAATGCTTTAGACAAAGAAGACTTTTAAAGCCAAAAAGAGTGATGATGGCAGGAGGAAGGAAGGGGTAAACAGACTGAGGAAGCAAAATGCCAGCGTGTGTGTTGTGCATCCTACTTTATCTTCCTCTGAAATATCAAAGGGTAATGTTTGGAGCTTTTGTCATCCTGATTTTAATACAACGCAGCGAGATGGCTTTGTAGGATAGCAGGAAGACACAGTTGTCCCCCTCAGGGTGACACATCCAAAGCCAGCCCATCAATCTCCAGACCCGGTGCCGTCTGGGTCTGCTGCTTGGGAATTCTGCGCGAATGCCGACACTGATGAAACCTGATGCTGGGCAATTCTACTTTTCTACTTTGAATAATCAGGTAAAATTGTGTGATGTATTGCATGCCAACTTAATTTCATATGACTGTGCATGTGTCTGCATGAGTGCCTTCGTGTGTGTACATACTGTATGTGTCAGTGGCGCCATGTGTTAAACCATGTATGAAAGTAATTACATCCCTGGAATGAACCAGTGTAAAAACTTGAGGATGCAATTATGCTCCCATTGAATAACTCATCCTTCCTGGCAAGAGCTAATTGCATTAAAATGGATTGTGTATAGTCCTCTAGCATGAGGCATTAAGATTAACGCCAGGAGAGTTAATAGTGTGTCATCTCCTGAGCACCCCCCACCGCACCCCCAACCGCCCATTCCCTCCCTGTATCTCTAATACTGTATGAGATTAGAAGCGGGGAGAAAAAGAGAGTGCAGGAGGAAAGAAAAACATGTTCTGTTTCTCCTCTCAGCATCTGCTCTCCCAGCTGGGAAAAGACCCGAGCTATTCATCAGGCTCCACGCTGCTGTCTGCATGTATTCAACTCACTCAAAGGTCACACCGTTAAAACACCAATCTGAAATCCTCTGGCCTGTTTTTAGAGCTCCGTCCCTTCAAATAGGCCGAACCTGTAGGCCAAACTTATTTACATACGACACAGACGCGTGTGGGTAGATATATGGGGTTTCTACATCATTTATCAACCTCTATTTTTCCTCTGTGTTTGGTGGCCCAAGGTTCCTGTCGACAATATGTCCTCTCCCATTTATTAAAATTTCATACTCTGTTATGATAATTCTTTCGCATCACATTTATTTAGATGGAAAATTCAACTTCCGAAGCCGTGTCCTGCACACCGACGCCACGGTCATGTGTGTGTGAGCGCACAACAGCCCTCTGAGTACTACCTGTGTTTTCTGAGGTTCAAGTGCGATCCGTGTGCCGGCTTACGCTCACACACACTTGGCGTCCTAGGAAATGTGTGTGTGTGTTCGCTTGTAACACTCCCAAATGGCTCAACGCGCTGTGTCATAGTTCCTTGTCAGGCCCTCAGCGCTCCACCAGGCAGCTAATGCCTTGAAGAAATGGGCTTCCGAGCTCAACGTTAATCCCTACAGCATTTCTGTCCTCACTTCCCTCCTTCCTCCCTGTCAGAGCAAATTTAATGTGACACATATTCACAAGAACACGGGCCCTTGTAATTGTTCGGGCTCTGGTGGATCCCGAGTCGTGATAGCGGCAGTTAGCCATGTGGCGGGTATGCTGGTGTACCAAAACTCCTAGCAAAGTGGGGGCAAATCCTTACTAATGGCTGCTGAGATATGTTGAAAAAGAAACACAATTTCTCAGTTAAATGATGTGTGAAGCAGATCTCACACAGGGAATCCCTGTTTTCTTTTTTTTTTTTCTTCCCTGTGCTCTAGGAAGAGCCATCTCAGAAGTTCTTGGCTCATATCCACAAAGCTTTTTTCCTCACCCATAAATACTGTATATGAAATATAAAATATAGATCCTGCATAGCATTAAAGAAACTAAAGCTTTCTGTGTTATGTGCGCAGCTAGCAGTTTTTAACAAGCAGTTCTAATCTTAAAGGGTGGAGTTGACAGTGAAAATTTAATCAGGGAGGCGTTAGTGTGTCAGACACTGACACAGAGACTGAAATGATGAAAAATTTTGCCAGTGATTAATCTCTCCAGCTAAGACGTCTCTCAGACATTTTGCGATTTCCTTCAAGAACTGAGCTATTGCTTAAGAGAAACGGCGATGCTGATTACTTACTAAATGTAACAAGCTGGAGACAAAGTGAATCCATTACAATGAAATAATGGAGCCCTTAACTAGAAACCCATGTATTGCTTAAAATTGAACTGAAAAATATTATGATTAATTAATATCATCCAAAATCAGTCTTTGGTATCTATCTGGTATGTGTATTTAAATGTAAATCTACTGTCTAAAAAAGTTGGTGTTGAAGCTGTGCTGCTCATTTTATTTATTTATTTTTTGTTGCATAAGATCTCTGCCATGTCACCAAAGGCAATTAAATGTAAAGGTTTATGGTAGGTGAGCAGTCACACAAACAACATTTCAACAGCAGAGTCAGTCACACATCAGAAAATCTGTTCCTGTGAGGGGAAACAGGTTGATTTTTGCATGTTTTATAGATGTAACTGATTTGATCTGCTTTGTTTATGGCTGAATGAAAGAGCTGTGTTTATATAAATATATTCTAGGTTTAAGCTATTGAATAAAGATAGTGTTTTATTGAATTTGTTTTTAAATTAAGTGAATTCTAGGTATATGTCATTCTTCTGCTGCATTTAATAGACGCCATTTCAGCATTACGCACTTTTCAAACACACAGGTGCAGAATGAGGTGCAATGGCCTCGGTTATGTGACTCTCCTTAGATGGAGGACAGTTGTTCGTTTTGTTCGGGGGGTCAGATTTGACCTGTGGGCGCACCACTCATCTGTGTGTCCTGGAATAAAGAAAAAAAAGTGCTAACATTTTGTCCCCGGCAGTGGAGATGCGTTTGTACATCAGAGAGTATCAGGGAAACACACTGTAATGTCCAATGCTGCACAACCCCTGCTCTTTTTGAAATAAAACTCCCCCTGAACAGGATTTATACATTTAAACATACTTAATAAAATATACGCAAAATACCGGCAAAGCTAATTATCGATGAATAAAACCCAGACTGTTGCCTTGTTGAAGCTACAGACACTGAGCAGTTCTTACTCTCAACATAAGGTTATTAACAACATACAAGAATCGATCAAAGCTGTCATGAGACAGGGTGGCACACGCTGCTGCTATAGCTATGTATTATGAATGTGTTTATGATCTAACAACATATGCCACTGTATTATTCATTGATTCTATATCTACGTTCAGAGAGGCTGAGCTGGCTTAACCTAACACTGCTAAGACCGGCTTCTGACTGCTCCAGTTGTTAGGCTGAGGAAACACCAGTCACCTGCAATAAGGCTCTCTGGCCCCACAGCCTCATGCAGTCTTTTACTGGAATCTATAGGGGGGCGTCTGTACTTTAACAACATTTTAACATTTCCTGGTCTGCTGATTGCTGGTGACAGCGTGCGTCTTTGAAGCCTGATGGGATATATGCATATGGCTCCAAAATCTCCATCCGTGGATCTCATGGGAGACAATAAAGAAGCGGGCAGGGAAAAGCACATTTCCCGCCACGGCAGAACCAAGTAATGTGCGAGATTTAAAAAGCTGTGGGGGAGGGAGTCGACGTTAATAAGGGCTGCAAAATTATTTTTCCAGCGTGCACCGACGACCTGAGGAAGAGGGAAATGCTCAGTTATATCCCGGCTATTAAGTTAAGAACAACCCTAATGAATTCATGCTGTTTACACCGTGAAGTAAATCAGTCTTTGAGGTTGTGCAAAAATAAACCACTGAAAATAGAGAGGAAATCAATCAGTGGCCCTTTATATTTCCAGCCATACTGTACTGTAAAACCTTAGCCCTTTAATTGCTGGATGAGAGGGGTTATATAACAATCCCTGTGCCTTATTTAAAGCCTTTGTTGCTGTATGATTTATCTGATATCTTGTCCTCTTAGGTGCTGGGTTCATTTTGCTACAAGTCCGACCGCACTTTGTATTCCACAAAATATTTAACATGCAGGGAGCTAAAAGAGTTATTTTCACCACCACCGGCGTAGTAACCGCACGCCCGAGTGCATCTGAGTTCACTGTGAGTCACTCAAAGCTCAGTCAAACTCCATCCAGCCAACTGACTCCCCAGCATATTTGGATGCATCTATTCCACTCATCTCCAGTCAAGGCAGGCATTCAACCCACAAGACGTAAACACTTACTTTCTGTCTCAGAACATTGCATGCTACCAGATAAAATATTACCAGTTCAGCGAATTAGATGAATGGTTAATATTGGTTAGGAAAAAAAAGTGCAGGGGAGGGAAAAAAAAACAGAAAATGAAAAAAAAAGGCCTGTTTTTTTTTCCATGTGTTGATTTGAATGACCTGACAGCAATCACGCCCAAACAGACACTGGGGGACAACAACTGCGGTTTTGGGCGTGCGTACCGACTGACGGCGCGGTTTCCAGAGAAGACATTTGCAGCCCACGGCGTGTCACTTCCATGTCGCTGAGGCGGAGGTGCGTGCGGATGGACCGTCAGGAGCGAGGAGCAGGCGGATTTTTATGTGATTAAGGAGGTCTTGTGCGCGGAGAATACATGGTCTCGCTATTGATTTGGCCCTGGGTTCTCCTGCTGTGGTTGTTTATTGGCCCTTGACTCCGCTTTTGTGGTGAAGAGACACCTGCCGCGTCCTGACTGCCAGCTGACAGACCAGATTCCTGAACTCATGGCTGGATGGCGGCCCACCCAATAAAACCCACAGGAGCTCACATGCTCTGGAAAGGTGTGAAGGCTGTGTGTGTGTGTGTGTGTGCGTGTTTGCACATTTGAGCCTCTGTATCTACCAACTGTCTGTGTGTGTCACTGGACACTTTTCTGATGTGTGCATGCGAATACGCGTATGCGCTGAGCTCATATCGACTGATAGCAGTGTGATGAGAGTTAAATCAAGCAGCCCGGGGAAGGGTGGATTAATCGAAGAAGCTGGCAGACAGATTCCTCTATGGCTGCCGACAGCAGCCGTCAGACAGCCGGGCAGTCAATGCTTCTTTTTCAATACATATCTGTGTGCATGCGAGTGTGTATTGAAAACACCCTCTCCGTCCTGCCCTTCCCAACTGTGCGGAGCAGAAGTATTTCAGGCCAGTTCAGGCGCTGTTACTCTGAATACACAATGCAGTCAGAGTGTAAGTGCAATTAGTTTGAAGCATTGACACAACCCATAGATAAAGTGAAAGGCTTCATTTTAAAAGCAGCCTTTTAAAACAAACTGATGCAGGAGGCTCCTGTCCTGAAGCCCAGTTTTGTTGTTCTTTTTTTTCACCTCAGAAATTCCTTCTCTTCTCTCACACTACCTTTTAAAGAGAAAAAAGCCCATTAGGCTTGGGACAAATGGCTGATGGGACAGGAAGGACTCAATAATTCAGCAACCATTGTTTCCTCTGATGTGCATGGCGCTCTCAATTGACCCCTGCTCCTCTGTTGTTTTTCCTGCGCCGGCTTGATGGATATCCTCACTATGAAACAACTTTAGGAAGACTCCAAAGACCTTAAGAGTATAAATAAAAACACAGCTAGAGGCAGAGACTGTGGTGAGTGCATTATGTATAAACACGCACACATGCATGTCAGCCAGAATGAAACAAGCCGACACAGACACACACACACACACACACACAGATAAGCGCACATGCCCTGGACTTCTACATAAATCAACTCTTATCTGTTTATCAACGACAGGCGAGGCTTCTGCCCCACAGCTTAACTGTCACTCAGTGATAAATTAATTACTGGAGCGCTGCTTGTTTCTTCACAAGCTACAGGCTTCTCTTCTCCATACAATGAACTTGCATGTGTCTGCGAACGCGCAGGCTCGCGCAGAGGTCCAAAGCACCACAGCCCCACTTGGACGGTCATAAATCGCCTCTCTCCCATCAGAGGTCTTATTAAACTGCTGAATCTGCTGGTGTTTTTGACTTCAGTGAGTGCGCACACATATTGGCCACAAAGCGAACCGCATGTGTGTTTGCGCACGGTGCAAAAACCCAAGCGAGGTGAACATTAATATGCGTGACAGCTCACTGGGCGAACGTAGTGTAAGAGGCTGTAACGACGTGGCAGGGCATTCAGACATCAGTCACATTTTTACTCCGTTATCCCACAGCCATAACTGCCTGCTGACAACTTTGACCAAATGAAGGGCTGCCACACAAGATCCAGCTCTAATTACTGGATGGATGCTCGGGGCTCGCAACATTTGGCCCAGCCCAGCCGGGGAACATTTCGCCTTCAGCAAAGAGACGAGGAAACCAAAGGCTGGGTGTCAACACGTCTGTCTCTTAGTGATGTTGTCGTTGTCTGGCGAAATCTGATGATTTAGGTAGAATCGGGGAGGAATTGCACCATGTATACTCCACTAAGCTATTAAGAAATAAGAGAGGCAGAAAAAATTTGACACATCTGTGAAGTTTGTTCATCTCTACTTGTCCTTCAAGCTGTATGTTATCCACTTCAGCACTTTGACAATGAAATCTTATCTACTGCCTGAGTGTTGTGCAATTCAGCATGGGGCTGGTATAATTATTGCTTTGAGTAATTATTTTTTTTCTCCAGTCGGCAAAGACTAATCCATCATATTGATAGTCCACATGGATCCCTATGGGGAGTGCACGCTGGCTGAATATTTATACACTACGAGGTGAACCACGTTTTACTGAGTCATTCAGTGAAAGTGTGTGAGGTGTTATTCTTTTCTTCTGTGCCACAGTAAAGACTTATTTGACAGCAGTCTGAAACAAACAAAGAGCCGTCGTCCCCCCACTATCTACTGCTCATTGACGTTTTCGACTGGGAACGAACTAAGGGCATCACAAAATCCACCATCTGAAAAATAGACTGTTTTTTTTTTTTTTTTTACCTTCCTCACATTTTTTGGGGGACAGGACATTTGGGAAAGATTTCAAGGATTATTCAAGGCTTTTAATAAACCAATACAATCACTGGAGGAGATGAAAGCGCACTCTCCCGGACGACCCAGTAAAAAAAAAAAAAAAGAAAAAAATCACTGCAGTTCAGAGCTCAAAGTACTGTAAGATAACACACTGACAAGTTTTTGCTCTTGTCTAGCCGTGGCCAATTGGATTAGCTGAGCCAATGATAAACTAGGAAAAGTGAAGGTCTCTCTCTGTGTAGCACCAGCATGTGCCTCTTCAGCTTCACAGAAATGCAAAAAGGCAAACAAGTGAGACAGACACCAAAAAAAAAAAAAAAAAAAAGAAGAAATCCTTTTAGTAAGAGAGGCGCTGGCTGTTCCTTTAGTGGCAATAAGCCTGCATAAGACCACTTGGCTCACAATACATAATGTAAAACTAGCTGGCTGTGGAAGCAATGCTATCATGGAGAGGTGATGCATGATGGATGGAAACGCTGCTCTGCCCACAAAGGCTGAACACAGTGAGGAGAGGAAGCCGCTAAGCTCTGCAGACAGCATCTTAAGTTCCCTCTACCACATCGCTATCGGTCAACGATTTTTCCGCCCCATTCCTGCGGGAGCTATCGGCTACCTACAGTATGAGGTCAAATTCTGTTGCCCCAACTCTTTAATCTGCACAGGAATAAAAACCTATTATGATTGAACCTGGAGGAGAGTGAACAGAGTGCTCTCGCGGCATAATGGCAGCCAGCTCGTGTGCTCTATCGCACGCTGAACATCTGCTGAATATTCAGACATGTTGTTTTCTTACCATCTCGCTCACTATGAAAACCTCACATGAGCTCGGAGAATCCTGATGAGCTTAACACCAAAACGTCACACAAAGAGAGAAAATGTATGTATCTCGATGTATGACTACAGCGTGTATTAAGAATATCATGCTTTAAGTGAAGGGAAATTAACTATCGCTGTTTGGGTTTACATAAGGTTTTACATCACTTTTTTATATAATAATCTATCTGAATACTGCACGTGGGTACCAGTGACAGAAACCTAGATATAGCATCAACCACGCAAGCCACAAACACACCCCTGCACCAACTCATTCACCCACACACACTCGGGCGGTGTGGGTTTCCATTACACACTTTTGTTTCCATCTCCTGTTTTCTTCTCTACTGTAATTGGAAAGCCAGTGAAGGCATTCTGGGAAACATGACCGTACAGCCAGAGGAAAGCACAGAGGCAGAAGATATTAAAATGTATAAGTTTCACCTTTTTTTTTTTTATTCTCGGAGTGGTGTGGGGGTTTACCACCACCGGAGCGGAGGGCACAGTCATCTACTCGTATGGCCCTCCGGTGTTTTCCCACGTCTGTCCCGGACGGTCATCTTGTGGGTACACTAAAGTTTAACGCTGATGGAAGCTGACTGACATCATGAGAAATTAATGTTACACATCAGCCAGAGTGCTCCCGCAGCTCAGGGTGGAGAAATTTAGATCTTTCACTTGTCCTTTGGGTAGGTGGATGGTGGGTTGTCAGTCGTGTGTTTGTGTATTTGTGTGTGTGTGTGTGTGTGTGTGTGTGTGTGTGTGTGTGTGTGTGTG
>JAOXYL010000100.1:20998291-21022900 GCA_028564955.1 Terapon puta | reverse complement strand
ACACATATTCATATTCACATTCTGGTGCTGACCATAACACCAAAGACATAATTAATCATTGTAAATTCATATTATCATTTATGCAAAATAACTAGCAGCAAGTCGCCAGGCAATTAGCATTTGAATCAGTGCACACACAGGGAGCAAAATCCGATATGGAAGTGAACATCAGTTTGTAATGCTTTAATTTAACAGAAAAAAAAGGAGAAAAACCATCATTGAAATAAAAAAATAAAGAAATTCTGAATGTGAATGAGTACACAACCCATTCCCAAACTGTCTAAACTTAGAGCATCTCAAACAAAAAGAAATAAAAATCCTTTTTGTCAAAATTGGTGTCTTATCGCTTAATTTATGGCACATTTGTTTAAGTTAATGTGCTGCCTAGAGAGTAACGAAAGCACACAGCCTCAGATGTTTGGGTAAGATGGTGTCAGCACAAGTGCATTTAGTGACAGTGTTTCTGATCTATTAGACAACACCTGTAGTCACTCATCAAACTCCCTGATGTATATTCTTCATACAGGTTCGAAGTCTATTCCTAATAGTTCACATTGTCCACACAGTATTTTACCTTGTTGATCTATTCAGTACAGTTCATTTCATGTCTGTCTGTCCCAGGTGGATGGATCCCTCTTTCATTGCTCTTTCTGAGGTTTCTTCCATTCCTTTCCCTGTTAAATCTTGAGTCAAATTTGTGACGTTGGCCTATAAAAAAAAAAACTGACTTGACTTGAAAGATGAGAGTTCCTCCTTCCTGTTTCTCCCACCTCACCGTCTTTTTCTATCCTCCTGCACTTAGCCACATCCTACCCCAAGCACAGTATTCTCATCCCCATCACACTATTTTCATCAGCTACGTCTTTGTTTTTATTTATTTATTTATATTTTCTCAACAGCATCCAGACTATGCAAACACTTCTCACTGCCTCTGGCAGTTTGGCTGTAGTCTGTCTTCTTTCCCTAAAATGAATATATAAGTATTTTGGACTTACTGTTGAAACTG
This sequence comes from Terapon puta, assembly GCA_028564955.1. NCBI lineage: Eukaryota > Metazoa > Chordata > Actinopteri > Centrarchiformes > Terapontidae > Terapon > Terapon puta. The sequence continues at coordinate 21,021,894 of JAOXYL010000100.1, read as the reverse complement.
AAGCATGAATTATTTACACGTTTATAAGTCAGAGTATCCCCCACCAGTAAACAATGAAGGCCAGCAGACTTATGTGGTTTATAATCATTGTTCAAGTTGGATCTTTTGCACTTGTCTTCATCCTCTCATCCCAAAGACAGTTTTCACCCAGCAGGATGTATTTGTTCCATTTTAATTTAGACCCAAGATATTCTCCTCCTCTCTTCACATACCACTGCCCCATTAGCTTCATAAATATGCATCATCAGATCAAATCTCACTTCCAAACTTAATTCAGCCCCGTCTCTCACTTTTATATATCTCTGTTTCCACTAGAATGCATTACACCAAAGTCAAGTAAACAAGCAAAAACCTCCAGTTAGCTTTGTGACGTTGTCCCATCAAGTGAACAGGCTGTCTCTGCCAAATAGATGAACAACGCAAATGGTACAAGTTTCTGCCAATTTGCATGATGAGAAAATGATATGCTGGGCAATGGCCCTGGTGTTGATGAAAAGAAATATGGAAAATGGGTTCTATATTTAGCATCCCCATGAGCATTCAGTTGGGGGTGGCTCTGGCTCAAACTCATGTTGCTTTCTGTGAGCACTGGGATGAAACATTGGTACTGGCTGTTTTTAAACACCATCATTTGACAGGCATGGTAATCTACAGTTTTCAGAACTGCTGTCTCGTCCTCATGTGACATCGATATCAAACTGCAGAGATATCTCAGAGTGAAAAATGGCAAAAAAAAGGAAAAAAAGAAAGAAAAAAAGGTGTGTGGAGTGCAAAATACATCAATTTCCATTTTTATGGTGGATGTGGTCGGGGGGTATAATGGGGTGTGAGGGCCAGGAACCAAGGCCTGAGTGTGCCCCTTTAGTACCATCAGGTAGTGATTACCACTCAGGCCATCATCAGCACAATACAGTCTCCCATCACTGCCTGATCTAGCCCCTCTCTTCTACGCACACCAGGAAAGAGCCTAGCAGCCTGATTATAACCTATACAAGTACAGGTGCAGTGTGTGCGCGCGTGTGTGAGTGTTGCATGTGTGTGTTTAGGCAGATTATAGTGTATACTCTGAAAGCATACTGCCATAGCCTCCACCTCTGATTAACTCAGTAGGGGTAAAATGACTGTGAGGGCTGCATGGGGACTAGGATGAAGAGAGCTTGGAAAGGAAAATAATAGTGCAGACAAGAAGTGGGGCAGGCTGGGGGTGGGGGTGGACAATTTGATGAGACTGTCCACTTTGTGTGTGTGTGTCTGTGTGTCGATTTTTGTTTTAGTGTGTATCAGCGGCATAAGCCTGCCTGTCTTGAGACAATACGAGAGAAAGCAAAACGTAATTTAAAACATAAATAAAAAAACTATCTTTCTCAGCCACCAGCACATGTTTTTATAGATGTATTTTCATATGTATCGTCTCTGTGAATTCACATGTATATTATGCCATATTGGAGCTGATTTTAGTGTAAGCATTTTAGGAAAAAAAATACTTTTGTTCTATTACCGTCTTTTCACAAGGACACTGTGTGATGGAGTGACTCAAACTTCATAAATATTTTCTGTTGCTCTGGCTGTGTAAAACCATCATTGCAGAACTTGGCATTTTCCATTACAGCTTGACAGCTTCTCTCTGAAGTTTGAAAACATCGCCTCATATTTTTCTCAAGCCCTTTAGTCCTCAGCCTCGTAGCCTGGCTAGGAAAATCCAAGGCAACAAGTTGAGCCTAATAGGCAATTAGCTTTTCAATAAGCCCTACTCACTGTGATTACTGGACTACATTAGCACACGATTCTCAGTAAGAAATGGTTGCGAGCTAGATAATCACGGCCATGTTTGAAAGTAATTAAAGTTTTGGTGCAGTCAAAAGTATTTTGCATGTCAAGGTACGGCTCATGTGTTTAGACGGTGCATCTATACACAAAAACTCAGAGAGGCAAAATGAATACTGAATAGTTTTTTTTCTCTCCAAGTTTACCGCTAGACCAAGAACAGAGCGTTTCTCCGGGGGTGCTCAGTTCAGGTTCACTTCACACATTTTGTGTTGCGTCTACACAACACTCGCTGACATGGCCCTTCCTATTCTCATTTGGAAAGACTTCATAGTGCGTGCCTCTGCTTCTCGGTGTCCCTGGCCTCTCCTTGGCCCCCATCTCTTCCTGTTTCCTCGCATCAGCTCCATTTTGGTCTCCGAGCGTCTGTGAGAGCTCCAGTCGTTCACCCGCTGCAGCCTGAGCCGGGGGATCGATGAGCGACCGGGCCTCTTACTGTAATCACTGACCCGTTCCCCAGCCACCATTTGGCCCCTGACCTCCTTTTCCTCAGCTCTGAGCACGGAGCTTTATTTCTGCAGAGCCAGGTCCAAGAGGTCGTAATGATTCCAGTTCACTTGGGTTACAGCCCCTGAGCCTACTCAAACTCCAAAAGCCGTGACAGATTTTGCTCCCATTATCACCGCTCTGACTTTACATTGTTAGCATAATTCAGCCAGCTTGGCAGCATATACGCTTAAAGAATACGGCAAGTTGCAAAGTGTCTTAAAACACCATTATCTCTGTGACAGATTTACAATTCACTCCACACTGACCAAACGCTTTGTGTAGCCAAGGAGTTTCTGAGAGCCTCAAGTATCTGGCCTACATACCTGAGGGTGTTTTGATAAATCATAACTTAGGTAGTCCAGATATCTGTCTCCATGGTAACCCTCAACCCTTGTGCATAGAATCGGCAGAACTGCATAGCATCACATGGCTCTCAGCATCTAAGGGCAACAATTATATGAAACTTCCTTAACAACTGATGATGGAGGGATCAGAATTTAACTGATGTCGGGGGTCAAGTAAATTAAGAGTTATTTTCACGTTTTTTTTTTTTTTTCAACTTGTGTGTCACTGAACCTTCTGGCTCGGCAAATGCAGCAGGTGGAGACCCCTTGGGGGTAACGGTGGAGTGTTTGCTTCAGCGCTTGAAAATATCTAGTGCTCAATAGCTGCTGAAGTCAGATGACAGACAAAAGATTCTGGTTAATTGAGTGTTGGGTAATAAGGGCACGGCTGTCAGAGGAAGCTTTACTTCTGGCAAAGCAGTGTGACAGCACTACTGATGTTGAATAACAACATCCGTCGTGCTGTAATGTTTGAAGAACAGGTTTTGTGCATAATGCGGGAGGTTGATAGGGTCATTATTTACAATAACAGCACTCTCCCTGAGATGTTGAATACTTAATCTATCTTCTATGAATCATCTGCGCCGAGTGATTTACTCCTCAGTGTCTGCTGCTGCTGCAGCTCCTCTACAGTCAGAGCTGATAGCAATCATGTTAAATCCTACTGGCTTTAGAGCACACATTTGTGAAGGCATGTTGATACTCTCTGTAGCACTCATGCTATTTCCATGTGCAGTGAATCATTAAATTACAGAGTGAAATGAAAGGAGTTCCTCGTGGAGGTTCACAGTTGTATGTGAAAATCTCTTGTGATCACCCATCCTCTCTGTATGTCAAGTGATCAGTAATGTCTGGGTATTGTGTGTGCCTTTAATCTCACACACATTTGCTTGCTTCTTGTTGCATATGACTTAATTCAGCTGAATCTTCAAACAGACTTAGAAATATGTGCTGAGAGAGGGCTGATTGAGTTAAAAGGCTGAACTTGACTTTAGTTATTGCAAAGTCAGAAGGCAAAGTTTGCTTCACCTCAAAAAACACTGATTGGCTCAGTGCTCTGCAGTCTGCAGTTTGATTTTGAGGTTTGCATTAAATTTTTTCATCTTGCTATTTTCCAGATTGTTACATTATCCAATAGCAAGAACATCTAAAATGGTCAGTCAAACATTTCTACACTTAAACAGAAACACATTTATCACGTTGACGTCACAATAATCACATTAAACAGTCTCATTATTTGTGCATAGAAAAGTTTGTTTCAGTGACATCAATGCCTGCATAAGTTTAAAAAATATCAAGACAGTAAAAACTAATTTATTGCTGAGCTGCAATGTGGCACACTGCATGTCACACTGAAATGTGTCATGAAATTAATATTTGTGTGACAGGTGATGCATGGTGAGAAAGGAGGCTTTTGGTTTTAGTCTCACCACCAAGTGTGTGAATTGGATGCTTTGTTTAGCTCCCATTAGCCAACGGGATGCCGCATCACTCCACATTAGCATCACCCAACGTCCACTAGGCCTGCACCTAAAGGTGAGTCAGAGCCGAAGCTGCCATTTCTTACTACGTTGCCAAGTCTCAGCTTCTTCAGTTTTTTTCACCGATTTTTTTTCGACGCTTTCATTCTATTTTCTAACAATACTTCTCTTCCTTTCACATTCATATGAATGAATCACATAATTGCTTGCAGCAGACAATGCTCCTTGGTTTGCAGCACATGTGTTTTAAACATTTCTCGCTTCGAGTGCTGCAAGTAACAAACACAATAGAAAGGACTTGCAGAGACTGTATGCAGAATGGGGGGCTAAAACCAGCCATTGTTTACTCTCTGTGGAGCCTAGCTTAGAGGTTGCATTAGGTGCTTAAAAAAGATTTTGTTTATTCCGGAGTATAGTCAGTAAATAATAAATAATGAATTAATTGATTCCTTTCTTCAGGGGTCCTTTGCTTTGAAGCAGGGTGGGCTTTGAAAACTTTGGCATCAGAGAGAATTTTGCCAGGTAGCTGCCTAATTACACTTCCAAGGCCTGGCTGTCTAATAGATTTTAGTTTTTAACTATCACAAAAGCTGCAGTCTGCCCTCTGAGGCACATATGTCCTTTTAAAAACCATAGTAGGGATTAATAACACTTTTGTTTGCCAAAGAAATTATTTTTAACTGAGCCCATTTCTGCAGAAGCAGAGCAAAGTCAGGGTATTTTTTTACACCTTTTGTGCAGAATAAAAGGTGACTTATTGCAGCAGCATACAAGTAAAGTTTGGATGTTCATAATTTATAGGGTTGATGTTGAATAAGTGGTGGGTCAGGCGCAGGTTGCACATGGGGGATGATTCATGTTTAAAATCAGATCTAGTGCTGACTTTTATCTGACATAGCCAAGGAAACATTTGATCAATATCTGTATCAGTTGTTCTGCAACATTTATAACTACACGCTCTCGCCTCTGCTGTCTGTTTTTTTTTTCTCAGGCCTGTCTCGCTTTCTGTCTGCAATTTTGTGTTTCACCTTGATATCCTATAATATTGTTTTTTTCTTTTATTCACCCTGGACAATCATTCATAAGGCAAATTATACAAGTACTTTCTTGTCGCTGGCAGGACTCCTCTTAGCATAATGGAATAAAAAAATTCATAGTACCCTCTCTGGATAATCAAGAGTTATTTGTGCGGTTCTGAGTGTGAGGACTGTGAGTGTGACTACTGGTTAGACTAATAAATTGTGACATTCAGGCGCAGGAGCTGGGCGTCGTAAGCGATACGTAGCTCAGTAGCTAATCATAAGGCTGCTCTTGAGAGGAGAAGGTCTTCATGAAACACCAGCAATTATATCTAATAGTGTGTAACATTGTATCAAAGCACATGGCTTCTAGGAGTAAAAGCAGGGAGGACAGTTACGGAGGTTTGCATAGATTACATATGATAACGAGGGCGTTGACGGTCAAATGCAACGACTGTAATGTGACAGTAATGTGATGTAATTACGTGTGGATGAGTCTGTATTTGTGTGTTTGCTCATCTCTTAGATAACGGTACTTGAGAGGCAAAAGAGGCCGGCACGTGTAATGAGCAGGGAGGCGCAGACAAACACAAAGTGAATGAGAACAAGCTATATGAGGTTGGGTGGGGAGGGGGCCATGGCCGGGGTGGGGGGGTGTTACCAGAGGACTGCGCCGAAAGACCACAGTTCCAAAGGACACATGGGCAAGTGTGCAAAAACTTCCAACATTCAACATGAATATGCATCTGTGCACGCGCACACGCAGGCACAGAGGCACGCGGGCGGCATCGCACGCGAGAGAGAGAGCACAGCGTGGTCCACCCGCGAGTAAATGAACCAGCAAATATCTCAGCGTGCGCACATCAATGTTAAGTGCCTCTTTTCAGCAGGAAAAGTTAACTTACACCTCCCGGCTGTCGTAAAGAGACAAGAGCGGCAGCTTCTCTGAACAGAGCGATGGCGGAGGGAGGGAGAAAAAAAAAACAAAAACAAAACGTTAAATGATACGTTGCTGCATTTTACAACGGCGCCAGACATTCCATTAACGCTAACAAGCATTCTTGACTTTCTATTGACATTGCCCAATTCTCTTGTCTGAGTCACGCTAATGTGAGTATACCAGTGTGGGTGTGTTTAATGGCCCAGCAGTTAAGACTAGTAGTGTAAACAGGAGGCCCAGCACCATCTGCTTCTTTATGATCCCCGGTTTGATTGTGTGTAACTTACTAGCTCCTTTCGCTTCCGTCTTAATGGCAGCTCTCCGGAGACGCCGCTGAAACCTCACTTTTAAAGAATCGCATCCAACCTACCATAAAAGGCTTAAACTGTCTCCCATTATGCCCAACCTGGCTTGTTGGTTGATCCCAAAAGCTGTAATTGATTAACAGGAGGACTGCTTGTGGCAAAGCATTCGAGTTAACGTTATTGGGTGGGGGCTTGTGTGTCTAAACCTGCATTATTTAGAATCTGCGCGTGTTGAATGACTCGCTGTGTTGAGACTCGGCTCCAGCCGACTGCATTTCCTCCTCCCACTCGTATCTCTCTCCCTCGCTCCCTCATCATGTGTCTCTAATTCCGATTTCGCTCACGGATCTCTTGGATCTCCCCACCACCCTCTGTACCACCAAGAGTCTCCTTGTTTAATCTATCATTTAAGAGCATTAGTTAGAGAGGGGCCTATTAAGAGAGAACCACCCCACCCGATCCTCTCCCTTGCAAGTGTGGTTTTTGCGAGGGGGATAAAAGTCTGGTGTAATCTCTCACCCTTTCTGAAGGTGCTGGGTTAAGTAGGTTAGCAATGATTCGGCATTTTAGACTGCGGAAACAAGAGACATTAAAAGCCCTCACTAGTATGCTACATATTATGATTGGATTCCTTTCGAGTGAGGCTTATTGTAGAAAACTACAGAGCGGGGGAAGGAAGTGAAGAGCTGTAGAGCAGTGAAAGACGAGCGGCATATCAGGGTGTTGCTGATTATCCTGTTGTCCTGTTCGGATTTCTCATATCAAATGGATTTGCAGCTTACAAGCTCTGATAGCTCTGTTGCTCATAATGTGTGTGAGCGGGCGTGACGGCGTATACGTGAATATACGCTCGGGTGCCAGCGTGCGGTTTGCATGTGTGTGCGCGCCGGAGTGCGTGTAGGTAATATCTGTGTTGTCATCCCTGTGGGGCTTTAGCGGCTCGTATGTCTCGACCATGACGGACAGGGCCCGAGTGGTTTTCCCAGCGTGCTGCTGATCCAGTCACATCAACATGAAATGTTGATAGTGCGGCAATCGGGAAGTCTGAGGCTGTTGGGTTTGCACGCTCCTTACAGGCAGCTGTGCTCATTGATTTGTGCTTGGGTTTTTGAGGGTTTGGATTTCCTAACGATTCACCTGCGGTTCCTTTCCTCTTTGACCAGAAAGAGTGTACCCATGGGATGTTACTGTATGCTATATCGGTCTATCTGTTTGGCCTATCTTTGCCGCAGTGATGCCTAGACACTTTCGAAACTGTAAAATAGAGTTCAGTTTACACAAAGCATTGTCCTGGTACCCAGCAGGCACAATGGGCATCAGCGTTTTACATCTACCAATGAAAAGAGCTAAACTGGTGTTGCAAACAGATAAAATGTGACAAAACCGGTCTCTAGAAAGAGACCTAATTCAGAATTCATGCTCGGCAAACACGTCAGCTGTTCACATCTGCTCTGGACACAAACGCTCCAAAAAATATCCAATTACCAGTTATTTTCTCAGCCTTCAGTAAACGCAAAGGTCTCCAGCAGTCACGCGACTTCGAGAGGTTTGAATTGAGACGTGTGGCTTCTTTTCATTAAAGGCAGCTGTTGTGTTTTAATAACGACAGATATGACGTCAAATCCGAAAGAGAAGTTAGGTATCTGGGAGACGGGCGAATGATTGACACAGCCGCAGAAGCGTCTGATAATTGCATCTGACTCCCTCAACAAACACAAAGACGACAAGGTGTCGAGTGGGAGGATAATGGCAGAGGACATCAAAGCATTAGTGGCAGCTCTGTGACTTTATATACAGAGCGCTTTGCTATCGCTGTTATCAGCACGTTGTAACGCTCACACAATCTGCGCCCATTAAAAGCCAATCCCACTGTAAGTAATGCTCTGATTTGAGGTGACTTATTGACTACGAGGTAATCATTGTGGAATACTTTTCTTTATCATCCCTGGAGTAATCATCCAGGAGCACACAATAGCCAAATAGCCCCTTTTAGTTGACACGACCTCTATCTGGGACCAAAGAGCTTTCGTTTTTTTTCTTTCATGCTATTAGCTGAGCAAAAAGGAGTCTGATATAAGTCTGTCTGGTTTTGTAATGGCTTGCTGCCACAGGGACATGGGTTTGTTCATTGGAAATCTTAAACAAAGCACAAGGTCTTTTGGCCCTGTCTGATTTGGGAGTGGGGAGAGCAGGATTGGCTATTATCTTGTGGGGGCTGCCGCTGAGGTGCATTGGGAGGCTGCAGCCAGACCCCAGGTGTACTGTCGTACACAGAGGAAATTGAGCAAACAGGAGATAAGTGAGATGGAGGGCTATCTCTCTCTGTAGGGCCGCGTCACGGAACTATCCCTCACTATTACGTTTCCACTCCTCTCTGCTCCTCGTTTCTCCTTCCCACTCCGCTCCCCTCTCGTTCTCCCTCCCCTCCTCAGCCATCTTAAACGCAGGGTCGGTCCAGAATGCGCTCGGTGCTGACGGGAGCCTTGAGAAAGCTGTTCGCTTTTGATTCCCCCTCTATACATAGCATCAAAGCATTATTGCCAGACATCAACCTAATCAAAAGGTAGCACTTGCTATTATGCCGTGCAGTGCATGCTATAAATATGACATATTGACACGGGTGGCAGTGGGAGGCAGCGACAGGAACGGCAGGGAAGGCATTTACAGTCGATGCAGCAGCTTGTGCTGGAACACCCCGAGGCGAGTGAATAAACAGACAATGCGCAGACAATGCTCAGTCAATGCCCGTGTTGGCAGTACAGAAATGTAGCAGACAGGCAAGTCAGAGTGCAAGACAAGTCGCATTATGGTGGTCCGCCGCCGTCTGGCTTGACACGTAACTGAACTGAGGATTATTGGAATCAGCGCACACATAAACATTCACAGCTTCCATGTCAGCTGGCGTAGGTGTACTCCCACCCACCCGGAGGAGATGACAGCGACAGGGACACGGGATGAGGCCTGGCCTGTGGTGGTCATCACTGCAGCTCACAGGCCTGCTGTAACAGAGCGGTGGTGGCAGGCTCCAGATGTGGATGGGCCCAGGGGCCTTGAGCGCACGTCCTCACCCATCACAACATACCCCCCGAGTGGGTGGAAATATGAAACGGGGGTGGGGTGGTCGCTGTTGGCTTGAATACGTCAGTTAGATGGAAAACAAGGGAGATGGTTGCATGCCTCCGAATGTATTGTCTCGTTTTGGGAGGAAAAGATGGGAAACGTGGGGGCAGTTAATGACTGGTGTGTTGTCTGCGTTACACACTTGAGAGCACAGGCGTGGTTGTGTTCCTTTGTGAAGCAGTGCAACAAAGAGAATAAGATGTTGTGAAGAAAAGTAAGAGTTTGGTGAGTTCTTTGAATAAGAAAAAAAAAAGAAGCACTGTACCTACTGTATTCAGGAAGAGCTCATGTAAGGACACATGATAAAAATGTCACCATGTTGCATCATGCTGGTGGCCGGCCAACCTTTACTTTTGTCCCAGTGATAAAAAGCTTTCCCTGCTAGCTATAAATTTTCATTCTTTGCCAAACTCTGTTCTCTTAGCCTCTTTAAAAATTACCATAATGAAATGAATTAAAAGAGACAGTATTGTGTGAATGAAGAAGATGGCTTTGAGTGCACGCTGGTATCCAGACCCATGCCTGTGCACAGACCTGGTGAAAGTCTTGTTTCAACTTCCCTCTTTAACTGTGTGTTAAATGCAGGAAGGAAGTAATTATGTGTTACATGCACAATAGTTATCATTACCTCGCTGACAGTGGACACTCATCCGTTTCCCTCCATGATAGCTTTAACTTTTCTCACTTGTGCATGGATGACATTATCATGACAACGCTGAAGAAGTGGGAGGCTGCTCCATCGGCACTGACGTGCGCAGCGAGATGACAGGCTGGTGAAATGCTCATTATAGCGATCACGTGTGTGAAAGGCATATCCGCGCCGCATCATGTCTGAGTTTCCTTCTTTTATTTATTTATTTTTTTTTTGCAAGACAAGATAAAATAGCAAATGCTATCATGATCTTACATCACACATCACCCTAGTCGAGGCCTGGCCTCTGACCCACATAGCTCAATGCTATCCAAAGAAAAACATCTGCAGCGGGAGGAGGGAAAAAGCGTGCATCAGCAGCCCTCCAGCTCCCTTTTTCTCCACCGTCTTCCCTTTTCTTACCCGCCTCCCTGTCCCTTTGTCTCTGTCTGTCTGCACTACAGCATTGGCAGGATATCTTAACTCCTGGAAGTTGTTATGCCCATAATATTCTAAATCAATCTTCATTAGTCATTGGTCGGCGTGGGTTCAGGCAGAGGAAAAAAGAAGCTCCTGTCACCAGGAAAGATATCTAGGGCTGGCCGTCTTAACGGATTCTCAGAGGAACTGACCTTTGCTGTAGTCAGTAAGGCTTGGGGGGTGATTGAGGATCCACTCGGCCCCGGTTTAATGAGTGCCTCTTGCTAAACCTTAAAGATGATTGTTCAATTGCTCTCCTTTTCTTCTTCTTTTATTTTCCAAAAATCACAATTAGATGCAACCACATTTTGAAATGGCTTTTAGATATGTGGAAGATAAAATCCAGTTACATGTAAATGATTGATGATCAGTAATATTCACTTCATTCTCTATTCATGAGGACGATATAGGAGGGAATTACAACTGTACTGATAATTCCAGATGAATCCTTCATCGAAGGTGAGCGTGACTAGACATACATGTGGTAGACTTTGTATGTGCCCTTGTACCTTATGGACAAGGAGGCCTGCAGCAGCACAAATCATGGTCATCTGTTTTTTGTTTTTTTTTCGTGCTGAATGCTTTGTTTGTTTGAGTCTTGTACTTCTACAAGAATGGCAACCCACCTGCTACAAAAGCTTTAGCAGCTTATCCCTCATTACGTGTGTGTGTGTAATGAGGGAGATTATGTTAAAGCTCATCTAAAGCACAAATGTATGCTCACACCAAGTGTAGACATGTCACCATCTAAAAGCCAATCAGCTACACTGGGACAGGCAAATAAGTAGAGCTCTACGGTTTATTACTTCACCTATTACTGTAAACAGACATCCATCTGGTCCTGGAGATGAGCCAGTTATACCCTTGTGTGTGTGTGTGTGTGTGTGTGTGTTTCGGTGTGTGTGTGACACCAAAACACTCAAAGACAGAGGAAGGTAGTGAGAGAGAGCATCTAATGCAGCCAATCTCTTTCCACTAGAGATTTTCTCCAATCCTAATATTAATGTTCTCATCTTATAAAGTGTTATTGAATCAAAAAGAGAGCATGTTGAAGGCTGGAGGATCGAGGGAAACAGCAGATAAAGAAGCTATGGAGTGAGAAGGTTATTTTCTTTTCATTTAGTCCTGAGCGGTGATTTTGCTGCTGCGATCGATGCGCGGTAATAAATAAATAAAACATACATAATGTGAATGTGTTTCTTTGAGATTAGCACACACGAGAGTGAAGCCTTGCAATATCTTAATGTGAGGACACAGGGAGAAAAAAAGAAACCAAACTTTTTTTTTGCTCATAATGGAGGGTTTATTACAGTAAATGAATCATTCCTCCGGTCCCTGTCTGCTAGAGCTGATATTTCGTGCAGTGTCGCGGGCAGTCTGCAGCGGTTTTCCTGGACAAATACACAAGGTTGGTGTGAATGCAAAAAACACATTCCCTGGGAGAGCATTTGTCCATGAATACTATTTACTGACATTATGATCCCATAGCACTTGCATGCGGCTTGCTGAAATGTGTGAGGAGAGAGGAAAACTTGATTTTCATCTCATGCTCCACTCTCCACTCCTCGCCCCTCTCTCTCTCTCTCTCTCTCTCTCTGTCTCTCTCTCTCTCTCTGTCTTTTTTTCTTAACCAAGCCAACGGTCCAATTATAGGGAGTGGAAAGCAGCTAGGAGAAGCAGAGTGGCGAGTATCGGAATACAATTTATGAATCATTAAGAGAGAGGGGGCATTAATATTTCATAGCCTTTAGACCACCAACAAGTGTTGAAAGTGGATTCAGTAAACAGGCGTGCGCACACTCGCACACATATGTGTGCATGCACCGCAGTGGCAGCCTCGACTGCATTTATGCAGCACTGGATGTATTCATGCACAACCGCACCCTGCACCATAAGGTAAATACACATACGCTTAGCCTCACACATGCACACACACACACACACACGCAATAAACACACACTAAAATCCCTCTGGAGAAATTTTAATTGCTGTCTGTGGGGGTGACACAGTGGGGAATCTGAAATCAACCCCCGAGCACAGTCTTCATCACCCTCACCCCGTTCCCCCTCCTCTCATTGGCTGCTACTCCAAAATGTTCGCTCCTCTCTCCCCTCAACCCTTGAGCATAATTACTCCTCTATCTACAGACAGAGTATTGGTTTCCTCTAACTAAAGAGCAGCAGGCTCCTGCTTCCTCCTATCACTCCAGACCTTAGCTGGGTCGCCTCTCCTAATCACCCACTAAAAGCCTGGAACTATATCAAAGGGGATGTGTGCGCGCTCACTTTTGTGCATCAGTGGAGGTGCATGTGTTCGTGGGAGCATTTGCGGGTGAGGTGCGCGCTCATTTGCGTACGGGCATGCACGCTTTTCCCCTCACACACTGGGTATTGTGCGTTAGATCAAAGCCATAAACCCCTCCGGGCTTGACACACTCTAGCAAGGCTGCTGCAGCGTCGAAGCCGAGCCCCAGTAATTCTGCTGATACTGTATGCTGTATGCTGCTATTAAAAAAAAAAAAAAAAAAGTGGGGGAGTGAGTTTTTTTTTTTTTTTTTGCACAACAGGGGATCACAGTATTCTCTCATTGTTCTGCGGAGGTGGTGGTGTGCGTGCATTGACGGGATATGAGATACAGCGGGGGCGGCTGGGGAGAAGAAAGTGATGTGTGTTCAGTTATAGATCTCACCTCTCCTGCTCCCTTCCTGAAAGATTCCCCTGGGTGGCGAGGATGTCCGGCTTTCTAGAGAGGCTGGATGGCGCGGGTCACTCTTTAGAGAGCACTTTGCTGACAGCCATCGCTAAGCCCGCGCCACCGTGTGAAAAAATATATAAATAAATTAATAAAAGGACACGGAACAGCCACAGCGTTTGCGCTCTGCGGGGAATACAATAGCTGAGCAGAATGTACAACAAGGGCCCCAGACATATTTAGATTTCACAAGGAAAGTGTGAATGTGTTTTTTTTTTTTTTTTTTTTCACCCCATCTCCGGCTTTGTGTTTTCAGCTCTTTTCATTCCATAGCAGGTAGTGAAAGGGGTGAGATGACACAATGATTGTTGGGTGCCAAGCTGCTGCTCCTGCTGCTGTGAGCGACGGGGAAAGGCTCGAGCGTTTCGGGGGGCGGGGGGGCTCTGAATGAATATTCTCTACGTTCTTGGCGACCCCCGTTCGCCTTGGCAGGCGGTCGAGGGTCTTGGAGCGAATTGTCGCCGGGAGCCGTGGACATCAAGGTGTCATTGTGGGTGTCATATTTGGGGAGTTCAGGGCGCAGCAGTGGGAGACGGGCGAGATGGCTAAATCAAGAGAAGGGTTCTTTGCGGTAGCGGGTCAGGCGACACAGGTGGGAGGCACTCTCCCCCTTTTGCCTTTTCTTCCTGCCTCTCTCTCATTTATTTTGCCTTTGTTCCTTATCCACGGGAGAGCTCGGGGCTTTTGGAATAGCGAGTGAGGACTTTCGGCGGGGGTCTCTGTGGGAGGATAGGTAGAGAAAGGGGGAAGGCTCTCTAAATGAATCTCTGGCTCTCTCCTGCTCTCCTCTTTCTTAACACGCCAAAGCTTTAGCATGGGAACCTGATGAATAATGGAGCGAACCGTGACCTTTTGCAATGCAAGCTCAGACCTCCTCTGGCACCCTTCTGATCTGATGAGCTCTTCTGATCCGACCCGCACAAAGGCGCTAAGAGACCCGGAGGGGTGAAAAGCACTCTGATTGACTATACTGTACATGTGATCTACGCATACACTGTGATCCCAAAAATGACAATATTTACCTCAAAGAGAATCCACAAAAAGTAGAAAACCCCTAAGCGCCTATTAGGAAGAAGACCGAAAATCTATCAAAAGAAGTTTTAGTCTGAGCTGTCACTGCGACATTATGCCTGATAGTATAACTTGGAGCAAAGTTAGTTTGTTTTCTGCACCTCTGAATTGTTGGTGCAGAGCTAATATGACAGCCTTGCACCTCGGAGTGAGGTGTTATAGCAGCATACTGTGAACATAAACTAAATATCACACTTGTGTCTTTTTACTTTAGCATCGTAAGCCATGTGCGTTTGTTCGCAGGTGTCAAAATCTCTTTTGGGGTGAATGAGAAATAAAATCCGCAGGGTTAAAATAAAACAGAAGCCGCGATGTGGCGATGACTGATATTTCCGGCGAGGACTTGCTCGGCTCAATCAATGCGCGGCGCCCTGGCCTTACCTTCCGCTCTGCATCACTAACTGACCTCTGAGTCAAAGCTTTTTTCACACCATGCACCTTCTCCCTCTACCTCTGCCCTGGGGAGCCCTCTCACAGGGCAGGCTCAAATAACGTGCTCACACTTCAGGGAGAGGGAGAGGTGGGGAGGAGAAGTGCAAGACAAAAGGTGGTAGAAGCAGAGTGAAAAGCAGAGGGCACACCTGTCTCAGTAGGCCCGGGCGGGGAGATGATATCCTGATTAAAACAAGATGTAGAGTCTGGAAAACATTGATCACACAAAACACTCCTCACCTCGGCCACGGAGTCCCAAGATGTGGGAGATATTAAAAAATCATGAAAAGTCGATCCCCTCGGTTACGTCAAGGCTGGGGAAAGCGAAGGTGTGAGAGAGGGGGGAGCGAAAGAGTACAGCGATGGATGGAGAGGAGTCTTTAAGTGTTCTTGCCCAGCGGACCGTGAAGTAAGGTCAGGAGAGCCGCGTGCGAGAGTGCAGAGAAGAGGAGGGGAGAGGAGTCCCTCATTCAAAGCAGGGATGTAGGGGAAAGCTCCATCAAGAGAGAAACTCACTGATCCCAGACTCATTCTTATACAGTAACTGGAATGACAAGGTCAGAATAAAAGAATATCCAAGAGGTCAACTTCACATTTGGTAATATGAGCTGAGGTGTTTTCTCACGAAAGAAAAAAAAAATTGCGGTTGAACTAATGTGTTGGTAGGTGGTGCAGTCTGGATTCTGCTGCCTGTTGTCTCACAACAGGTAATGTTGCAGCAGCGGTAGCTGTGGGACTGTTTGCGCTCCCAGATTGTCGGGGATGTTATCAACCTTAGAAAAAGGACTGATGAGTCATTTTGGCGCAGATGGGTTCATTCTCTCCCACTCTCCTTTCCACTTAAAGCACGGAGAGGGAAGTAAAAGAGATAAAGTGAGACAGTCCACCACCTGTGTTACTCTTCTTCCCAAATTGTACTAAGTAATCAATTGTAGTGAAATAAGTCAGAGGGTTGGTAATTTGACAGCTGGAGAGTGTGCAGACACACCAGGCTGAAGAACAAAAAAGGAACATTGTGGGGGCGAGAAAGTTAAAGGTGTGTTTGTGACAACATTTCTGCAGTTAATACTCCTGTTTAAAAAGATTGGATACGGTGCACCTTCTCAGTAGAATCCTAGGCTCTTAATGAGAGAAGCAGCAAGCTTATTTCTTGGTGTGTATTACTGTAGAGCCATGCACACATACATAAACACAGGCCATTCACAAATGGGATCAAAGGCTGATGGAGTTGAACAGAGTGCCCGGTAAGTGTTGCTGCCCCTGAGTAAATGACTGACAATTTACTCGTGTTGTTGTTGTTGCTGCTGTTGAGCCCTGTGAGCTGTGTGATCATGTTCAAATGCAGGGAAATGGAGGGAGCAAATGGATTTTAGTAGAAAGGATGGCTCTCACATCTCCCACTGCACCGCTCACGGCTGAATCCACCGGCCACTGAAACGCTGCTCCGTGACAGACACTCACTGCTATTGAAACATGCCATCTGTAATTTTAGTTGCAGGTGCATGTGTACTGGAAATGAGCGCAGTGACATTCAGTCACACAACTGTGGTTACATGCACACACACACACACACACACACACGCATTGGCTCAGCCCCTGCAAACCGCGATTGCAGCGGAAGAGCTAACAATTCGAACCACTTCAAATGTGCATCATAATGCAAGCACCCTTTTTAAAGACTGTCAGCACTTGAAAAGTATGTCAATTTGACAAACTCATTGACACTGCTTAACTTGTCAGCTTTGTTGCTCGGTGTGACTTAAAGAATTTCTCCAATTGTCAAAGTAGATAATCTTCTAGGCTCCCTTAAATTCCCTTCTTTATGGAAATTAGGAAAATCTTAGAATCTAAAATTGGCTTATGGACACCAAAACTTTGCTGTTTTTACATGTTAATGAGTAAGTCTGCAGCCCTTGTCTCTTTACGCTGTGCTCAACACTATGCGCCATATGCCGCTCTATTCCTGCTTAGTCCACCCGCTCCTCGAGTTAAGATCCTAGAGAGACAATTTGTGCAGTCCATTAAGGGCTGATGAATTGGATTTAGACCAGCGGACTGGTGTGAATGGAGGGTCTAAGCACACGAGCTGACAGCCCCGACTCCCCATACGCTTTTGCAACTCTGCGAGGAGCGTTGGCTCAGTGTTGGCCTGCGCCTGTAACGCGCATACAGCAACTCATTAATGTGGTCCAGAGCTCACGGCTGTATTCACAACAGAAGCACAATAGAAATTTGGCTGTCTATCAACTGGCATCTTCTCTGTGTTGTATGGCAGACTGTGTAGGGAGCGTGCTGTTCTTTAAAGAAACAAAAGACACTTTAATCTCATCAGTGTGGCGGCCGAATGACGGGGTCTCAAGGAAGCCTGTCCACAGATGACAGAACTTGTGTCATGTTCTTGCACCTATCTACTGAGCCACTTTCAATCTGAACTAAAGGAACGAGGAGGAGCATGGCATTTTGCTGCTTTTGATATGCAAGTGTCACAAGCCGAGTGTCACAGTTTTGGTATAGCGAATGATACGAGGAGAAGAGGAGAAAATAAGTGCTAAAATTTCACATTTTTTTTTCTGTTTCTGTTTTGACTCATGCCAACAAGCCTTGTATACTTTAAGTCAAACTAAAAAACATGGGTAAAAGTGATAAATAACAAAATAATCCAACATCAGATCCTGCTGGTTGTTTTACTACAAAAACCACACTCCACAGAAAAACCACACACTGCTCAGGAAATGGGCGCTCGCACGTGCAGCTGATGTAAAGACATGCCACTTTTTAACACCGCGCTTTGATGTATTCAAACCACAGAAATTTGGGTTCAAACTAATCCAAAACGTGTGATTTATTTATGTGATTTATTAATGAGGCTAAGTTCTTGATGTTAAAATTCAGATCTGAAATTTATGATAGCCTTATAAAGCGCTAGATGCTAATGAATTGGACATGCATGATGAATGCTGAGTAAATTCCCCCCTGGCTCTTAAAACTGCAGCCCAGTCTGTCCCTCATTTAAACAGCGTGAACAGTAGCTACTCATATTCAAATACAGGGAAGGAGGGAGTGTTTGATACTGCTGCCACTATTAGTGTAGTAAAGCACAGAAGCCAGTGGAAAAAATGCCAGCAGTTCATATAGTATTATACATGAAATTATTAAGATTATTCACCTCAAACTGCTGGGATGATTTCCAGTTTAAAAAAAAGTTTCCATAAATATCTCACCTCATATCAACATAACTCTTCTATTAGTCATTGCACCCCAGTTATCGGGCCACTGAACTAGCAATTTTTCAACACGCCAACAACTAAATGTCACAAAAGCTGTTTAGCAATATGCCTTTCATAAAAACAAGGAATAGCAACCTGAAAAAAGCAGCACAAAATGTAAAATGGGGGTAAAACTAAGAGAATGGTGGTTATATATGACTCTCAAGTTTTGTATAAGTTAATTGCTCAAATAAAAAAAATATTAAAAAAGGTTTGATACTGTCAAGCCTACTGTGAGTTTGATGCAATCACCCACAAAGTGTCTGTAGCACTGTACCAGACGCATTAAATATTAATTTCTCCACTTAGGATCCACTGATTCAGAGAGAAAGTGGAAGCCATAGCTCACTTAATGGGATGCTTATCACACTTACTCTGATAGGCCCAAAGCTTATCTTGCCATTTAACATTTGCTATACGCGATATCATGCTGCATAGTTTTCCATCAACACAAGGATGAAACATCTGTTTTTGGACTGTGTGTGTGAGAGTTCAAGCATGTGTTTGTGTATTTTTCTGTCTTCATTTAAGCACAGAGACAGTGCAGGAGTGTGTGCCTGCATGCACCTGTGTGTGTGTGTGTATGTGTGTGTGTGTGGTTTAGTACTGGATTTTACAGTGGCCTGTTAAATGTCTAATATCAAAACTTGGCCCTGCAGAGCTGTCAGCCACATGGCGAGCAAAAGGCCTAATATCTCGCATGGACCGCGGATTAGTTTCTGTCTGTTGCTCAGGGTGAAATGTGTAATCTCATATCTGAGAAGTGGGAGGGAGAGGAGGAGGAGGAAGGAGGGGATTCTTGCCATTAATGTCTAACCTTTTAAAAATGGATTTGCAAGTGTGACGAGATAAGGGCCCAATGTGATCCTGAAAATGTCTCCGACCCGTGACAAGTAAGCGGGAGAAAGGAAGGGGAGACAATCACAGCGCTCACAGTAAAGTTAAACACACTGTGCTGAAGATGTCGCCTTTTATCTAATATCAAATGTGTGCGCGCAAGGAAAATTAACACCCTGTGTACTTACCATATGTTCTCCATTGGACTGAAATAAAATAAACTAGCAAAATTTGACTCCTTTAATCGCAGCTGGACACCAGCTGTATAATGCTGGAGAGCAGAGAAGAAAAGGTTGTTTGGATGGTGTTACCAAACCACACCAACTGACAACTGTTTTCTTAAATACAGAAAAGAATTGTTCTTTTTGAATATGATTTCATCAGTCATAGAAATAGGTTGGAGCCCTGCATGAGCACTCCCTATTTTACTACATATTGCAGTGGAGACCTACATTTACAGAATAAGGCTGATAGCACTTTACAGTTTCATTTTGATTGTTATTATGTTTAGCAAATTTCATGAACAGCTGTAATATGTAATTACATGATAATTCTATATATCATTCTACTACTTCACTATTATCTTTGGTTTATGACCAAACTATACCCTGCAAAAGAAATGACATTCCCACCAGTCTCATTCTGGTTTCAATTTACTTGCTAGACATCAGCATTTTTTTTTATTGTGAGCATATTAGCACTAAGTTGTTGGCATTAATCTCAAAGAAGTGCTGTGCCTTGGTATAGCCTCAGAGAGCCACTGACATGTCTGTAGACTCTGCTGGCATTGCTGCAGGACAATATACATTATGGCACAAAGCCATACCTTTCATTAAGTTATGACTCTGTAGACAACAGCCAGTTTAAATTCGCTGTTAAGTTTGGTCTCTTAGAGGTCCTGTGGATAAAGGTAAAAAGATGGAATAAAACTATCATTAACTTTGAAGCGTGGACAGACACATCTACTGACGATAATACACACTGGGGGCTCTAAGAAAGTACTGATAGCAATTGGACACATAAGCCAACACATCAGTGGAACAGTTGGGAGAATGAAGGTAAGCTCTTAAAAAGGTTGAAAGGTCACTGCCTGGCAGACTGGAAGTATGGCCTGCTCATGAAGACCCAATAACAGCCTCTCTTAGCTGCTCCTGGCCCGCTATTACAGCATCTCCCTGATCAAATGGATGCCATCTGTCTGGCCGGGCTTGGGCAACGGCACTGCAAGCTGGTTGGCTGGCTCAGGCGGACACATCCTATCTCGTCCTTTTTTTCGCACAGACATAAGCTCATCCCCACCCCCACCCCCAGTCTTTCTCATAAACACAAAGACACACACAAACAGGTGAATCCAGCCAGACATGCAAATGTCTGGAGGAAAATGTTACACGATGGCAACTAGCATCTTGCCGGGAATGAGATGTAACGAGTAAACGATGATCAATGGTAGTGTAGTTGTTGGAGGGGGGGAGGCGCGAGGTTGATCGGCCAAATTTTCTCACTGTTCAAACACATTGCTGCCCCCTCCCACTGCCAGCAAGGCCTGAACAGGATCCACACATCCACAGAAAACACAAATCTAATTGTCTTCACTCTCGTCTTCAGACACAAAGCAAAGGCTCACACATTGTGCCTGGTTAACAATAAGAAACTGGCAATATTACCAAGTCATTACGTTATGGTTCTTAAATGTTTGATGTCATCACTAACGTTAAACCTTCTATTTATGTCTCTGGTGTTGATACTTCACATGTACAGCATTACAGCCATATTCTTCCTTTAAGACTAGATAATCCGCCCCTTCCTCATGAAAAGGAACATGAGGCTGTTTTATGGCTGCTGTAAGACGCCTATTACGAGTGCCCTTGCAGAGAGAGCCATGACTCCTACAGGGGGCTTACAAGATCTGCACCCGCGCCTCATCCAATTCACCTCAGGATGAGGTGGCGCGTTGACGAGAGCCCGTAAGACCTTACGAGAGGCCTGGTATTCACCATCCAATATCACCAATACAACTAACATTAGCACACCGCACCTTTGGCTGGAGAGTGGGAAAAGTGTCCCCTCATCGCCAGCGCCGGCGGTGGATAACATCTGTTAGCCACAACAGTAGAGCTTTCATCTCCTCTGGCTCCAGGAAAAAGAAAAAAACTCAGCTCATCGATTCAGCGTGGTAGTGGTACTCAGGTTAATTTCAGGTGTCTTCGCTCTCTTCTGGCTGATGAAACATTTATCACTCAAACTGTTGACTTTCTCATACTGTGAGGCTGGTCTCCACCATTTAGGAAAATTGATATAATCAAATGTCTTGCTCAGTAGATTAGTGTGTCATATGTCAGAACGATTCAGGTTCTTTATGCTTAAAAAGATTCGGGGAGTGACATACAGGATGAAAAGGGCACGCAAATGAGTCAGCATTAAAGTACTGAGTCAAGTTGAGTCTTGTAGATGTTTCAGACTGAACGTTACACTGTTATAACTTAGTGAAATTGTTACTATTCGGTAACTTCAAAATTGCATTGCTGTTCAGAAGTTACTTGTTGAAACAGAGAATATTACGATAAAAAGAGCCCATCCCGGCCATAACAGGTTGGGGTCAGACCAGTTCAGGACTATACACTATTGACATCTTTGCTGATTGTGTTACACTGTGCTTTCTGTCTCTCGCAGGAGGACATTGTCTCCACAAGCAATAACCCTTTTCAAACACGCTGCCATAAACTTTATTCCCACCTCGCTTTATCTTCATTTGATGCCTGTTTACGAGCCGGAGCAGCAGTTAATCTCGAGATTGATTTGACATTGTGAAGTTTGTCCTGTAAAAGCAAATGTATGATAAGTAAAGAAAAAAAAAACAAAGACACATCAGTATTGGATAATGTAAAATCATTAAAGTAATGCAAAACTAAACCCAGGCAGGATTACAAGAGACTGGAACGTCTGTTCTGCTGTAAACAAAGTCAACAAAAACCAGGCTGTCTGACAACATTTTCTGCTCTGGAAGCTATATCACACGTATCTAACACCAAGTTATTAAGAGGCTAAGTTAAAATATAGAAGAAGGGTTAAAGTTGAAAATGTGATAACACGATTGCAGCGGGTGCTTGAGTGGAAATGATATCTTTTCTATTTGCACATCTCAACCTGAGACAGCATTATAAGGGGTTTCCATCTTCTTTTCTGCCCTCCCTCGTCCTTTTCCTCCAGCAAAGTATCCATGTACCAACACCCTTGTTTGCGTGTATCCCTCCTCAGGCCGGTGTATACCACCAACTACATCACAACAGTGGAACAAATAGTCATAGCTCTTTGAATATGTGCCCCCTCAAGCCTACCCCAGCTGCAGCTGTGGGTGACATTTCTCATTTGCTGAAGAGCCCAAAAAAAAACCCAAACTGTGCCGCTGTCTGCCTGCCTGCCCTCTCATGTGAATCATCCAAAACTGTAATAACATCACTACAGCAACATGCTGCTGCACGGAGACCCGGTCTGGTGTGACTGCCCTGACAGGATGCGAACAGCTCCTCTACATCCCAACAAACTCAGAGAAGCAGCGACTCCCGCTAAAGCCATGTTTTACGTTAAGGAGACACTCCGTCATGTTGCAGGGAATTATTGCCGTGGTAACACCATGTGAGCATGTCCCCCCCCCGCAATCAGACAGAAGATGAAGGTGTCAAGGATGACGCAAGTGGCGAAGATCATGACTGAATACTTGGGACTGTGATTAATATGAGTGCTGAGACAGAGCCGGGTTCCTCTCTTTCCAGCTCGCTGCCTGATATGCATTCTGTAAAAGAGAAAGAGAAAAAAAAAAAGGAAAAGGTGGCGCATCCAAGCACGACAGAGGTGCTGCTCACTCGACTGAATGTAGCACAAAACATTTCTGTATTTTATTCATGGTTAAATCAAAGACTCGCGCTTTGATTGCACCTAAGAGCCGTGTCGAGATGTGAGCACAGCTCTATGCGAGCCTTGCACTCAGCAAAACAGGGGAAGAGGTGGAATGTAATACTAAAAGCTAATATACAGTAAGTGAGCCAGAGGTACTTCTTCTCTCTTCAGCGAAACATCACACTGTTACTGTGCTCCTTTGCATCTGCTGAGAGCGAAACTAAAGCCCTTGATCCTGACGAGAGCAGAGCACATTGGCTCAGCTCTGGGTATACTTTTCATTACACGCTTACACCAAGTCGCACACATTTACAGGAACATAGGCGCTCAATGGGGGGAGAAAAATGCAAAATGGCTTGTAAGAAAAAGAAATAAAGCAGCATTTACCTTGTCAAAGAAAATCATTTTTACAGCGTGGAAGGTGAAATATTAAACAGCATCCGAATACTTGCATAGGTTTTACGGCTTTTTTTCGCCGCGGTATATGTATTAAATTACAAGGTTTTCTTTTGGGACAAATGTTGGGCAAAGACCCCATGCCCCACCTATGTGGATGCGAGTGGTTAAGTCATTTTTTTTTACCCCGACTTGACCTGAACGTCCTACCTTTATGAAAGCTCGGCGGCAAGACAACAAAAAACGATGTTTTTGTTTGTCTTTCAACAAGGAGCCCAAGCTCACAGGCCTTGATGTGGATTCAACTCCGCAAGGACGGAGA
>JAOXYL010000100.1:20975784-20989142 GCA_028564955.1 Terapon puta | reverse complement strand
GGCTTAATTGCCAAACGTTTCCAGTGCAAAAGAGGGAAACATAATTGTCATTTCCATCTAAGCCACAGTGATCAAAGCTCCCATGGCTACCAGCACAGTAATAGGGATTTTTGCCTACAGCCTGTCCTACTCGCAACAGTCTGCCAGCGAGATTCAGGGTGTAGTCGTCAAGAATTCCTCGCCGCACACACGAATCACATCCCTACCAGCTAACTCGCCCTGTTTGAAGATGCTCTCTGTCTAACATCGCTTCCACGCTCGGATTTAAAAGAAGCGCGCAGCCCAATCTCAGTCTGTACATTTCTATCTATACGTGGCACAAAACGTACAGCTATATTTGAACAGAACTAAGTATGCAACCTGCAATTAGAGGCACAATTATCAGTCCTCCCCTTTGCTCATCCGGTATGACTGTGAGCGTGGTGAATCATCATGTTACAGTACAGCGCCGTGGTTAATCATTCTGACATACTGCAGCAGTCTCTTGCTGTTGCTTTTGAACAGCCGGAGCCGAGAACTCCCTGCCCCACCGAGAGGGCAGCGACTCTCCGCTCTGACGCCGCTGCCGCGAAAGCCCCCGAGAGCTGACAAAGACGGACACGTACCCAGGGTGAGAATGTCGGTGCGACCGGGCCGGGCCACGTGGTGCTGCTGGATGGTCTGGTACAGCGTGGCCTGGCACAGCAGCAGGAAGCCGAGGCTAATCCACATGGCCAACAACCAGGACATGTTAAGGCCGGGTCTGCGGGGCGGGGGAAAAAGCGGAGAAACAAGGGAACAGGGCAGTTATTAAACACATCTACATACATATTTCAACACTGTGTTTACTTTATTGATGCGAATGAACGCAGCGAAGACGTTCACAGATCATGAAACATTCAGAGCAATATGTTTAATAGTGTGACTTCTTCTAAAAGTAGCTGTTTTCTCAGAGTAGCAGGAGGGAATGAAAGAAGCTATCGAGGAAGCAATCCCTGCACACGAAAGGCACAAACAAATGATCACACGCAAAGTTAATCTTGTCATTATCTGTCTCGTCCAAGCCCGCAGTGCTCTGAAAAGGAAATAAACAGAAATAGGAGAGGACAATAAATGCAGAAATAAATAATGAAACGCGTGCAAAAAAAAAAGAAAATAACTTGCTGCAATCTCTTTGTCAGACGGTAATCATTTTTTTATAATGAGCGGGATCACCTCTTTATGAAAACTGCAGTTCCGTTAACAATAACAGCAGCAACACCGAGGCCTTGAATATTATAAGTTGTTTTTTTTTGTTTTTTTTAAAAGAGAGGCATTTCTAAGCACGATCGGCCCTCTCGCAGATTTGTTTAGCGACTGCCTAATGGCTGGTGAGGGCCAGCATATGGAGACACGCCTTGGCCCTCATTGAATAATGAGGCTCTCCTCCTTTCCAGGTGTTATCGCCGCTTCTCTCCATTCAGGACGGCGCAGTGGGAAATTTAAAAGCATCACCCCACCCCCTCGAAACCAGGCTGTGGCTGGGCGTGTTAAAGCTTCCGGCCGACTGTGTCCTACTCAGCGAGACTGTTGGTGGCTGAAAAAAAATAAGTCATCCTTGAGACGATCAGTTTTATGAAAATATATATTCACCCACAACGATCGCTGTATCACAAGAACTGTCTGCTATTGTGGGCTTTCATGTTTTTTTTTCTTTTCTCTTCGCCGTTTTCCTCTGCGGTGGTGACTTTCTGAGGGGAAGTGATGCTCGAACGTAACAGTGTGAATCTAATAGTCTTCGGCGTTTGATTCTCCCACATCGTAATACACAAGAGAATATGAAGCAGACTACGAGCTCCAGGGAGTCTCTTCAATGTGAACTTCAAACCGGGGGAAATTTCCACATTTAAATACAGAGCCCGTATAGACAGAAATGTTCACAAAGTGCCATGAAAGCAGGCCTGATCCAACGCGTAGTCTCCAGGAGACACCTAAGCCACTGCTACCGAGCCCCAACTGGGCCACTTTGTGTTGTGACGTGCGCCTCAGATTAAAGCCATTAGGCCACTAAACGTTTCCTGTGCGTCCGGTGCCCTCGGTGACATTGGGGCTGTTTAATATTCAGTGAAAATTAAACATATAATGATTAACAGCACATTGTAAATCCCCACCCCTGCACTAAATCCACCATAATCCGCGGTTTTGTGGAAATGTGAACTGATCCCATGGGTATGTTTTCCTCTCTCTCTCTCTCTCTCTGTCTGTTTTTTTTTTCCTCTTTCAACCACACAGTGTTTCTGCTCGTCTATCTGCCTTCATATTCCAAAGAGTCGTTGCGCTTGCATGGTTAACTGCATATTGCATTGAGACCCGGAGCTCCCCCGGTTATCGGAAGGCATTCTTGCCGAAAATAAAAACGCGGTATCTCACCAGCAGCGTTTCACTGGAGGTAAAGACGCACGGCAGACTTTAAATAAAGCGAGCAGGCGCCGGGCATGCTTAGAAAAGGAACTTCAGAGAGAGAGAAAGAGAAAGAGAGAGAGAGAGAGCAGCTTTCGAGAGAGCGCAGCAAAACTCTCACAGGCGCTGTTTTTTTTGTTTTTTTTTCATATGCGTATAAATATCCATCTAGTTTTCCGTGCGAGGGAGAAGGACGCATTAAAAAAACAGTTTACTCTCGGCTCCGTGGTGCCACATTAAACGCGCGGAGGACGCTCCTCCGTGCGTAATTGGCGGGTCCGGCGGGAGCGGAGGGAGACGCGGCGGAGCGGAGAGAGGCACCTGCGGGCGCAGCACCCACCTGCGTGCCACGTTGATTTAGCAGAATTAGACCCGTTTTGCTTGCACTTCCTCCCATGCGGGGGGGAAACTTCGGCGATCCGTCGTGCAGAGGGAGTGATCGAGGCGACACAGGTCCTGTCTTTATAAATTCATCTTGGATTTTTATCAAAGAGCCTGCACTTAAAGGAGGCTGTGTGTTTTTTTTTCCCTTTATTTTACACGATGAACCAGTTCATCATTTAAACGTGTTTGAAACTTATGTAACATATGAAAAACAATCTCTGTGATGTCATACGTAGGATTTCTTTTTGTAGTGGGATCTGTTTCACCACTTGCCTACAGTCTCTTCATCTTTACTCAGCGCCTTCAACAAAGCAGTGTTACGTGGGAAATCTATCCCCTGATGCAGATGTGCTGGTGAATTAACAACCCCCCCCCCCTTGCTCCCACCCAACCCCACCCATCCCGTCCCCAAACACCAGAGGTATTCCTCGAAAGTCCCACACCCTTACCTGAGCAGCGTGTTCAGGAGGAAAGGAGCTCAGTCAGAATCTCTGCCTGCCTGCCTGCCTGCCTGCCCAGCAGACTCACTCCTCTGTCTTTAATCCATCCATACTTTGAAGCCAGGGATTCCCGCCCGAAATTCCACTGCCAGATAAAGCCGAACACCTAACAAAAGGGGCGGGAGGGGGGGGACTGGAAAAGAAAGGCTCTTCTTCTCCTCAGTATATTTTCTCCTCTGGACCCCCGCTGCTCAGTCCCTTTCTCTGTTTTGTTTTTGGAAATCCTCGGTAGCGCAAACAGTCACCAAAAGCAAAGCGCCCAGGGGTCCAAGTCACAAACTGGCCAGGATCTGAGGGAGGGGAGGCTGATCATGTCACTGCTGTATCAGCCACAGACGAGCAGATCTCTGGTCCTCTCCTTCCTTCAGTCTGTGTCTCCCCTCTCCGTCAGTAGAACTCCTCTGTTGTGATGACAGGGAGCTAATTTACCCGCCTCACTTGTCGTCTCCTTCTCACGCGTGCAGCGGAAGGCTCCAGTGGAATGACTGCTCTGTCTGCTCTTGGCTGCGTCCCCCCATTGAGAAGCTGTGCTGATAGTGTGAGCCTCAGTCCTCTCTCCAGCGCACTAAGTAGAGAGTCTGTGTCAGAGAGGCAGAGCGAGTGTGCGCGCGTGAGTGTGTGTGTGTGTGTGTGTGCATTACAATGTAGCCCAGCTGGAAAGAGAGAGAGAGACAGAGAGAGAGAGAGAGAGAGAGAGCTGAGAGAGAGTCAGATCACATGTCTTAAAGCAAGACTGCCCACTTCTGCATCAAGACTTCATCAGCAAATGAAGCGTGCTTTATCATCCCACCCCTCTTTACATCCTAACCTCCCATCCACAGCATCAGCAGACATGCGAGTGTAGCCCTCAGCTCACTCTGGATGTGTCTGAGTGAAGCTGCGTGCGCACGTACGTGTGTGCGAGTTGGGAGAGGGTGTGGAGGGAAGATGACTGAATGTTCCTCTTTTAGTCATCGCCCTACAGCGTTCGAGGGTGAGAGTGAAATGTGCTCCAAGCGCTGCACTTTTAATAGAAGGCAGGGTGCCTCATCAGTGCTCTGCAATCACCATATTATCTAGTGCGAGCTGGCTGAGCTCTCTCTACCTGTTTTCGGGGTGTTGAGTGTGGATTAGTGTTTGCGGTGTGCCCCTTTTGGATGTTTCCCCCAACACTCAAACCAACTTGCATCTGCATCTTCCTGAAAGAGCCTGTGAGCATCCTCCTGTCACCTGCTCACAAAGTGAATGTGCTGTCTCCGTCAGGAAAGACGCGCACTGTCTTTTGTGCGCGCGGCTCCGTGGGCGTCTGCACGTGTGTGTGTATATCCACCGTGCCCGAGCCGCCATGCAAGCAGGTGAAAGCAACCAGTCTTGTTTGCGTGCAGTATGTTTTCCTCCAACACATTTTCCGTCCATATGGAGGAGCTCCCCTTTAACTCATTATACTGTTAACCAGAGATTTACAGTATATGCCAATCCCACGCACCTGCCATGGCTGACTCACTCACAGTCTGACATTTCCCAGAAAATGAACCCTATGCTCACAACAATACACAGCTGAGGGGCTAAATAAGCTGGCAGACAGCGAGCATAGTGTCTGTATTGTGGGGGAGTGCAGACAGATGAACTTGATGATGAATATCTGGATAAACTTTCCATCTCGGAGCTGTGGCTGCACCCTGTTTTCCTGCGTGCTGTGATTTGCATGTATTTGATGATGTATATGATGCATCCGTGTGTGCAATGGTGCAAAACGATCAGCTTCCTGATTGGCCGCTGTTGCGCAGTTATCGAATAGGTGGTTAACAAGCCCTTCCATAGCTGGTCACTGTGCCATGTTACAGGGCATCCTGGCCCGTCTCTGCTGCTGCTGCTGCTTTCAACTCTGCTTGTTCTTACACACTCTAGTGTGATTTGACAGCCAGATGTGCAGAGCCCACAGAGTTAAATCTGCCTGCGTGAGAGTGGTAGATACAGAAAAACAGTGTGATGTGAGTGCTTGAGTGGGTAAAATAGTAGCTGTTAACAGAGACCTCCTCTTAAGGCTGATAACGGGGCAAAAAATAAGAAGTGTGGTAGCTGGTCCTGGACATGTTTTGAGCCATGTGCGGTTGGGATGTTTTTGCCTTTGGACAGCATCCTTTGTATTCATGTTGTACTGTAATAATTTGATGGGAATGCAGTTATGAACGGTGAAGCTGCCATCTGGATCTCTGCTGGGTAAAGCACACCACATGTTAAGTGACCAGATTCACATAAAGCCGGGACTGCAGAGTAATTAACACATTGATTAGTGTCCCTACACTGTCAGGCCGCATTTGCACAAAACGGCTTGATTACCAACAAATAGGCTTATTTGTGTTTGCGCACAGTTGTTGATATTTCCTTTTGTGCGGAGCATTAATAGCATGCACGCTTGAATTTCATTTTGTCTTCCGCGCTTAATGTTTTTATGATCTGTCCCACTGGACTGAGATGAAGGCGTGAAATGAAACAGGCCCACAAACAAGCCTCAGAGGAGAACTTAAGATTGAAGTCATCCAATTACTACATGTTCCTTTCAGCAATGTGCAGTACCAACTCGAGTCTCCCATTTGTATCTTAATTTGTTTCCTTTTGTTGATTGGTTGCAGTCGCCTATTTTTCATTCTGCGTCAGTCTGAGCTGTGTTGGGAGAATGGACTGGGACAACACAATTTCACAGTAACTCTGGATTGTTGTCGCGGTCCCGCTCTTCCCCCGTCTCCCTTCTCAGGGGCTTCCATCATTTCCAAACAGCTGTCGCCGCAGCCCATGCCAAGACCTAACCACAACCGACCAATCACTGGCCAACTCTGTGTTTGGATCTGGGCAGCCCTGTTAAACAGCAGCGTTTGCCAATATCGCTTTCTCTCGCTCTCTGTCCTTCTTTCTCATTCTGTCATTTTCTTTCTTTCCGTTTCTCCCTCTGGCTAATAAAATTCTTCCTTCCAGTGCAGCCAACAAGCCTCAATATGCACCCGCTCGCAGCACCAAAATACCATTTTAAACCTCCCCTCCCCTCCCCAGCAGCTCTCTGCTTCCCTTTAAAAAATGAGTCCTTGTCCACTATCATTCCTACTCGCTTCTCAACATTTCTCACTGGAGCAAACCAAGCATTTCTTCATCTGATGAGGGGAGTTGTTGTGTTAGTAAACCTACTCTCTGTAGACACTCGCTCCATAAAACATTCTATCAGAGAGAAAGGTAGAGTGACACAGGGAGGCGCAGACAGACGGAGAGAAAGAAAATAGCAAGAGAGAAGGAAAGATTAAGGCAGGGAGAGAAAATTCATTTGGAAGAAGTATGCGGCAGCAACTCCTGCTCAGTGGTGGATGGTGAAGGGAAGAAGATGATTAATGAAATGAAGGAGCCTGATCTGTAAAAATAATTTATTTCACATTTATCAGAGCGTACTTTTTTTTCCTGCTTTTGCTCACAGGTGTTCATTACTGAGGGAACCTGGCTCTGAGGATATTGTCGATTTGTAACAGTGGAGTTTTAAATGTAAAAGGCCAGGCTAGGGGATATGCAGTTCTCCAGACATAAACTGCTCAGGCTTTACCTTCAGCTTTGCTGAATCCTGTGAGAGTGAATGGCAGCATGTCCGTAAAAAAAGGAAGTGATACACGCGGTTCCACAAAAGCACTTTTTTAAATTTCATAACCATAACCGAATGATTTTTGCCATCACTCCCTTAATTATGTGCTCACTTTCATCAAGGGGCAAATGCAAGTCAGTTAATAATTGACACACTTCTCTATAACTGGACTACTGTTAATTCCCCATTGTTTATATTCATGTTCCACAAAGGAAATAGTAGTATGATATTATATTATCAAGTCTTGAGGTTGAGCTATATCATTGGCCATACTATGAGTGACTTTGTTGTTAATTGCTGTTTGCACACCATCTGCATTGCAGCATTTTGACGGTCTCAGACACAGCTCTGTACATCTAAAGGATATCTTATACCCTCAAAGGACACTCTGAATTGTGGAGTTCCCCTTGGTTCTGACCTGGGCCCTCTACAATATTTTTATGTTGCTACTTTGCCAATTGATCGAAACTCATATTTGATTATCAAAATTCAACACCAGAGATTACACTTTGCATCTTGTCTGGTTAATCTATGTAGACATCTGCCATTTCCTCATCAATTTTCATCCAGATCCTTCCATGGAAAGCAGAGGCAATATATATCAGAAAAAGTAAAAAAAATATACACACCATCATGAATAAAATATAACATATAACATAAACATCTAAAGCCTTGTAACCTGTTTTAAAATGTACAAATACACTCCCACACTATCTGCACATGCGTTTCTATGAATATGTATGAGGTTTCTTATTATTGGCATGTGGGCATGTTTATGCTGATGAACATATGACAAGTAATATAAATCTTGGCAAAGAAATCAGCAAATGTCAGTCTCAGCATATTGCTCTTTTCATATAGAGCAGTATTTAGGAAGCCACGCTTTAACATGAAATGAGAATACTGGGACAAATCTTTAAAATGCTTCCCCAATACATCTGACTTTTGAATGACTAGATTTTTGGAACTATATTGAAGTACAGTGAGCATCAGTTTTTCATACATTTTTCTTACATACTAAATGCTCATTCATACTGTTGAGAAACAGCACCGCAGGCAGGAAATAAAATCAAATCATCGGCATAAAAAAATCCACTTTCACGTAGATTCACTTTTGTTGTCTGTTTGAATATAAAGCAGTGTTGTTAGGATAGACAAATCACAGTCATTATTGCTATTAAATTGGATTGCACCTGTTTATAAATGTGTACATTTGAGATAATTTATCACTTACGGCATCAGATTATTCAAATTGCATTACTTTCTTTTATGTGTCATGTGGAAAAAATATGTTATTAAAGACTCTGTGTGCTGGCGCCTCTCTGCCCAAACTCCAAGGGAATATTTCTCACCAGATATTCAATCATATACTGTACGTAGCAGTGAAAATAAGTTGTGGGCTTTTTGTGTTTGAAGTAGGTCAGAAATTCTGTGCTGGTAATACGCTGGGACCTACCAGGTCTCAGCAGGGGAGGTTTTCTTTCCCTTGCCGGTTCAAGATGGAGGAGTAATTGAGCGCTAGACGACTCTACTCCTGGAGACGATGGCAGCCATGGAAATGTCCCCTCGCAGACCAATAAAAATGTCCTCTCCTTCTGGCTGTAATTGGACCAGGGACAGTGGGCTTGGGTTCTGGCCCGAGGAGACCACCTGTGGAAATGCTTTGCTCAATACACCAGTATTAAACTGATGAGACAGGGGACTCGCTGAGAGAGAAAAAAGCATGATAAAGAGAGTGATGCTGATGAGAAAAAGGTGACAAAAAAACTGCACATACTGCTTTTCACTTGTCAAATTGGAAAAGTAGCAGATATATAATTGCTAACGGCCTCATCAGAATGACAGCTGTCAACAATCCTTAGCACTGGTCTGCGCAAGACAGAATGAGTGATTTATCTGACTTGGAAATACAGATTGGATCTGTGCGGTGACAAAACAAGGTTTTGAGCTACCATATGCACCTGAATCTAATTTCAAACCATGATAACAAACACAAAATGAGTCAGTGAGCCTTTGTGGGAGACTTCTCTGCATCTCTTAACATCTGTAATAATTTATCAGCGACAAAATGCATTTCACTTTATTTTCACATCCGGCTACGAGTGATGATTCTTAAATATGTGTTGATTGATTTTTTTTTTTGGCCGCATGGGAAGCTTAGCAACAAACTGCAAACAAGACATCAACATGTCAACACCTTATGTAGCTGATATCTTTGTAAACAATGGCCTATTTACACATCTCGCAGATATGGACTAGCATTATCATTTATCTGTTTATCTGTGTTTTTGTCCCCAACAACTTCTGAGGGGAATATCTGTTCTTTAGCGGCTAAACCCTCCACTGTGCTTGCCAGCTAGTCACAAACTCTGTCTGCCTGATGTGATGATACCGGGCAGGTAGTGTACAGTGGGTTTGTCTGAACCTTTCCACTGAAAACAGTTGCCTGCTGTGTTGGAAATGTCACTAATGAGAGTGGCGAGAGTAAACCAATGTGACAAAGTTGCAGTAAAAAGTTGTGAAAATGAAATGTATTCTACCGAAAAGGAATTAAAAAAAAGACACATCACTACGTTTGACTGTGTCTTAGCACTGCTTAACTGCTTTTCTGCAGAGTTATAGCTCAAGTTTGACTTACAAGCTCTCTTATTCTCAGCTTTCTTTCACCACAAACTATGCTATCACAAACTTGCTCCTTTTAAATTTGTTAATGACCTCAACCTTTCTAAATATTGTCACATGATCAACAACAGAAAGTGTTTTTTTAGTTTACAAGAAGCAATACACATTGATCGGATCTTTAGCTGGTAAATACCCCACAGTGTTTATCGGGTAGTCTCTAGCATTGCTTTCCATTTTGTGCTAGGCTGCATATTTTTTGCTGTAAATAGCTACCTATTGCTAGAAAAACAATATTCTATCTGGGTTAATCTCTGCAATTAAATTATTCATATTACATATTGTCGCCTATTCTGCTTTTGGCATAATATTATTGATGATGCTCGAAAGAAACATTATTTGTTGGGAATGTTAGTCTGTTTGTTATTCTGCGATCTGCGGTTTTCATCAGGATCTGCATTTAGAACTGTAGAAGTGAAACTAATTCGGACATGAGGCCACTTAATCTTCAGAGGCATTGGAACCAAAATTGATTTTCCCTTTATTCATCTAGACACAGTGTTGCGGCAGAACAGGTTTGATCCCGAGTTCACCCGCACAAAAGGTCACGGTCCCCCTCAGCAAGGCTCGCTCCTCTCTCAAGTCATCTTAAAAACACACAGATCACAGCGAGGAGACGGATTCAATTCCCTGCACATGGAGTTAGAGAATGTGCGGAAGAATAGATTGGGATAAAAGTGAGAGAGAGAGAGAAACAAGAGATAGAGGATTGAGAGAGAAGCTGGCGGCAGATGGAGTGAAACAGGTAAGGCATTCACACTCGAGCCCCATTCAAACATTCATCTGGCTTCTCTCTTCTGTTGCATTCATGCTGCACAGCCAATTCCAGGGCGATAAGCCAGCTGTGTGCTTCTCAAGGTAAGAGAGTGAATAGAGCAGTACAATCTTTTGCTGATGCTGAGGAGGGACAGAGCCTACACGCTGACCTTCCTTATGCCAGCTTTACTTCAGTGGGGGAGGAGGGTTTCATAAAGGGATTATTCCGCTCAGTCACCTTTGACCTGTCTGGCTGTCTTCCATAACGGCTCAAGCTGCCTGTCCATCACTCAAAGAGAAGCAGCAAGAGAGGGAGATAAGAGAGGAGATGGTTTCAACCTGTGGGAAAGGATTAAACCCTCTGTTGCTTTGCTGTGGAAAGATGGGGAAAGAAAAAAAATGGGGGGGGGGGTATGGACAACTGAGTTGTCAGCTACCGCCGCCTCCAAATGTGCCGGTGACTCAGCAGGTCAGTGTAATATGGAGGAACCGAAGTGACCTTTTTCATCAGCCATGAGACATGGGTGTTCAACATTTTCCCTCTGCTGACAATTACGATCTGTCAAAAGTGGCGGTGAGGCCCTGAGGAAAAATTCAGCCTCTGAATGCCAAACACCCGGGGTTCCATCCACAAAGGATTGCATTTTCCAATACGATTTATTGGGATTGGACAGGGACTTCCAACTCTCTGAGAGGTACTCAGGATGACTCAGCCATACTTGAAAGCAACATTATAGAGCACACATTTGTTAGAGTGACTCATCAAATCTAGATAATAACAACTACAATTTAATCCAGGACCTGAGTGCTGCCTTTAGGAGTATGCCGTGGCTGAATGTTTTCCCCAACCTTCAGTCAGACCAAGAAACGACAAAGACCAATGACAAAAGCTCAATAGTCTGTCAAAGCTGACTCATCGCGCGTTGCATCGCGTGCGTTTCGTACCGGATGTTGTGTCAGGAGCATGCTCGCTGTCGCAAATGCTCCGAACCCCCCAGGGCCCGAGCTGACCGTGACAGACAGCTGATGTTTTGGATGATGATGAGCCAGCGAGATGTAACAACTCACTCCAACAAAACAAAATCTCCCACAAGTCTCAAAGGGAGGCTGTGCGAGGGAGGCATCCAATTCCACCTTCCTTTCAGCAATCGTCCGCCAGGCAACGCAGGAGTGAAAGAAGCAGGATTGAGAGGGCAAGAAAGCAAAGGAGACTGAGGCATACAGAGGAGAGATGGGCTGGGGTTGGGGGGAGTGAATGAATGCATGAAGTAGCGCATGCAGGAATCAAGGAGAGACAGAGAAAGGTGGTGAGAGTACATGGGATTTTCTCCTCTCCTCTCCACTCTCTCTCTCTTTTCCCCCCTCTGGCGATGTGTTGGTTATTTACTGAGGCCTCTCCTCTCCCGGTGGAATGGGAGGGAAATGGGCTCTTAACTGGGTTTCCATATATCACCTACTGACACTGATGCTTGTAGTTTTGGAATGTCTACATCTGATGTTTCCTTTTAAAATCAATTATTTACAGAGCATCTGAAGAGTCTTGCAATTCATCACAGGTAATTGCAGCGCATCACCCCTGTCATCAATCATGTCAGCACCATCTTGTTCTGTTTCAACTTTGCTTTACATGGTGGGAGAAAGGTAGATGAGTGTTTCTGACAGACGGAGGAATGTGAAATTGTAGAAACCTTTTTACCCTCCATCAGCCCAGAGCCTATTAGCCATGAACAAAAGTCAGATGACAGTAGGAATAATGGAGAAAAAACTCAAATGAATGTCCTAACTCTTTGGTCACTTTCTTATGGTGTGCAGACCAAAAGCAAAGTGATTTTTGCATTCCTCCTAAAGACAAGCTGAAACGTATCGGCAGGAACCCTCTCAGCATTGAGATTCTCCTGGCTGTCACCCAGCGCCGTGAATGGAGGATGCTGTTTCATTGACTGGGGGTCGTGATGAATGTTCAGTTTCACGTTCATATCCATAAACATGGGGAGTTGTCGCGTTGACGTGCTGACGAAAGCGGCACACATATTGAGATCACATTTTACAGCTCTCACCAGTTATAGCAGCACTCTGTCTACAAGGCACAGTCACTCCCGAGGTCACATTCATGCGTGTGTCATGAGGCAAAAATTGCTTTGTTTTTGGTCTGAACACACCATTAGACCACTAAGCTACCAGAGCATGCCAAAATGTCAGAAAGTAATGTTCCGTTTTCATGTGGTCTCGGTATTATTTGGCAGAAACGGTGGGGATTTTTAAAGAACTTTATATTAGGAAGTAATCTGGTGGCACCTGTAACACACAGGGTAATTTAGTTGTCACCCAGTGTGGAAATGCGTTTATTATTGTAATTGCCCTGGGAAAACGTCACCACCGGTCAATGTGATCACTTAAGATACGTTTTCCTGACAAACAACCTGTTGTGGTCAGAGGCTGCAGAAGCGTGACGGCACCACAAAGTCGACTTTCGCTTTCAAATTCGACTCCTTTACTGTGTGTGGAACTTATTGCATATTGTTTGTGTGCCAACTGTCCTACTGCCGTCAGAACCTACTTTAGTTCTTTTTTTTTTTCCTCTCATCTGTTTTTTAATGAAGTCGAGCCAGAAAGCCTCAAGATAATCACAAATTCCTCACTCCCAAGTTGAAACATTTTCAACTGGCACGTACATGTTTTGCCTCAATTTGCGCTGCCTAGAGCTGATTTGCATATGTTCGCACCCACACGTCTCTTTCCCTTGACTTGTTGCGATCACATCTGAAATCTGCTTTCCTTTTTACCCCAACACACCTGTAGGGAGGCGGTTTGGAAGCATGCGTGGTGTGATAGCACACTGTTTGACTGTGACCCCAGGGGCTGATGACCGACAGTAAAGGTTGGTTTCTTTCAGCCAACTAACGATAAGTAGTTTTTCACTCATGGCAGTTTGACCATGACGATGACCAGTAACCATATCAAAGCAGTTTAGTTACCTTAATCTGTCTTAACATTAAACATGCTGGATCAGAAAACTCGCATTG
>JAOXYL010000100.1:20956738-20975684 GCA_028564955.1 Terapon puta | reverse complement strand
ACAAGCTAATGGGACTCATGAAGAAGTCCCTCCATTTTGATGGGAAGCTGGGAGCCACTGTGGCCCAGAGGGTGGATTAAGTTGTCATCCCGACTGGAAATATGTTTAATTTTCTCCTCATTGTGCCTGCCCCCAAGCAAGAGCTTTCACAGTCTGATTGCTTTACATGAAGCTAATGAAATATGATTGCATTATGAGGCAAACCAATAAATACATTAACCTTTGCAAATCAAAATGTGTCATCTCCTCCTAGCTGCTGCTGTTTGCCTAAAATGGTTGGATTAAACAAAAACATAATTATCCTCTTTCATTTTTACTGGGCTGTCCAGTGTTTATTGAGTCAATGGACCCGTTACTCCTCTCTTGGAAATGGAAATAATAAAAATGCTCATGTAAAATCTCTTGTTTATCTCCCCATTATTAGAGAGAAGGGATGCTTTTTATTTAAAATGCCACAGACGCTTAGATGCACCAAAAACACTCAAAATGCATCCTAGTCAAGCAATATTTTCCTTGAATTTTGCATGTACCTGACCTTCTCTACACTCATTATTTCACTCAACCCAGATGAAATTCATGTCGGGGGTAGATCGAGGCAGGCCGAACATTAAAGCAGGAGGTGGGGCTAATCTGTGAAAGGCCGTAAGACGAAAAATGGGGAGTAGGAACAAGGTGAATGATGGCAAGATGATCACGGGGAACGAGTTGAGGACAGCAGCAAAAGATGAGGAAGCATGAGAGGAGGGGAGACAGGTCTGATTGACAATTTGCATCCTCTTCAGAGGGTATCAGGGGACATGATTGAATCCAGTCAGGCTGAACCCATTAGGGGTGCGCTGCTGTCGGAGGCCGAGCAGAAAGCCATTCACCGGCACCCGGTCCCTGCTCTTCACCAGTCTCCATTTATATTCATGCCATGGCTGAGTTATTGAGGAAGAGAGAGAGAGAGAGAGAGAGAGAGAACGAGACTTGAGTGGGCTTCGTCCGGCCATCCATTTGCTATTTGTGAGCCATAAAGTTCTTACCCGCTGCCAAGATCGCTCACTTAACCTGGGCACGACTGATCCCATTTGCATGTGATTTTCATGGGTCAATATGTCTATAAATTGGATTCAAATTGTAGACATGTAGCGTCTCGAGCCACTTAAAAGCACTGGGAAAAACCATTTAAAAGCTGTGGGCAAAACGCAAAGGACATTTGCATTTTGAGCAGTTTAACGTGTCTCCTCTCATTAGCCCCCCTTGACATTGTTGCCATAACTGAAACCTATCTGGTGCATTTTCTTGGGAGCCAGCCATGTGACACATCGTGGGTGAACCGAGGCTATCGCTTTGCTGAGGGATTTTCTTTGTACTTCGCAGTAGATCCCTGGGCGTGATGAGAGCAGCGGAGATATAACACACTTGAGGGCGTGATAAGCCGCAGCGGCCGAGGGCTGCTGGGAACTGCTCCTGACAGCAGTCCCACCCCTCACGTCTCCATTCACCTCAGCCAGACAGCTGATCCAGAGCAGCCTCAGAGTTTGACTAGGTGACAAAGGAGGTGGAGTGTTGTGGAGAGTCTTCCGCATGTCGCCATTTATCTCATAAACACAGCACATTCGCCCAGAGCTACAATATTGCAGCAGCCTTCGTTTGTAGCAGCCAGCTGTCAAAGCGGAGAAGGTGGAACCACGCCGACAGACTCTCTCTTTCCTCTCAAGAGTGAAAATGAGGAGTTAGTCGAGAAGATTACATCCTTTGTTTGTGAACTTGCTTGGATCGGCCTTGTGTTACACTCGGCGGTTCTGCCTGACTCCTAAGTGGGGAGCAAATAAAGGAACGCCGTGGCATTTGAAAACAGTTGTGTTCATATTTTAGCTTGTACCTCAGACGTGAACTCAGTTGGATGCCAAATTGCCTATTAGGCTGTTTTCATAGAAGCTGCCATGGCGCCACTAATCCAGTTTTTTATACATTTGCTCCTTGCTTTGATGTAATTATCAAAACACAAATTTGATAAGGCCATTCGGGGCATTTCAAAAATCAAACTGTAGCTCAAATACTATTTAAAGTCTACAAGTATAAAGGTCATTTGAAGGAGAGGTACTTAGGTGGACGCTCGTGCTCTTGGGACAACTGTGGGGTGGACTGACTGAAGAGGCACAGTCACTTTTCCTTTTACTGTACGTGCAGCAATATATCTGTTCCTAATGCGACTGTCTCTTTTTATCTCTCTTTCTCTCTCTTTGAGTCTGTGTCTCGTACCCCCCACCACCACCACCACCCAACCCCACCCCTTCTCCTACTTCTTCCTTTGTGTCCCTGAAGTTTAAAATAGTCACAGAGGGATCATGTTCAAGTTATGAATGTCCCAATTAGCGGGAGGTGGAGGGAGAGGGTCTTGAAAGTGGTACTCAAGTGGCTGGTGAAAAAACACTGCCAGGCCATAGTTTTTATTTAGGCAGGCTTAATGCAGGCTATTGACTTCTCAATGAGGACCAGGATTAGGTCAAATATACTTCACTCACTAATGCATGCCTAATGGTTCTACTATAGATTAGCCATAAAAGTGGATGATCATAAATATCGCTGGATTTTAAAACATTTATGAGTGAAATCCAATGCTCCTGCTTCCAAAATTGTGAGTCACTAAGCGGCGGTGCTGGATCCAGATATATGCGTCTTGTTAAAAACTGGTGGAAAATATTTGGACTCAGCACAAGTACATTGATTTCAGCATCATTCAGTATCACTCTACAAGATGTGTTATTGTTTTGGTTGTTTTGCAGTCTACTGTGTGGCACTTTCTCCAGCTGGCATATTAATAGCGGAATAATGATAGAGCAGGAACAGCGTGTTCGGGCTTCCAGAGCCGAGCCAGATGCTGGATTGCCATGGTTACTTCTGTTTTTCGCGCCGCAGCTGCTGACGAGTTCCTGCCTCACCTGTCACAAGCTCATCTCTCACCTTTGACCCCTGGCAGAAAGTTAAGGGAGGAGCCGCTCCATTCCCGAAATCCCAGGCACCCTGCACAACTCTGTCGGCGCTGTTTGATGTGCTTCGAGACTGAGAGCGAGAGCGAAGACGACAGAACGTGTCAGAGCTGCAGTCAGCAAGAATTTCCTACCAGCTGTGGTTTGACAAGACGTCGTTTGTGGGAGTGGAGGAAAACCACCCTTACAAAAGCTGAGGGTGTTTTCACACCTTTAGGTGCCTGCTACAGAGTCAACCTGGGGTCGGAACATTGTTTTGTAATGAATTTAAAATTAGCTAGGGAGCACAATGTTGTGAGTCCTTATGAAACAGATAGTTCTTATATTGGGTTATCGTATTATATTGGACACCAGGAGAGAAAAGATTTTTCTGTCCTGGTGTGCTTTCAAAACCAACATCTAACAACAGTCTCTGGTGTTTGTGCCCATTTAGTACAGTAAATTAAAAAAAAAGAAAAATAAATAAATCACTGTTGAATCAGTGGCTTTTAGCAGTGGAGCTAACCTTGCTAGTGACCAAGAGCCCAGCTGTGGTGCACTCCACATACTGTACCTCCTTGTTAAAAGCTCATTAAAAGTCTGCAATGGCAAGGGGCATAACTGAGATGTAAACAATGGGCTGCTGAGCCATTCACCTCATGTAAAGTGTTTGCATAGAAAGCTTGGATAGGTAGTAAATTTAGTAGTAAACCAAGGTCAGTCCGATTCAGCTTTGAACATGAGGTCGTATGAACTGTGATGCGCTCACTTAATGATGTAGGTACCGAGGAACATTCAGCGGCGATGCAGCCACTAAGCTTGGGAAGGGAAGTGAACAAACCATGCCCACAACGGATCTTTGGACTGAATCAGCAAAGTGTTTAAATTCAAAAGTTAAACTGCTCTTAAATCCATCTGCTGATCGCGAAGTCTTAAGAAAGCGATCTCCCGAACTCTTCAGAAGCGATCAAGAGCTTACAGGATTTTGTAACCATGGAGACATGCATGTCAGACTGTGAGCGCGGGGATTTTCCTGATACATCAGAAACTGAATAAAAGTTGCCATGAATGTGTGCGGACCTTGTGTCCTGCTCTGTCGGTCTGTTCATCATTATTTAGCAGTGATCAACAACAAAAAGTCCACAATATATCCTTAATTTCCCATTGATTTGTAACAAAATGTACTGCAAACTACTACAAGTATAAGCACAGGTATGATGTGATATTTGTGCATTTTTTTCTGCATGTCCATTACATCTTGTTCAGTGACTGCTAAGATAAGATGCCGCTGCAGTCTATGTATTATTGGGGAATTAGACATGTTCATTGCATACTTTTTCATTTTATAGGGCTATGAATCAATTGCAGACCCATATTAAGTACATTCTGCTATGTGCATTAATCTTACCTCTCACTTTTCTGCTGATCATCTCATCTTCCTGTTACTCGTCCTGCACATTATCCCTGCAACAGATAAATACGTCCCTCCGTCTGCTCACCTCTCTCTTCCTCCCTATCTCTGTTTTTTACACGCACAAACAAGTACCTGCCCGTATGCCCCGGACAAAAGAAAATAAAAAAAAAAAACAGCTAGTTTAAACAAGCGCTGCTCTTTTCTTCCCTGCCGTGAGTGGGGTCAGGACGAGGTTGGCAACAGATAGTGTGTGTCCAATGGATCGCTGCTCAGGAGTCAATTAACTGGGGTCTGTGCAAATGAACAGAACAAGGGCGTAATCAGCTCCAATCTCCTGCTAAGTCCTGCCTCCTGACTCATCTATTAAAGCATGCTGGTAAATTGACTGCTCTGGACTTTAATGGGATGAATCTTAAGTGGCGGAGGTTGGAGACTGTTAAGAAACATGGTCCGGCACATTCAAAAGAGGCAGATAATAACAGTAAGAGAGATGTGGACAAACGATACGGAGGCATTGAGTATGCCGATCTAATGAAATGAGTTTCTGGGCCTGGTCCGCTCAGATAACCTCCCCCTTCAGCTCGCTGCATAAGCATCGGCATTATGAGACGGAGCAGGGCGCGTTACAAGCGTTTTTAATTAATTAACTTCCCGTAGCCACAAACACAGCTTCAGTCACTCCGCACCACCGCCCCCAAACACTAATCCAGGAAATCCATGCTGACAATCCTCTCAAGGCTGTCCTCTTCCCTTAACATTCATTCCCCCTGCCCATTTCACGCGTGGGGATCCACTGGTGGCACTCCAGGTCAAAGATGATTTCCCAAGTGTGATTTAGCCGCCCCGCCTCTACATTCGAGCGGATCGATGTGCTCACCGCAACGCGACGTCGAGAGGCGATAAGATCCGTTTACCGCTCACTTCAACGGCGTGCACCTCTCTCTCCCTACATTCACGCCTCACTTTAGCGTCCACATAATGCAGCGCCCCTGGGCAAGGCCGGATATCGTCCGCCGCTCCCAGAATAATTCCTGTACATTTACACAACATGAGGTCTGTATAATTATATTACTTATACATAATGTAACACATCATTAAGGGTAACTGTCAAACCAGTTCCCTCCACTTCCCTCACATCCAGTATGGTAAATGAACGCCTCATAACTGTGCCTTATTGGCATCTCGTCACAAATGAATCTTTGTAAGGTTTTACTATTTCCCGCTGAGACAAAGTGACTGCCGTGGCCTTGTGTTTTCCGTCCAATCAACCTCAAGAGAGGGGGCGGGTGAGAGGAGGAGAGAACAAATGATCGAAACATTGTTCGTCACTCCAAACTTTTCACAACCGCCTATATGTCATCGTCCTTAAAAAGTCGGACTTTCCCCCTCAAAAAATAGTAAAAATGCATTTTAACAGCCTCCATAAAATGTCACGTAAAAGCTAAAACAATGAAAGTCTGACCCCACACTGTGTACCATCTGTGACATTAGAAGTGAGTAAAACTTTCAAATAAAATATGTCTGCCTTGTTCCTCCTATATTTCATTTCAGTGGTGTTCTGTTCAGTGAGCAGTGCAATAAAAGTTTGAATCATTTTTAAAGGCCTGTAAATCGAATCTGTGGATTGGACACAATGGGGAAAAGGGGAAGAAAGGGCACAGTCATCAGCAGGCTGCGAGATATTAGAGGCTTCTCGTATAGGAAGGCTCGGGGCCTCTGTCAATGTCAGCTGGCACAATGGAGCTGGATCCGGGCTGGAGAACTCTCTGGTTATTTCATTGTTATTTGGTTCAGCCTATGTTCTTATTCTTCTCCCGCTAATATCCCCAAAGAGATGGCAGGTGCTGCTGCCGTTGTCTGTCATGACGGTGACCTGCATGAAAATACAGTGCGTGTATATACGGTGCATGTTGGCGGGTGTCTTTATTACCACTATTAACTTGTTAGAAAATTTATAAAAGATAACTGAAACATTTTATGACAAGACATCACTAATTCTTATGGGTTATTCTTATTTTTCTGTGTCACCTCTTTGCTCTGTGACTGAAGTAAAATCACCTAAAAAGATGGATAAAATTGTGCAAAATGTGATGTTGACAGCTATAGGATTTGAGAGAACGAATTGTATTGCTCAGGCAAATGATTTGTTTGAAAGTACTGTTGTTGTTTAGCATTACAGAGATGCTACTGATCATGACCACAGTTTTTAATATGTAAAAATCCGAATCAATAGAAAACTTATTTTAACATTTAAACATGGCAGTGAAAAGTCTTTTATTTGACTGAATGGTTAAAAAGTTAAATTATGATGCAGAATTATTATTGCTTCTTATATTTTCCCATTCTAACTTTGTACAGCAATTATTCTTATTATTCTAAGAAAAAAAGTTCTCTGTACTGGAAAGTTCAATCTACAGAAAGAAAAATCCAAAAGTGTTTCCAGGTAGGGGTAATGTTATGGTGTTAGTCATTTTGACAAAAGAAAGAGACCTGACAGGAGGGAGAAAGAGTTTAGTGTGTGTTCATCACAGTTTTCACGCCGTAAAGGGCTGTTACACAGTAAGTAAAGCAACACTGCAGAAACATTCAGACCCATTGAGCTTGTCTGTGTCGGACTGGCATACACGAACCCCATAGGATCCATCTATCTGTTACCCCAGCTCCCCGACGAGCTGTGCGTCTCCGACCCAATAAAAAACTTGTGGAGCTCCGCTGACAGCTCTGTGCTGCAGAGGGCTCTGATCAAAAAGAGCTACAGCCATTCTAATAGCCACATCTCATTGCATTATATTTCACACAGTAAATATGGCATCAACCTGTCAAGGCCCACTGAAATTTAGGACACTGAGCCGGCAGCCCATTTTTTAACCTAGCCAGAGCTTTTCCATGTAAAAACAGGACAGAGTGATAGATTTATGTTCACCTTGGAGAGAATGTTACACAAAGCAGCAGGTTCACAAAGCTGCTCCCTTTATTGACCCGCCATGCAAGGGCTTTACATGGAAAAGCTA
Source organism: Terapon puta (assembly GCA_028564955.1). Taxonomy (NCBI): domain Eukaryota; kingdom Metazoa; phylum Chordata; class Actinopteri; order Centrarchiformes; family Terapontidae; genus Terapon; species Terapon puta. Next base: position 20,968,305 of record JAOXYL010000100.1, on the reverse strand, counting down.
TAGAAACCCTCAGAAGATGTAAAACCGTGTAGCAAATGAAGCTGTGGTTGAAAAACACTCTTGTTTACACTTGAAATACATTTAGGCCTTTGTGACTTTTTTCACAACGTGATGATATGGACATGCGGCCTTGAAGAGTGTATATAATGTTTTGCCTTTGAGCAGTTAGCACCCGTGGATTTGTTTCCGTGCGAGGTGTTGAATGAATTAATCCTTATGCACCTAAAGCGCCCGCTCTTTAGCCTTTGCTTTTGTGACAAGTCAAAAAATCTTTCATCTGCATTTTTCTGTGATTCTGATTCTTCTGATTTCTTTTTTTCTTCATGCTGCAGAGGCTGTCATAGCAGATATCAAGAGCATAAGCAGATAACCAGATAATCCCCCTTCAAGCTTCATTCCGGTGAGGCAGCACACAAAGTGTTCAATTGTCTTCAAGAGATTCGGCTCAGAGAGAATCCAGCTGCTCCTCTGACAGCTTGGCTGACACAGCCCCCCAGTCTGAGGATGGTGTTGTTAGGGTTCATTTATTGGTCGGGACTTTACACACGACGACACGGCTCCTTTGAGAAACCTCAAGCAGGTCTCTGTGGGCTCGGATTTGTTACTATGAAGTATCAGACTTTCCCCACTCAGGAACATCAACCATGCATGTTTTAGGCATTTTAGAACTGTACTTCTGAGAGATCCACAGGAAATATTAAAACCCTAGCAGTGAGGATCTAATGATTTCTAAATTGAGCTGAAATCAGGCGATGTTATCCTTTAATGGAAGCTGTGAGGAGAGCGTTTCTCTAATGAGGCAGTTGGACTGGAAAGGAGAATGATGGAGAGCTCAGTCAGGTGTGTTGCACTTTGTGGGAGTCTGGCAAGAAGTGGGTCTTTGAATTTAATTCGTATATGGAAATAAACAAGACTAAATACGATTCCGATAGGTTTCTTCGGTGGAAACACCTCATTAATTAAGCAATTGCGCTATCTTCCATCTAGGCTTAGTCTCTATCACTGCAGGGAGAACTGTTTGATACAAAAACAGCAACATAAATCAAAATTTTTACTTTTTTGTACTCATCACTATCCCCTGCTGCACATTATTTCCTCCCACTTTTTTCGACTAAAACTCTACAGTGTATCAGACAGTGCTGAGCTAGGAGTGAAGGAGCCAAACTGATTTCATTACTCGCAGAGAGGATATGACAGGCCGAGGAAATGCCACTTTAGGAATCCCGCGGGTGCCCCGTGTTCCTCCGCCACGCACCCTGCACACTTAATGGAATCTGTGCACTTCTGGTTTCCATATCAGTGGAGCTGAAATGTCAGAGGAGTAATATGGACATCCCCTCCTGACACTGCAGACTTAATTAAAGAGCCTGGACACATCTTGGAGATACAGAGAGAAAAAAAACAAGAAGTTGATTTGGATGTTTAGTTTCTGCGATGATGGCATGCTCTTCTGTCACATGGCAGTTGGGAAGGCAGCGTTGTTCATGTGTAATTAGCCAGTGTTGTGTTCAGTGCGTCACTAATGATGCCAGATGCAAGTTTGACATTATGGGAAATACCAGAGTCGGAAAAAAGAAGATACCCCATCTCATGTCTGCACAGTGGATGGGAAACTCCAGCTAACTGTCAGCTAACTAAGTTTAACACAAAGACTGGAAACAGACGGGAATAGCTAGCCAGACTAAAAGCAACAGGATCCACCCACCTCCACCTCTAAAGCTCACTCATTTACATGTTTTTTTTAATCTGTTTTAAAAAATCAAATGTAAAACTGACAAAACTGTTTCAGCAAGTAAGTGAATAAGCGTGCCCAAAATGAGAAACTTTTCTTTTCCCTCAAAAGGGACATGTAGTACATTCTCTGTGTGTGTTTCAGCACTCTGAAATAACCAATGGTAGAAAACCACAAAGTATTCATGAGATGTACCTACGCAGTTGCATAATGTTGTACAAAGTTGCTGCCTGGTATTCAAAAACTAAAAATGCATGAGCCGCCTCTGCATGCCTTCTGTATCAACCTGGTTGTGGTTCACATTGCGGCCCTAGGCTCCAGAATATCATTTATAGACTCATCCAATCTCATCTGATCCGAGTCCTTTTTTTGTGTGCGCATGTGCGTTTCAAAGCTGACGTCTAGGGCAGATGGAGCTGCGGCAGTGGTTTTAGGTTAATGTCAAGTCTAAACATGAATCGAGCCTGGAGATGAAGTCGAAATCAGATTTCAGGGATTTTGGTACACGTTTCTGATGCTTTTACCCCGATGTACTGATGTGGAATCAGCTCTGAGTCAGCTGGCACTTTGTTGTTAAATAGCGGCTTCAGAAAATAGATAAATCAGCTAGCCTCTGGTATATACACTCTGGTTATCTCTCTTTTTTTCTGGGACTGGGTTTTGGCCAGGCCCCGTATTAAAGAGCTGGATAGCTGACCAGCTGCTGGACAACTGGCTGTGCTGCAGTGAATACCCCGAGGTTTGTATACCCAAAGAAAGTGCCAGCTGATGAATTTGCAGCTACATTGATATTCTTCCACTCACAACCGCCAGTATACTGGGGCACCTTTTAGCATATGGTGGGAGACCAGGAATAGTTCTGACCTAGTTGGAGCTTCTGTACTTCACCATCAAACTTCTATCTCCCTTTAGATTCTGGGTTCCCATGTACTGGGTACCAGAGCCAAATATCTTCACTAACTTTACCCTGTAAGTTTTTCTCTTCAATAAGTGCTCACTTTTTACTGGCTGTAGTTAAGCTCCCATAAATATGTCCAGTCAAGGCAGAGCATCTTAAGTGATTGCACTCATGGCCACGAACCAACCTTAAAAACTGAGAGATTTACATTTCTTTAATTTCTTATGAACGGCAGACAGATTTTCGGATAATTCCTGTCATACATTATTTAGCAGGTAAAGAAATAGCTAATAATTAAATACTTACATATTTTGACTCTTGCCCAAATCTTTCCTGAAATGATAGATATAAACTGCATTGCAAAACACATATGTTTTCACCATGTGCTCCACAATATGACTGAAGCCAATGCAACTAATACTGTTTTTCATTACTTTGTGACGATCGAAAGATCCCCATGCAGTTCTGACTATTGATTGACAAGCCGAGGCCTCTAAGAGCTTTGACAAACACATATAAGTGGAAATAATCCATGCTGGCCACATTGAGGGAAGTATCCATTTATATAGATGAAGGTCAGTCAATCAATAGCCGGTATTAAAACAAGAAACACAAGGTGATGCTTTGTCAGATCAATGTGTGAGCAATCTATCGCTGTAACTGCACAAAGTTTTGACCTTTTCAGTTCAACTCTAAACCTCCTTGGATCAGTCAGTGCCTTTTTTTTTTACCTGTTTTTAGTTTTGAACAAGTTCTGTGCAAGCATCAATTTTAAAATGATAGAATATTTGCCAGGAGCGTATTTAACATTCTTAAACATTCACATAGAAACACATGGATAACAATCCAGATGAACTTAGGTTACAACAAAGGGGATTAATTATTCATAAATCTTCCATGCAGCTGTTAGAAGGCTGTTTTATGAATATGCCATAAACTTAAGTTCATGTTAGCTGTCACAGAAAAGGACTATTATTTCAGTTCTTATTTTTTTGTAGCAAATGAGGGGACTTCTATCAGCGGTGCCATGACGGAGTGCTATTAAACGGTGCAGCTTGAGTTCAGCACCATAGACAGCTCCCGCATGTCTCAGCGTCTACAACATTAAAAGCCCTGCGTTTTCTCCTTTTTGTGTTGTTCTCATGGCCTCGTACACGACCAAACACCATCAACGGAGACCTTGCAGCGAATCTTTAGATTTCTGCTTGTGTCCTAGCTAAACAGGAGCACTTTGGCCTTGTGTGTTTACACCTATCTTATTGCAACCTTCCCTCTGTCAATACAACAGGTTTGATTCTCAGCACCCAAACCCAGTTGTGGTAAGATGTTAAATCACTAATTCCAGACAAAAAAAAAAACTGAGGCATTTAAGTGAAACCAGGTTGTTCCTTTCACCTGCAGCTCTAAAGAGGTCATACATGCTTTTTATCTCCTCCAGACTTAACTATTGCATTGCTTTATTCTGCCATCAGCCGAAAAGCATCCAAAGACTGAAAACCTATTGAAAATGCTGCTGCTGGGCTTTAAGTGATTGTAAGATTTTACTGCTCTTTGAAATGCTCAGGCTCCTGCCTAAATGTGTGATCGGCCACCTCCTTATTCGCCTGATCGCTGCATTCAAGGGGACCGGTTCTTTGCTGCCTGGGCTGGCCCCTGTTGAAACTGACAAGAAAACTTGTGTCCTCCTTTAAACTTTTCTCACTTCTTATGATTGTTCAAAGCATTGTATTCTTTTCTATATATCATGTTTACAGTTTTGTTTAATTTACCCTCTTAATGTATAGCACCTTTTGTTTACATGGTGCCTGTGGAGGGGTAGTGACATATTTGAGAGATAGAGACAAAGTGTATACATAACCTGCCTATCCTTGCGTGTGCTGTGAATTCCAGTCTCCTTCACAGCACCTCAGCCTTGTCTGATTCTAATTCACTGTCTTCGTAGGCACTGTGAGTCACCCGCACAGGCCCACGGCAGGTGTCTTTTCTCCTGGGTAGTTCAGGCTTTCAGTGAAATTCTTCATACGCTTACTGTCATATGGCAATGTGCAGGTATTGGTCTACCTGTGCTGCATAGCAATGCATCAAATGCACAGACGTTTGTAAAGCAGATAGAGGCCTTGACTTCCTAAGGACTGCTACATAGTACTCCAGGTAGATATTCAAATGCTCTGGTGGAGTTTTCAATCAAATGCTAATGAAGTTGTTCTAAGGGCTCTGAGGCTTGTGGTTGAGAGAAATGTTATGTTGTGGATACCTCATGTAAATGGCCAGTAAGTAACCTGGAAAGGTGGAAAGAGGTCTTGAAGTTGATGTAAACCCCAGGTGTAATGCCTGCTGGAGAGATAAGGCCCTGTTTGTTTTTCGCCTCCACTGCAGTAAGCTAAAAATTGACTGGCACTATCTAAGCCTCTGGCGATTATCTGACGTGCCAGAGGGTTCATGCTGCAAAGACTAATTAGTTTCATTAACTTGCACTCAAGATAAAAAACAATTGCTTTCATGTAATTGAAATGCTGATTTTCCTATCCCTCAGCTCTCCGCTCACCGCTGCCTTGTCTCATTCTTCTCTAGATGCTATATCTGTACCCTGACCCGCCCCTCCGCCTCTGTACTTTAGCTTGATTTCAGCGTCGCCCCTTCCCTTAGCCTTTTTGTTAATTAATTTCGCTATTCGCTAACACTTCATCAGTCTTGTGAGTGCCGGTGGAAATTGCTCTTCTGCTTATTTTGAGCATGTCACATCCTATTTTGTGATGTTAGCGGCTTCAACAACACAACTGAAACTGTGTATTAGTGAGTGCTGATAAACTCACATCTCTTGAGACAAATTCATGAAAAAAGGCCGAGCATAGTGAAGCACCCCTCATCATGGCCAGGCTGGTATCACAAAAAGATTTGCATTGTTTGTGAGAAAACAAACACTAGTCATCTGGCTAGTTTTTCCTTAGTGTTTGTTTTGGTAAAATGAAGTTTTCCTCTGATGTTCTTTTCACATTACTGTTCAATTAACAAAGCTGTATCACCATTTTGTTTATTAATCAGCAGCAGAGCAGCGAACAGACATTTTCTGATTTGAAAATGTCACGGATGCTAATTGAATCAACAGCCATGTTACTGTCATGTTATTAGATCACGAATGATCAAATGCCATCATTGTCGCCTACCACCCCAGCTAGAAACTCCATCACTAATCAGCATCATAATTATCTCCATAATGAACGACAGCGGCAATAAAAGTTGCTGTATCCAGAGCAGCAATAACTGCTAGAAACAACATGATAGTGGACGTTAACAGCTGCCGTCTTCCTAATGAAATGTCACTCCTCAATCCTGATGCATCGAGTCAAATGGCCAGACAGTGCTGATAGTGTGCCCCCCCCCATACACACCTGTCCTCTTCCTTTATTCCAGCGTCAGTTCTTCATGTGTTTTTGCTTTGCAGTTTTTCTCGACCCGAAGCTTCTTACGTGCCCGCCTCTCTGTTCCCAGCTGCCGGTCTACGTGCCATCCTGCCTGCCACCAACCATCCGTCTACTGCTTGCATCACTTAAAATAAATATTGATCTGCTCCAGCTGTTCTCATCTGAGTGTGGGTCCAGTCCTGCAATCCCTGGAACCGCGACAGAGTATTCATGGAGCGAGCGTTAAATATCAACGGAGCCGTATTCGAGGTCACTTGAAAATGACACCCTCTCCTCTTCTTGTGTCGGAAGCGTTTAACTGACTTGACCTCACTCTGAATTCATTGGCATTGTGCGCACATTCTTGTTCTCCTCTCACCTGTGCTCTTTTATAGTTTCAGCGCTCTTCTGCTTTTTTTTTCCCTCCCCACTTTTTGCATTTTTGAAGAGACGTCTAAAAGATCTAAAAAATGTTTTTAGACTGCCAAGTGACACGTTACCATAGAATGTGTGTCAGTCCATTGCAGGCTGTCACCACATGTTGAATAATAGTCAGAGATTTTAAACAGAACTTTAACAGCCAAAAGTAACCCAGTTTCAACCTTGATGTAGACTGAATGTGTGATATTTTCGCCACAGAAATGCCATAGATAGCAGCACTCACCGCTCAGGCATTCAGCTTATCACTGTGCTCCAGACTTACCGCCTTGAAATTTTGCAGAGACATACATGGTCTTATAAGGATCAATCCCTCCTATTTTAGTGATCTTCAGACCTTTTCATCCTTGGCCAAAGGGTTAAGAACCACATCCCCCTGGGGCCCAGTCTGACTAGGGACATTTGTTGCATGTCTGCTTTTAATTATTACTTTTACCATGATGTATGACCAAATACCTACAAGGCTATTGACATTCCCATCAGTGCAGCTGTACCTTGTGTTAAATGGTAATTAACAAAAGCTGGCATGCCAATAAACTATGATAAATGATATGTGCTTAGCGTCAGCAATGCCATTGCCAGCGTGATGTCAGCTTTTAGCTCAAAGCAACACTGATCCTAAGAACAGTCTCACAGGCCACAACTTCTGTTTTACTTGCAAATGACTAAAACTGCACTTACTGGGTATCACTAACATGCTCCCGCCTTTTCTCCTCACTTCACCCGCCTCTTTGTCTGCAGTCTTTCTTCAAACAGGGAGGGATATTGTTTACTGTGGAAACAAGGTTGCACCTTACGGAGCCAAATGCCCCCTACTCCACTCACTTTGCATATAATTTACCCTTTTCTTCTTCTCTTGAGTGCTCCAAGGCTTCTGGTCTTTTATAACAAAATAGATGAGGGATGACGTGTGTGATTTTGTTTGCCATTGTTTGGGAAGTGACACACACCAGGGTTTGACAGAGAGGCGCAGCAGGGACTGGCTCAGGCCTGTTTGCCCTATAAAGAGATATCGGCGTTTTGACCAGAGGGGTCCGTGCCCATCATTAATGACCTTTTCAGACACACAGGCTGAATACATTGTATCGAGGCTGCACTGTCAAACATCTCGCTAGCCTAGGGCTGCTTTGTTCTCTGAAGTGTTTGAGCTGCATAAATCAAAGATTTGCAGATTTTGATATCTTGCCTTTTAACAACAACACAGAAATGACAGGAGCAGGCGCGAACTGGAAAAGAGCTGCTGTGCTCTTTCTGATATTTACGTTGCGTAATTTGAGTCATTATTTATTAGCAGCTCCATTCAGCCTACAATACATGAAAGTTTACAGCCTTCAATGGATGACTTAATGTTATGTTGTAAACATTTATAGGTTTTCTATGAGGCTGCAGAGAGGGTGATTATAGTTGCCGTTTGGATTAACATGAAAGTTTTTACACTATATTCTTGTTAATCTGTATTTAACTGAAAGTTATTTGATTAATGTGGGTTGTCAAGACACCTGCTTCTCAATAATTTGTGATGAGAAACACGAGTCTTCAAGAGTTTCCCTTGACCAGAAAATGAAAAAAAAAATCTTCCCTTTAAACTTTGGAGCTTGCGCGTGGATTTCAGAACTGAAACATACCGAATGTGATTATGTGCCACGGATGATTATGGGTTAATGTGAGCAGGGAGTGACAGCAAGAAAGCACCGCAGGATGAACAGACAGACTGACTGGCAGGGAGAGCGAGACGCTTCCTCCCTCTGAAGCATTACTTCCTGAATTTTCATTTCAATCACCGCCTCCTGGCAACCTCCTGGGAGGCGCCCGGCCCCGGAGCCTGGGTGGGAGGAGTCGAGCTCCCTCATTGCCAACAGCGGTTAGCATCGAGCCACGCAGCCTGACATCTCCGCGTTGGGCTCCTTCTGCCGCTGCTCTCTTTCAAACCTGTGAGGAACTGTACGGGCTCTCTCCCTCCCCTCCACCCCCCCCCCCCTCCCCCAGTCTTGCTGTCTCTCTCCGATGCCACCGCCCCTCTCCCTTTGCAAACACCTCGCTATCTTTATACACAACGTGAGAACGGCACTGCACATGGAAGTCAGAAGTCTCGCTAAAGTCACTTTCTCGTAGTCATCACTACACTAAGTGGGAAATAATTGAATGCCTCAAACTATAAGGACCGCTCAGTAGATTCAAGTCTGGAGGCTTGTTTCCTCCCAGCTCAGTCATGGGTCATTTGAGTTGGTCATTACACATTAGCGTCTTCTGGCCTTGGAAATGGAGGTCCCATTTAGGGGTGTAATCTAGCCATATAATCTGGGTTAAAAGGTGGCTGCCGCTCCCTGCACAATAAGGCCGTCTCCTCTATGTATGTGACACGCGGTTGTATGCCTGGCTGTGCTGAGGAGTCGAAGCAGCACTTTCTGTCTGTAAGTGGGATGCACTGATGCTCACTGACATAAATAGGTCCTGCATATTTGGTAACACATTGCCTGGATATATTTGGATGCGTCGCAATAAAACCTCCATTTCCCTCTCCCTCTCCTTTCCTCTGTGTTTTATATCTAAGACCATCACAAGACAAATGTTTTATCTCTTTGTGCAAACCAATCGCAGGGTTACAACTTCTTTTTATCCCCGTTGTTTATGCGGGGACAATCCCGCGTAGAACTGCCCCCCCATCTGAATGCAGATGTGCCCGAGACGAATGTGGATGAAGTGATCAGGAGAGAATTAGGCTGGAGTAAGTGGTCTCCATCTCTCTCTCTCTCTCCCTCCATGTCTCATTCCCTCTCGATGTCAATACTGTAAGTAAGATGAAAAGGCTGTTTAGGTGAAATACAATGAAGACCTTTTCTGCCTCCGGACCCACTGGCTGAGGATCGATGGCCGCCAGGCATGTTTTCCAGTAACTAACATACATGAATACCATTAGAAGATGGATCGGCAGTTAGTCACAAAGATTTTTTTCTGGCATGATTTGAGACCAGCCATGCATGAGGAGAACATTATTACACTGAGCTTTGTGGTGCGCCTTACGGTTAAGGCCAGGGGGTTAAGGCCATCTGCGAGTTGTCAGAGAGATGATTAATTACGTTGACACACGTTAAACTGGATTATTTTTGTTTGCTGTAAGAGCCCATACAGTGAGATGTGCAGCTCGACTCTGCGACAAACGTATTGATCCAGAATCTAAGACTATAAGCTCACACACACACACAAGCGCTGACCGACAATAGTTATTCCCTCTGGCTTAATCAGTTATTCAAGAGTTGTTAGCCTTGCCAACTTTGCATCCTATATGCAGGGCAGTCAATACTTCACTCTGTCTTTAAAAAAAAAAAAAAAAACACCAATTAAGATTAAGAAACATCACACTGCCAAGCATTAATTAGGGTTAAAATAAAGAACCCATCTTGCTACAGAGCTTTCACACTTCTTCACTCCGCTCCATGGCTGAAGAATGCTGTGCCAAAACAACTTTGCCTCAGGAGTGAAATCAATATCATAGAGGAGAGCAAAGACACATGGTTGAAAGATACACAAAGCTTCCACAACTTTTGCCTTTGAAATGTACTGCATGATAAAAAAAAGTGGATTTATAAATCCTATGTGTGTTTAAAGTGGTTGACATCAAAAAGTGCTGTTGGTAATGATGCGTTGTACATTATCCAGCCCTAGAAATAGCTGTAAAGCAAGACTAATCTGCAAAATCAGTTCATCTGTAAAACTCTACCCTACTGTGTAGTTAATTTCAATTAGCTGAAATTCACTGTGGGTTCATTAGTAATACTCTGGATGTTTGTATTAATTACATAACTTAATGCATTAATTAATGAACAAATGTGACATGGATAAATGTCCTCATGCAAACCAAGTATTTAACCAATGCATTCTCCCTGGTTGAAAGTTTTATGTGTGTTTTCTCTCCGACAGCTGCACATCACTGTCCTCTCAAGAAGAAAAAAGCAGCGTTTCAGTATATGGTTAAAAAAAATGGGATATTTACATTCAGCAGGAGCAGGGCTGAGCAAAGATAGCAAAGGACAATAGTTCTTACTACTAATGTCTGAGTGGACAGATGGTCAACTTTGACAAGGGAGACCACAGTTCACTTCCTGTTTACCTCTATGGCTTAATGTAAGTTTATTGGGTCCATATCCTTACACCCTGTTACTGAGCAGGTTATAATTATCATATATTTAAGTACAGGTGTGAATAAAGTAATAGGGAAAGAAAAAAAACTACAAAGTAAGAGCAGTTGTCTATATTTGTGTGCAACTTAAGTTTCGGTGTATTGGCATCAGCCTCCAAGCCAACAGCAGTTGCTAGATATAAAGCAATGAGATGTAATGACTTGAGCTTGATGTTGGTGCATATATCTGGTATCAAAGCTAAATATTTGCTCCTGCGTTGTTGTTGTCAGGCCTAGTTCTTGTGTGCACATCTTCCTACAGTATGCATATTATTGGGCACCTTAAGTCCTGCTCGTGTGGATTCTCCTTTGTGTTACTGTTTTTTGTGTGTGCACATTCTGGGCACAAATATGCTTAGAAGACACAATTCCTGTTTTCATTTCCCTTTCTGCTGGCAACAGAAGACATCTTATGAAAGCGCATGGCTTTTAAATAAACCGAGCGCGGTGTTTGATGTGTAAATGTGTATTCCAGACATGTAAATAGAATGCTATCAGCTCCGCAGCGTCTGTCTGTCTGAGTTTTGACTTGTCACCAATGTTCTTCTTCTTCATCAATGCACATTTCCCTCTTATGTATGTTTCCTTTCTGCCTTGACAAAAAAGCAAACTGGCAAGTGTAGCCTGAGGCAGAGCAAGTGAGCCTTTGTTTAAAAGGTTATGCATTTGTGCTCATGCTGATAGAGAACTTGGGAGCCCAGTGGCTTTGCAACTCTTTGAAATCTTTTCATCTCAGGCAAAGTGATCACATATGCACCTGGATATGACAAAGACAGAAGTAAGATGATAAAACAAACGTGTAAAGGTTTTGTTTTTGGCAATGTCATGATTTAAACCCTCAAATATACGTGAATATGACTCCACTAATCAATAGAAAATCAGGTGTACATGTTATTATATGCAAATAGGTTAGTGTATACT
>JAOXYL010000100.1:20926712-20951910 GCA_028564955.1 Terapon puta | reverse complement strand
CACACACACACACACACACAGAGGCAGTGGCGGAGAGAAGTGAAAGATAATGTTTTACTCGAATTAACAACAACGGCGCTCGTGGCTGTAAGTGCAATTAAACCTTTACGAGTAAAACACCAATGAGAGTAATTTATCAAAACGCCTGTTAAACAAGCATAAATTGCAGAAAACCCAGATTTTCAACTGCTTTGCCCGCAGACTGTCATTCACATTTGCCACCAGTGTGTTTTAGCCACAGCATGCTTAAGAACGAGCTACAAACAACAACTCACTGTATGCAGCCTCATTGTTCAGCCCTAATTAGCTACAGAATTAAAGTCTGGGCTGATTCTTGAAGACTTACTGGCTGTTACAGCAGCAGCTCCATATCACCTGCTGCTAACTAACCTTAAACTCATAAATAGCGTGATGGCAGAACTACGTCTTGTATTTGTGTGGTCTCTGCAAAACACGTCTCGTGTCAAAACCTGCTTCTACAATCTCAGGTGTTATCAGAAACATGTGGGAGAAAGTACAAGAAAGTCAAGGTGACCAGTCACCGTTCTTGCTGTCTCCACACGGCAGATCTGACGCTGCTATTTGTGGAGTTATATGTGGTTAGTTCATGGACATTATGTGCATAAGCTCCGTAGTTATGCCGTGGCCTCTTAACATCCATCTTAGAGGTACAATCCCATCATAGAGTAGCATGTACATGTGTGCCAAATCATGTGCCTCTATAAGGGTGGAGGGAGGGTCTATTCATAGAGATAGCAGGTAAACTACGATCACCGCGACCAATAATTTAGCCATCCTGTTAGTCGGCCACAATATCTCTTTGGTCTTCTTTATATATTTTTTCTCTTTACTCCACTGTTTTCTCTGTCACTAACAAGACAATAAATCCGCACAGTTTATTCAAAGGACTTATCGACCCGTGTCTCATATCTGTCTGCAAACCTTTTCTTTTTAGCGGGGCAGTTTATACTCCAGCTGAGGACGGATAAAAAGTGCAACGCAACTAATGTGGACCAACAGCATCCTTCATCCTCAGCTCCGTTGGCCCTCTGTTCCCTCAAAGGTCAGCTCTGTCAAGACAGCTTGCAGCTGGTCATCTGCACAAATTTGCATGTCAAAGTTCACCACCACTGATTGTGTCATTCCAGCGGGATGAACTGACAGACACGGCCTGCAGCAGCAAAACTCCGGCGTGTATTGGATTCAGAAATTATGCTGCTCTGTTGTTATTTAATCAACTTTTCATTTAAAAAATGTATTTATGCCTACAAAAACTACAGCATATATTACTTGCTCAGCAAAGCGGGCATATATAACATTATGTTAGCTGTCTACGGTGAATTATATACTTTACTTATTGCCGTGGCGGCTCTGTCAAGTTGCATGCATCAGATTGTCTGCTGGTTAAGGCCGGCAAAAAAAGAAAAAATATCACTCTACTCTTTGCATCACATGGACTAGAAAATATCAAATCTGTGTTTTACATGACGTGTGACAAAAATCAGAATCGCAAAGCTTTTCAGCTGCAGTGTGAATGTGCCCTTGTCTTTCCATCTGTCTGTCCTGGCTCTCTATCTCCATCAGTTCCCCCTGTCGTCTGTGTCAGGCTGCCTGTTTTCGCCTGTGCCTGTCACCTTTCTATCATCTCCTCAATGCGTCTTTCTCCCTCCACTTGTCTCCTTCGCTGCCCCGTTTGAACCAATTTCCTTCCCTTGTCTGCTCTCCCTGCTTCCCCTCTCCCTCGCTCCGTCTCCCTTAACGCCATCATTTTGTCCCTTCAGAACCTGGCTCTCCTCCTCCCAGTCCTCGATGGATTAACATACATTACACATTTCACAGTCGCTCCGTAATAAAAGACTGTATTCAGCTTGTTTCTCCGAGAGCGGAAACCAGTATGCACATCTCCCCAAGGTCAGGACAGACCTGAATAGCCCACCTTAATTCATTTTGGGGATGTGCCAGTACTTTGGCATGCCGTCTTTGCATCGCCTAGAAGCCCAGGTGTTGCTTTTAGATTACGCCGTGCGCTCACACAGGCAAAGGGAAGGTCTGTAATCAGGTTAGCTGAATAAAGAGACACAGCTCCTCGCCCTCTTCATAAAATTATAGCCATTGTCAACACTCAGGACCATTTATCCCCGAGGCTCTCTGACGAACAACATGGAGCCGAGGCCGACCGTGTCTGGCTGCGGCCGCGTGATGACAGACAGGATGGGGTTGCAGCTGGAGGCCAACTGCGGGGTTGGAAGCGACAGGACGGCAGGCCAGGAGCGAAGGTGGGAAAAGCTACAACATGCAGAAGACATGCCATCAGACGGCATGTCTCGACACACCCTTCCTCTGCCCTCATAGACAGGTTTCTCTGGAGACATTTGGCAGACAGCGGAGCATCTGCCATTACCTCCAGATTCAGTTAGGCTTCCCTCGGTCCCCCGCCACTGGCCCGTCTGTCTGGGTTATGCAATCGCCAAAGCAACGCGCTCATATGTACTGCAATTCAAAGCGCTGCCTGTCTGTCTATTAGGGAAATCACTCAGACAAACTGGAGCAGCGCCATTTCACACCGTGACCTAGCCACCCACGGTAAAATAATTAATAGGTTTGTAGGAAGACCAGCCACACACCATTAACTTTCATCAGGGTGTTTCTGTGGGTGAAAACTAAACAATCGATGAGAAATGCCTCATAAAATCAGACCAGAGGACAATATCGTGTGGAAACCTGCAAATCTCTCTCTCTCTCTGTCTGCTTTGGGAGAGTGGAGAATTGGAAATATTGACATTGGCCCTGAGCTTGTACTTGCCATTCAGAAATATATTGAAGTTGAATTACAAAGTGTATACATACAAAGATTATTTAACAAACGTGTGGGAGACGTGTAAGCTCTAATGACAAAAAGAATAGGTGGGCAACGCAAATCGACTTGTGTACGAGCTAAACTATTTATTACAACCAGGGTCTTTTTATAGAACTGCTCCTAGAAAGAGTTGAAGTCATGACGTCACGTCTGGAATGGTCCTCTGAAAATCTTTTAAAAATCTTTCAAGCAAAATTTCCTCTGAACAATGCAGCATGTTCTCAGGGTTTACTTCATTACAAATCAGTATCCACAACAGCATAAAGCTAAACAATGACTACTTTCAGTGTGGGTACTGCATCATTTTAATGCACTGCCATCTAAAAACAGTTATAGTACATGGTGGACTCAAATAGTAATTCAAGCCATGGACCTTGCTCTAATTCACAACATATCAAACAATTACTTGGATGAGTACAATGTTACTGATAGTATATTGATAAACTGTATTTTTCCTTTTCCTTTAATTTATTAACTGCCATCAGTGTGTACTGCAAGACTTCTCTGGGTTTTGCTCAAAAAAGACACCCAGAGTATTCTTTCTGTGATATCTATTTGCCATTCCCTTTTCCCTTTTTTTTTTTTTTTTACCCCAGTGGTTAATTCCATCTCACGTTAAAGTGCCAGATTGTGTGAGGTGGGCATCACTCAGCAGGAGACACGCATCTGCAACATTAAGCCTCATTAAACCTCAGGATGTTCACTTTATGTCACAGATGTCCCACAGCTCTTGCCTTTTCCCATCACACCTTGTGGTCACATGAGCAGAGAGCAAGGAGCTCAAGGGGATTTGTTTTCCTCACGAAAATAAAGATGTGGGGAAAAAAAATCTTTATGGACCCATGCATTCTTTTGTTGTCTTTAGAATTAATGGTCATTTAATCAGCGGCGATAAAATTAATGCAAAAGTTTGAAAAAGTGCCATGTGCATTTTGTTACCGGGGTAAATATTTGCTGCATAAGGCATCTCTATTATGCATCATGAATAATGTACATACGCACAAGATCTGTATGCGAGTGCTGCACACTCCGAGTAGCGCAGTAATTGGTTTTATGTAATAAAAACTTCCCCCCCGCCAAAGTATTTCTTCTCCTTGTACACGCAGTGACCCAAAGTTATCAACTGACAACCAGACTGGATCAGGGATTTAAGATGAATAACACAAATCAGCTTACTCACAATAACACAAAAGGTCTGCCGAATACAGAGAGGCGCTGTCAGCACTTTGCGAGAGGCGGCGGCAGGAAACGAGCTCCACTGACAGTGTAAATCATAGATCAGTTCATTAGCAAAATGGCACTGATGGATTTACACTGGGGTCAGAGCATTACAAAGCGCCCGGAGGATCCCGACTCTCTTCTACAACCTTGTGAAATGTTTCGCTCTGTATCCTTTTTTCGCTGAACATTTAAATTCTCCATTCCACACCTCGGGCGCAAGTAGGGGAGATTTATGCCGAAAAAAAAAAAAAGAAAAAAAAAAGGCCGAGCTTGAGAGAATCTCTCGCCCGTTCAAAGTATACCACACAAGCCAACGGCACAATGCTGAGAAAAAGAACTCATGTAACGACACGCATGCATACGTGACGGCCTGATTTGCATTCTGCCACGGTGTCAGTGCCTCTACCCTAATGTTGTCACATAATCCTCCACATTAGTTCTTCATAGAAAGCCTGTGAGATGCAAAACACGCTGTATTGAAGTCTAAGCATATCCGCACATGTAACCAAGCAACAGTCTGCATGTTGGTGAGTCGACAGCGTTAACGTACGTTTCTGACGTTGTGCCGGCGGAAGAAAGTTGCGTGCGAGCTGAGTGGGCAGGACTGTTGCCTCACAGCGGGAACGCTGCAAGCTTGCAAACTTTACATGCTCTCCCCGCATTTACATATCAGCAAGTGTGAAGGACTGGCAGCCTCTCAATCCGCCATCAGCCCGGAGCATGCTGAGAAAGGGCTATGACGATCCCGCATAGGTCGAATCAGCAGAGAAAGCGGGAATGAAAAGCCACCGTTGATTATTTTTGCGCAATCGATCATTATGTGCAGCACATACATTGCAATTCCATTTGTGAGGCAATTATGGAATATAAAATTGCTCATGAGTGATTCATACCCTGGTGAAAAAGCCTTTTTCTGTGTGACAAGGTGGGGGGGGGAGTAGGCTGCGAGTCACAGAACACTTTCTCCTGCCTGCACAAAGGTTTCTTTCTTTTCTTCTCTGGCATGAATTACCTTTGCCTGGAGCCCTCTCTTTTGAAAGTCAAAAAGGGCATTCATGTGGCGTGCAGAAACTCTTCAACAGAATTACTTTTCTATTGTGAAATAAAGCACAAACACCTTCTTTCATCTTTGACTATTTATTTTGTTACAGTTTCGTACAGTGGATGTCTGGCTGTGATTAACGACTCCCTTCATTGCGCTCTCATGGACTTGCAGCAATTCACAGCTCCTTTCCTTATGCATCCGCTGTATTCAGATGATTTTGTTATTTATAAGGGGCCGTCACCTGTCTCTGAACCCAACATGTAATATCATTGAGCCGCCCTGAGGGGACGTGTGTGTCATTGTCTGTATCAGAGCTGTCCAGCGATGACTGTCTGCTGCTGAGGGGCTGCTGCGGCTCTCGCAGAGTATTTCAGCAGCGACCAGCCGCTGCCTGCTGAGAGCAACTTAGTCCATACAAGGTCAAGTAAAGGTGAGCCACTAGTCTCTTTGGCCCTGGTGTATAGTCCGCCTTACTACCGCGCGAGAAGTGTATTCTGGGCTCTGCTCTCACTCCACCGGTCCAGAATGAGTGCCACTCCCCTGAGAGGAGCTGTCACGAGCAGGGAATGTGCTCTGAGAGGAAGAAGGCACATTTTTTTCTACACCCACTGACCAACAGGCTGACACGCAGAACTGCGAGGAAGCGAAGGGGAGTCGGACTCGGAGCGGCAAAGAGGCTACGGCGCTTAATTAGAAAGGTTTAGCTGAGAGGGTTTTTATCAAATCTTGCAGCAGGTGTTTATTAGACATGAAATAGATTCCGTTCAGAGCCGAACACTCCCTCCTTCAGGACCTGGAAGAGACACAGAATTACAATTACACACCTGGAGAATTCTGCACCAGCAATCGGTAAACATGATTAAAAAACATTAAATATGGGGTGGTCTCCCATGAATCCTAATTTTGGAAGCACTGCTGCGGTGGAATCCATTGTTTTTTATGATCTCTAAGTGGCTTTAAATGTTTCCAATTATTATCGAGATTATCAATTAGATACGATTTGCTCAGCTTCCACATCTCAGATTCTGTTCAAGATTCTAGCTTTAATGCAAGGGGCCTTTTATTATTTAATTTAATAAGCTTGATAATTCATGTTGCGCATTTAATGGCTGACTGGCATACGTCTGAGATAGGTGGTTTGTTTCAGGCCCCATCTGGGTAACCACTGATTACATCGGCAGGGTTGTTTACCAAACTTTCGAAAAATCCTTCCAGAACTTCAGAGGAAAACATACAACTTGCGTTTTTTTTTTTTTTTTGCACACCTCATTGAGAATGAACATATCTCCTGTGGCGGTCCTTTAAATCCATTGAAGTGTGTGCAAGAAAGAAGAATTATGAATGGTGGTAAATGATGAGGAAAAGCACACATTATTGACAGAAGCCAAATGTTGACATGTCACTGTTTAGTGACGTCATAGCAGATGGGATTGAGGGCTAAAATAACTGACATCTGTTGTCACGCGCTGCTATGTTTACTGTAGCCATAGGAGGTAGGAAAAAACACTGCGTGCTGAGTGCCGAGGTCCTTACAACGCCACAGGTGAGGTAGGATGTTTTGCTTACAGCTGTTGTCGTAACAAAATAATGGCCTCCTTCACACTCAATTGTGTGTCTGGATCTTTCCTTTTTTGTGCTGGGAGGGAGTTCTTGTACAGGGGCTGGAGAAATGAAAGGAAGTCACACTGATAGAAAGCAGGCTTTTGGTCACCTGCAGGATGAGTCACACAACCTTCCCCCTTGTGCTCTCTGTAGGGTCTATTATTGAACCACCACCCCGCCGACTCTGTTAGGATGCTTTTGAGACTTGGCCACCGGTTGAACAGTGTCAGAGCCAGTGGTAACATACTGGTACAGAAATGGCCTCTGTTCACTGTTCACTCCGAACTTAAACCAAACAACCTACCGAAGTAGAAGTGGCTGCGACTGACTGCGGTCTCTCCTTCATCGTGGGCCACCAGAGCGAATCCACTAAATTTGAATCTTCCATTCACTTTTGATACGTGATATGTGTGGTGAAACATGTTCCTTATATTTATTCTTGTTTTGTTTAGATGGTACCAACTACTCCATGCTATTCTGTTTTCTCTCTATTGAGGTTCCTAACGCCCTAACTCGGACTTAAAGCACTTCCATAATAAATGACACAATGCACAAACCTGCTGTTTTCTCAGTAGTCTCGTTTTCAAATTTTCTCTTCTAGTTGTAATAAACATATGAGAAAACCAAGCACACATCTCTGGTGGTCTGTTCCTTTGTTTAATGTGTCACCTTACCTCACAGTCTTTATGTGGTTGACCCGTATGTTACTATCTGGTACCTCCACCTACTTATAAATGTAGATATGAGGTTAAGTGTCATGTTTGTACAGGTTTGGTGCGGGTTACTGTTCCAAAGGTGTTTGGTGGACACACGGCGAAAACGCATACATACACAGAGTCTACACCCAAAAGTGGATAAAGTCGAACTAAACTTCTCGTCAAAGGCCCAGCATTGATTTCTTGCACTTTCTTGGTAAATCTGCAGTAAACACTTCACATCATCAGTATCACAAACGACATACACATAATCCATAATTCATGGAAACACGGATCTGAAGCCACTGGATGAACTCTTTAGACGGCCTTATCTTCTGCTTTGCTATGTAAGGGCGCGCGCATGTGCAACGCCTTGCATATGTATTCGGAGATGCATGTGTATATGCACATGTGCTGTGTGTGGATCTATATATTCAAGATTTTCTCCTTTTTTTTTTTGCTGCCTATATGTGTGTGCTCTGTACTGGAACAGGAGGAACGTGCAGTGGAGGCAGAGCGGTGGAGGCGAGGGCAACAAGACAGCACGCTCGGCTTGTTCAGCTGGTGACCCCACTCATCACCTACCTCCAGGCTCTCCCTCCTCGAAAAACAATAGAATCTTTTACTCTGCCTCTACGAGCAGTGGGCTGTGGACTGGCAGCTGCCCAAAAATGCAAGTTTAGCGAAGTATCTGTACGTGGGAGACCTTGCACATGTTTCTAAAATAACTGCAATAAGTTCCACATTTAGCACCATCAAACACTTTGTAACACAGAGATAAGATTGTGCAGCAGGGTGTACATGGCAGGGAATCTTTTCAGTAATATCCACATTACATTATATTAATGAAGGGATTATGCCTTCATTCATTTATTTCTTTAAAAAGACAGCACTGAGATAATACTTCCAACAATAAGGAAGAAACCAGTGAGTATATTCTATTTTGGCCGGTGTTCACGTCGCACTTTGATGTATACTGAGGTGTTGGTAGTGTTTTATAGCATATGTTGAAATTATGCTCGAGATAGAGTCAACAAATCACTGTGCTGTTATGAATTATGAATGCCCAGAAAAATAAAAAAAACACAAAAAAGTAGCAGAGTAGTTGCACACAATGAGACAGGTGGGAGCAAAACAAAAAATATAAGAGAGAGCTACTCCTTGCTTTTAATGACTGAACAGGTCCTGTTGTGCTTTAAAAGGTTAGACTGCTGTTTAATATTGTTCGATGTTGTACATACAGTGATTTCAATTACTATACTACAGAGTTAACCTTATTTGCCTTGATCACATTTTGTAAGGGTAAGAATTATGAATTCAATTGCTCCACAGGACCTCACTGCTGAACTGCAAATCTAACAAAAAAGTCTTTATATTATCCCGCACAGTGGTAGGACATATGTTCTATTGTCACATCATCTGAACTGCATAGCGCAGTCTTACAATAGCACAGTCTACTGAAATGTCAGCCCTTCAGTGTAGCGAAAGCTGAGTTTGCACGACGAGAGAAAGCTGAAAAAATTGAAGCAGATAGGGTAAGAGGTGGAGCGTGAGTAGGAGAGCGTGCACAAACACAAAACAACATAAAAATGATAGAACCGCACTGGAATCCAATTTGGAGGCCTAATCAGTGCAATGCTAAAGGAGCGGAGCTGAGGTGGAACGGCGTGTCTGATGAGATTCTGTGAGCACACATCAGCATCCATCTCATCCTGCGTCATGGATAAGATAGAGATTGTACACTCGGCTGTGAAAACCTCTGAATGGTGGCAAATCTGACATAGTTATTTAATACAAAGGGTCCATTGATATGAATCAGGGATTGGATTATTCGCTGTCGGCAGAATTGTATCTTTCTGGGGCACAAAGGCTGGTCACTTGAGCAACCTTAAGAGGGAGCCTTTCCTGCACATGTACATTCAAAAGTACAACCGTGCACATTAAGGGACTGAATTCCTTTGCTCATGTCGTTAGACAAAATACATTCTTCTAATTCACTCATATAAAAGGCAGGCTTCCTCTATTGTCCTTCAGACCAGTATTTTAATTGTTAACAGTTTCATCAACTACAGTCTTTACCTAACCTGAACTATACCACAGCTGCTGTATGCAGCACAAACTGGAGAAAGTGAAACATATTGGCATTTAGTGAAAAAGACGTTATGGCCTTTATACTGGGATTTTTCTGCATCATCCACACTCGGAGACCTTTTTCTTGGCCTGGGCAAAGTGACTACAGAATTCAGTGTGAACACAAATCGAACTGCTGCAGCTCACGATCCCTCACTGACTTCCTGCCAAACAACTGTTGAGGCCAACTCAAAAGCACCCCTGCCTGCCCAGGGAGTCTCAGGTCTCAGGTGTGATGGTGGGTGAGCGCTTTGTTTCCCTGCACCATCCACACTATCTACAGTAACTGTACCTCTAATTCATGCGGAAAATCTGAACCACTACTTTCACTCATCAAAGCTTCTTTGTACCTCCACAGTGGATAAAAGGGTATGCGCCCCATTACTGTGTGGGCATCAATGACAAATGTACTTTTCAAGACAAAAAATGTACTCATCCAGCTCCTCTGATTTCAAGAGTGTGCTGTCTCAGAGCCATGTGTTCGTGTGGCAACACCGAACATGTACAGTAAAATTTTGCCCCACCAACTTTGTCATAACCTCAAGTCCATCAAATATTCATTCTTTTTACATGCAGAGCAATTAATGATCTAATTTAGTTATTATTCAGTTCATCTTAAATTACCTTACTCAACACATAAGATGTATTTTCAGATACACGCATGCTCTGTGCTTTTTAAAAGCTTATTTCCTTTTGTTGACTTTGGGTTACGGGGATGAAATAATACCGGATTTGTCAGAGCTTTCTCATGGTGCTCTTATAAATTTGAACTTGACACTGCATTGGGCTGAATCAGACCTGGTCTTGTATCTGTGCCCTAACCTCAGAGAACAACCTCTCGTTAATGTTCTTGTAAGTGTCTTCCAACTCTCCTGAAGTCAGATCATATTTCATGTTTTTATTGAAAAGAGTGCACATTTGAGTTCATAATCGCCTCTGCATTACGCCAGGGGCCCATTCCTCTCGCGCTTCTCTGATTTATGTTTCACTAATCTCTGCTCGTGGGCTCGTATGGGGTGTGAACGTAGCTAGTGGCTGACCTGGATATCTGAGAGCATTATAAAGCACTACAGGGAGTCTCGGGCTTTGAGATATTGTGCGGACGGGGCAATGCTGTGAGTATACATCTATTGTCAATACGTCTTCTGCCCCGAGGGCCACCTCCAGGGGCACGTTAGCGGATGCGGTTATCTATTAGCTCCAACTTATTGTCAGCGAGAGAGCAAACCACAGAATGTCAAAACCAGATGGTGTTGTCTTGAATTCCCGATCTACCACATACTACATATGTATAAGGCCGGGTGCTCAGGAAATGTGTCCAGTAGAGTCAATGAAAGGTTGCTGTCGACAGCGAACCATGTGGCTTTTTTCATTTTCTGTGGTCCACCTGGGGAGGTTGGGATTCTGTGGACTAACTCTGCTGTGGCTGTTTGGCTGAGTGTGATTTGCACATCAGGGAGAGCGTTCCAGCTGTGATGAAAGGAAACTGATTCATAATTCATGGAGTTGTAAATGTGGGTGCAGCGGGCTAATGGGTGCTGTGCTGTTATGTAATGAAACACAGCATAATGAAATTTAGGAATATTGTATGACTACTGTAATAAGAACCAGGTTTTTCTAATGAATTTGGAAGTTCTGGCCGTGCATGTCAAGATCATTTAATTTCATTGTGATGCAAGAGGACCCTCTTTCCTTTCAAGGTGAGATGCTTATAAAAAAAAGAAAGAAATGTATATCTGACTTGCTGCTTGAGAGAAATAAGTGGCGTTATAAAAACAACAGCCAAACTTAATTGTGAAACATCCAGTCGTTTTCTTATTGTGACTCTCTAAGAAGGAAATAATTGACAAGAATCTCTCTTTGAAGTGACACTTAAGACTCTGTAAGAGCACAGGTCAGACATCCTTGCAAAATAAATCATTAAAACTGGAAGATAAAAGAAAGGTGGAAGGACAGATTGGACAGAGAGCGCGGAGGATAAACAGAGAAAGAGTGGGAGAAAGAGACAGCAATAGCATGCTAAAGAAGCACAATTCCTTTGTTCTCATGCCACACGCAGGAAAAAGGCCACATCAATGTTGATGTTGGCTGTTTTCAGCGAATAGCATGAAAGAGAGAGGGAAAGAGCTCGACTAGAACAGGGAGAAAGTGAACGTAATCCATTTGAGATTCTGGAAGGGACTCAGTCCTCCCTGTCACTCGTCCATTCTTCCCAGGAAACACAAAGAGCATTATGCATGAAGCCCAGAAGGTCTCTGAGCACGCGCCATGCTGTCGCCCCAGCTCCGCTGTACAAAGTCACTCTGACACCATTTCTTTAGGAAGTCTCAATGCTGCACAACACAATAAAATACGTCCAAATCAATGAGGGGTTAAGAGGTGATCATTCTTACAGCTTTCAGTCTTGACCACCTCCTCAGTGTTCCTATTGAAGGGTGACTAAAAGCCAGTCACCTTTCAGATATGACATTTCTTTCCCTGTGGGTGGAGGTTGAATAAAAAATGGCATGGGGGAGTTATAAAAGATATTCAAATGCATTGTGTCCTTTTCTTTTGAAGTCTCAAAGTGCTGTCTTGGATTTTTCAGATTTCTGTTGTTTTTCTCTTGGGTAGAAGTGCAAAACTTCCTTATTCGGCTGTAAAGTTTAGAGAAAGGATGCAAGATAGGGATGTGGCAACCACCCAGACATTGTGCAGGTGTGTTTTGCAGATAAAGTTAGAGTAAAACACACAGCGGGGAGGGGAAATAAAGAAAAAGATAAAGGCTGAATCAGATCACACACAGAACAAGCTATGTGATGGCATGGCTCGATAAAAAGCCAGTGAGACAGAGCCATATTCACCTTTGCATGCATTTTTTATGACACAACTACTGGCACAAATGCCAGCATATCAAGGGATGGGAGATAAAACCAGTCAAAGATCTTAACTTTTGTCTGCTTGCAGACATGCATTTTTATACTAACACTTTTCAAATCTTCGAGGGACACATCTCATCGCTTTTGCAGTATATATATATATATGCACCACTGTAGATAATACAACATATTCTCATTTTCATGGCCTACAATTCTCCGATTTTCATCCAGTATGAATCTCCTCATAGAGTCTCAAGACTGATAAAGATTGATTTGGGTTTAGCTTAGTTTGTTAGTTGCTATACTTTGCCTCTCAGAAAGGGCAAGAGATCAATGTAAGGTGAGGCAGAGGCTGATTCCGTAGAAAAAAATACTTCACTTTTAAAATCACTTCCTTTATTCAATTTTTAGTAAGACATTGCTGTTGATCAACATTTATACACTTATGTATTTTCTCTGCAGCATAGAGTTATCATTCAAAAAAGAGTACCTATCACTTTAATATTTCTACACGGTCCACATCTTGTTGAATAGATACTGTGTTCCAACCTGGAAAAGAAAAGCATATGGACTACAATTGAATGACTCACATTGTTCATGAATCGCAGGATATTTATATGGAAGTGATCTGTTATTCCCAACAGATCCCACTTGAGAAATCCAATTAGCATAATACCAAATTGGAATTTGTGTGAATCAGGCCGCATACTTTCATTTTAGGTAAAAAGTTACAGGACAGAAACCAGCACTGTGTAAGCTGCTCAGGTAGCCATGACGTCTCACAGCGACACGTTCCTCGGTTTGTTACCTGGTTCATGATTACATGTTCTGCCTGTGTTCACACTGGTTTCCTCCCACAGTCCAGATACGCAGGTCAGGAGAATTAATAAATACAAATTGCCTGTAGGTGTTAAGGTTGGAAGGTTTTATTTCTCCCTCTGTGTTAGTTTTGTGCTGGACGGTGATCGATCATGGTTTTCCACCGCCTTTCCCGGTGAATGTAAAAGTGAGCTCCATGCACCTGTGACGCGATCCACCAAATGTGCAGTGCATTACTGTCACGTTTGGCACCAAACAGTACAGAGATGCCGCACGATCTCCTCCTCTACTCCAACTCTCCTGTAAAATAAACATGATGCAGAGGGATTTGCTCAGGAATATGCAGTGACTATAAATCTGTGTAATACCCACTCTCCTTACAGATGTTCACATAAACACCAAACCCTCTCATAATTGAGCTGCCAAGAAAAAGGCTGTGCGATGGCTGAGCTCTGCGAATGGCTGAAACACACATGTCACTTAGAATTCAGCTGTGTCAAACCCTGGAACAAGCCAGTGCAGACAAATATTGGTTTTGTGTCAAAAAGCTACTTGAAAGTTGGATGTGTTAATCTTCCTGCTAATGGCCTGGCAAAGGCCTCCTTATTATTCTGGCCCCAGCCTCCCTCTACTGAGGGTGTCTCCACAAGGTTAATTAGTGGAGGGTCCCCTGAGGTTCCCCTCGCGATGTGGGCTTAGGATAGTGGAGGTGCCTCTACACAAACAAGGTTAATGGAGCCTCAGATAACTCCCTCCTTCTCTTTCGCTCATCCACATGCATCCACATGGAGAGTGTTACTGTGCTATTCATCAGCCTTTAAGGTGGAAGGGCCTGCTGCCTTGGGAGTTTGAACTGTAGGTATTAGCTATTGAGATGACATTCACATCTGCTCGCGGTCATTGCATTATTTAAGTAATACTTCAGCTGGCAGTGGGAAATGGCAGTATGGTAAACAACCAACTGCTATTTCCAGCTGTATTATGTGATGAAAAACCAAGACACTTAATCATCATGTGTCCGTGTGCCGAAACAGCGACAACAGAAAACATTTTTGCTACTAAAAAATGCATTTGGATATCATTTCCCCCGGAAAACCATTTTAGGAGCGATCATCCATCAATGATCTTGCAGTGTAGCAGCTTTTCTGATGTTGGCAATAATGTCCTGTTGAGCTAATCTCGAGCTCATGGGTGTATCTGTCATCATTTCCCAAGGGAGAGAGGCAGTAACCCAGAGCTCAAATCAAAGAAATAACTCACAGGGAGAGCGGGGCCCTGCAAAGGTCACTGTGTCACAAATGACTTTGCATCAAGACTCACACTCTGAATCACACCCTTGAATAAAGTGTATCTTCGAGCCATTCCCCGAGGCGTGTGGTTGGGCACACGGCACCTTGCCACACGCACCTCCCTTCCCACCACACCCACCCCACCCTCCTCCCCTTCCCACCTCTGTGACCTCCGTCAGGAACTACATGATTTATCACACCGACATCCCCTTCAGCTCCATCCTGATTGCTTTGATTTCTCTATTGACATTTCCGTCCACCCTGCCTGCATGCATTTTTCATGTCTGACCTGGGATGGTGAGCATGCATCCACGGATGATAGTCATGGAAACACTCGCAAAAAAAGACGCCTTATCTCTCTCACAGCGTAGCAGGAGCTGCATGTGCAACAATAACGCTCACTTTATACCCCATCAGTTCAGAGGCTGATCGGCACAGCCCTGTCCGTCTCCGTCTGCACATCTTCTCGCCCATGTGAAGATATCGCCTTCAGAGAGAGAAGAGGGAGAGGCGTCCTGCTGCCTCTTTGAGGTCACAGGCAAGGAGGGCGCTGATATGCTGGAGGTTTGTAAAGGGAATGAAAGGCAGCAGAGGAGCGGCTAAAAGTTTTAAGCATGACCCAGTCCCCCTTTGGTGACGAAGGTGGCACAGCGTGTGCTGAGAGGCTTGTGAGGGAATCTGGCTCCTCTTACGCTCTCATATGCACATCTAAGCACTTTCCCAGCCTCTGCTGGCCCTGCCACTGTGTTTGTGACTGTTAGTGTGTGTGGGGAGGTGCGTGTTCGTGGGTGTCCGGGTGTGTTTGTGTGTTTATCAGGTGCAGTGTTTGGTTTTGTTTGGGTTATGAATTCCATGCTCCCCAGTGCAGTGAGCCACGCTGTGTGTGATACTGAGGCCTGAAATAAAACAGAGCCATTTATTGAAGCCAGCATTTCAGATGTCACCTCTTCACGCTGTTGAAGTTGAGAGTTTTTCAGCACTATTTTCCATTGTGGGAATACAAGAAAGCCTCCATCATGCCCTTCCCTCTGCAGTGCAGCTAAGGCCCTTAATAAATATAATCTCTGCCGTGTCGATGTTCTGAGAAGCCCACCAATGTTGATGTATGCATCCGCTCACATGCATACGTGATTAACAGATCAATCACCTCCATGAGTGCTCCTCTCATGTGATATCATAATATCATGTCTCCCCTGCTTTGATCCAAGCTGGTTATTTCCATCCAGGGAACCGCTGCAAAACCTGCAGGAACATCACACACACTCGTAGACCCAACACTTCACAAGCTCTGTTTGATGCATCTGTCTCCAAGCATGGAGACCCACTGACTGTGTTATTCCACAGCACATTAATGGAGGGCCTCCAGCTGAGAGTGGCTGACAGACATCTGGGGGAGAGAGATAGCTAAGATGTGGCAGCTCCTGTCGCTGTATTGATTCACTCTCCGGCACCGACAGTCAGAGCAGACACAATCCAGGCTCTGACAATCTTATGTTCTTGGGCTGTTATGGATTTTATGGTAGAAAAGTAAGAGTCATTGTGAGGGATGCTGGGGCAGGTGTGGCAGGCAACGCTGGGAGAAAGTTTGCCCCGCTCCTCCTCCTCCTCCGGAGTGAAAAATGTTTACTGGGTCATAATCTGTCCAAAGTCTTTGGGAGCAAATGGAGGGATGAAAGGAAGGGCTGCGGCTTATACATATGCATCGCGGTGACATTGTGAACTCAGAGGGTTAGCGCGGAAAATGATGACTAATTATGTTTGCCTTCTGTCATTTCAAAAGATATGCTGAGCACGGGGTGGCAGTGACCGTCCCCTCCGCTGCCCATCTCTTTCACTCTCTCTTTGTCCGGTCTCCATCACTCGCAGGTCTCCGTAGCGTCGTTTTAATTTCCCTGTCAGGCAGTCTGCTCGCTGTCTGTGTGACTAAGCTGCCAGATTCCTTGCTTGTTGACTCAGCAGTTAAGTGCATTAATTCCCCATCTCTCTCACTCATTTGCTATTCTGTCGGATAGAAAACAAAACTGTTCCCCGGCTAGCTAATGCCACGTAAATCTATATGTAAACATCTAAAACAGAGTCTCAAACTCGCGGCTCCAGCTTTTGAGAAGAGCCACAGCGCTGTAACAAAGCTGAATAGCTGCCCTCAGAATTTGAATGCGCTGCGTCGCCCTCATTCTTGTATGCACCGCCTGTACTTTGGGCCTCGGCACATCATATCCATATATTCACAGAGGTCAAAGCAAGTCGGCGCTTGCCTATGTCTGCTTTCCTTAAAGGCTGAGGCAGAAAGTGAGTGCAGGTTGAAGACAATGAAATGGACCCATCTGCATTCAGCCGGAGAAAGGATCATTAAAGTGCCCCGGCTCTGCGAGTAAGAAAAGGTGTTAGACAGACTGACAGAGTAGTGAAAACCCTTCGGATGCTTCTGGATCCTTCCTCCTCTCTCTGGTGATCTGCCGCGCTGTCCGGCCGGTCGCCTTAACGAGACGGGCAGAACCTCGCTGTCATTGTCTCATTGACTTTTGAAGAGGGCCCTGCAAGTCGGGAGGACTGTGTGTGCCGGCTTCTCCTTTGAACCCCACAGCTGGGAAATGTGGTTAACAGGCAGGTCAGAGCGAAGACGACGCACAGAGAGGAGGAAGGGCAGGGAGACTGGAAACAAAGAGACGCGGGGAGAACAACAGAGGGCAAGCAATGAGTGAAAGTAATAGCGAGTGGAGGCAGAGGAAGGGAGAGACACCTGAGACAAGGAGATGGAGAAGAGGCGGGGGCGACGGAAGATCAGATGGCAAGCAGAGATCGACAGTGTGGTCCAGACTCTGGGCAGGCTTAGAGTGTCAGCTCCTCGCTGTGAGCGCTGTGGGTTGTTAGCCAAGCGCCCCACAAGGCCTGTTGGGAGCCTCTCCTCTCCGTCTCTGGTTTACTGACGGCCTGCAGCTCACCGAGCAGAAACCGATGATAGATTATTGAAGGAAACCTCAAATTAGTTGCTCTGCCTCCGCATTTTTTTTTTCGCTTTCCGCAGCTGAGTGGAGCACAGGGGAGAAAGCGTAGAAGGTCCGACAGCGTGCGCTTGGTGGCTAAGCTCAAACATCCTTCAATGATACTTAAATCTTTTCAGTTTTATCCTTAATGTCTTGTAAAATGTCTTGTAAATATCATTTTAATTTTGTGCATTTGTTTGTGCTGCAGTAAACAAAACGTTTTTTCCAAATCCATTTTAACTTTACATAATTTTCCCCTCACATCTCTATTTCACATATATATTATATATATTCATAGAGATATATCTGAGACGTGCAATTCATGTTAGGAAAATCCTTGTCCTATGAATTAAGTCCTATAGAGCGTCATAAAAATGCCAGTTGCACACAAACCAACAGTGGGAAGAAATTCAATGTATAAAATGACTTCTTAGTATTGGATTATGAAAGTGCTGAAAGCTTAATTGTATCTCAGATAATTTATGACAATGACTTAATGCCTACTTGACCAAAATCTCAGGGATTTAACTCTGGTAATGAGTGTGTTGACTCATTTCTCCTTTGCCTTCTTTACTTTCCCATTTGTGTGTTTTACTAAGTATTATAGTCTTGATAATGTTATATTTTCTACATTCTGTTAAGGCTGAAAATTAGCATATATCCATGCAAACCATTGTGAGCTTTTGGATAAGATAACATAAAGATTCAGAGAATATTATTAAAGCTTCTTTGTAAAGTGCACATTGAACTGAAATTCCAAAATTTGTCACAGATTGAAGTCGTTTTATAAACAAGAAAAAGCAGCAACAGTTGCTTTGTATTCTGGCAGAATAATGACATGATTGCTATCAGTGCGGACAAAAACATAGTTTTTGTTCTGCGAGACAAGACAACATCCCAAATGAGAAAAGTTGAATTGCATTAGTAAGGGCCATTGATATTCTGACAGTCCTGTCTGAATATCAATTCCCTTGAGAGAGGAAAATGTCCCTGGTGAGACAAAAGGAGAATGAAAACAAAAGCCAGAAAAAGTTCAAGTGAATCATCTTTTAGTCATTCTGCTTGGCTTTGGCTCTTAGTGAATTTTCAGAATTTGAGTTGAGCGTGCCACTCTTCACTGACACAAAGAGACAGGGCAGGCGTTTTATGCATTCTACAGGATTTGTTGACATGTGGAACTGTTATGCCAGTGCAGCACTTTGCACTTCGTTTGTGCTCTGGCTGTGGTTAGTTTGAAAAGGCCGGCGACCGTCAAAGAATATATTTCAGCGTGTGGGGTACGGATCACTGACTATCAAAAGCTTTTGCTCAAAAGAAGGGTGTTGAGAGCAAAAATATCAAATAAACATGAGATAAATTCCCTCCCACTTGACATTAAAGGGGTTTACATTTGCACATTTTAAATGTTTCCCAAGGTTTTACAATGTAGATTTGGTTATTTGACCATAAAGCGGCTTGGAAGCAGATCTCCTGGTTGTAGCTGTTCATCATCATCTCCTCCTCCCCTCTGTCTTGTCCTCCCCAGCCTGCTGACACTGATGGTTTTAAGTGAGTATCTCATCCCTCTCTCTCTCCCTCTGTCATAATCACTGCTCTTTATGATCGGTTTGCCCTCTCTGCCCTTTCAAGATGCGGCATGTAATGAGGGCTCTGGAGGGCTGTGTGAGTGGGCTATTTAGCTATTCAGACAAGATCAGCTCACACATCCCACGCTCTCTAACTCCCTACCAATACCTCTCAGCTGAGCACACTGATTGTTTGTCCCACTTGCAAGGTCACAAACTGTATGGAGCTGAAGGGCTCCGACATTCAAGAATCTTGATGGTCCTTTCAGTGTATCGTTAGTCCATGTCAATTGCATAAGTGAAATGACCAATTTGATTTTTTTTAAAGCATTAAATGTGATTTCATGTGAGTTATGTTGCTACAAAAACTTGCTTGCCCCCCTTTCAACAAAAACAAAACAAAACATATTGTTCACTTAAAAACAGTGTAATTGCTTCACTATCAAATCAATGATTGGATGAATGAAATGAATAACTCGTCTCTTGTTATCCAATCAGTTATATAACTCACATAAGTTCATTTAGACACATATATCAGCAAAACCCAACATTCCTGTGTGTACAGTGTCCCCAAAAACAGCCAGTAGCATTATTCTACACCATCCATTCCCCTACAGAACCTCCTGAATTTTGAGTTCAGGAATTTTTCATTGGACTGAATTCTGAAATTCAACCTAAACTAGTGCTATATACTTTAAATGTGCAACTCCATAAATATGAATAAATACATATAAATGTGTGGATGATCCCTCCGACACAGTAATGGGCAACACACCAACAGTGTTATATGTATACTCATCAACATCTTACAGCACACCTACTTGGAAAAACACACTGGCCTCATGAATGTTTAATTATATACAGACAACTTGTTTATACAAAGTCCTCAAACAAGATTTAAATAAATGCATGCACACAGTTGCACATGATTCGAGACCAAAATATAAATGACAAAAGTGGAGCCCATGTTCAGCAGTTCCTCTCAGTAATAAGCATAATTTAATACATTCATACATAAGTAATGCCATAGTCCTCTTAATCAGCTTCATAGCCCTTTCTTTTCGACCTTCAGTGGAAAATAAAAAGGGTTTTATTGGACTCGTGTCTGTCAAACAGGAAAAAACTGGTCAAAAATCAAACATTTTCTTTTCTCATGAAATATTTTAAAAAAACATCAGAGAATTGAGCATTCATAGAATAACAGCCTTGAACAGCGAGCATCGGACATCATTTTCTCCTCCAACAAAAGTGAATATTTTTCCTGTTGTAGTTTAAAATAAAAGAGCACATCATGACCGCATTTTGATGACACTGTCAGATTTGAGGGTTTCGGATGTCTTTGCGTTGCAGCCTGGAGCCTTTCAGACCTTCACACTTTTCTCACAGGATTGAGTGACTGTAAATGTCAGACTCTGCCGTTGCACTGTTTAACTGCGCCTCACGGCTCACACGCGCACAGGTCACGCACGCTGGACCTGGGACTGTGCGCGTGCGTGCGTGTGTACGCGCTTCTTCCTTAAGCACCGCCCACGCCTGCCGGGCTACCTATGAACGGCTCCGCTTAAACCCGCACGTGCGCCCGACGTCATCACCCTACCCCCTTCCGGACTTCCGTGTCAACATGGCGGCATCCATGGCATCGCAGGCTGCAGCTCGAGGACTGAGGACAGCGACCTCAAAGCACGTCCTCCTGGACAAACTCAAGGTATCGTCGCTGCTGACGTTACCGGGGAGACGTCCTCGCGTCTGTCCGCCGCTCTGCGTCCGCTGTCATGGCTTCTGCCGGGCAGCTAGGTGGCTAGCAGGCTAGCAGGCTAGCATGTGTGTGAGCAGAGGGAGGCTTGACAGCTCAAAGTTTGACTGTCCGCTGCTGATGTAACTCCAGCTCTCTGCCTTGTGACCTACAGGGCTGTTATAAGTGTAACCTTGTAATGACTGCTCGTTTTTCACAGTTACACTCAGGAGCTTTTTTTACTCTGTAATGCAAAGTCCACCTGTCACTTTGATAGTAACCTGTTATGTGTTAACCAGGTTGAGCATACATGCAACACACAAGGTTATGGCATGCTGTTGCCACCAAGGATTTTATAACTAGACCTATTGATGCCTGAGCAGATTTAAAAATGAACTCTTGCTTCTTGTAGTCGTTGCATATGGCAGTAAAATGTATTAAATCTTGAGCACTTGGTTCATCATTAACACCACATACATGTTCGCATGCTTAATGATAAAGCCAGCTGACGGTGATATACCTGGACAAAGTTTCTGTACGTTTCAGATAAGACCACGGTGGAAAGGTCGTCTCTCGCCCTTTGATCCTCCGGTGTCTGTTTGTGAGTTTGAGAAGCGCGGCTCACAGAGTATATCTGATTAGGTCTGTCTGAGCTCACAGGGGCACACGATTGCAGTTACATGGCAGACAGTTTTACAATCAAAGCTCAAGGCCCGTGGGTAAAAGCAGAAAGAAACTCAATGCTGCAATAAGCCGGTAATGTATTTCAAAGCTGCACGAGAACTGGACAAACGTACAAGCAGCGTCTTAGTTTGATCATTTTCTTCAAAGGTCTCGTCTTTATTGGAGCCTCATCTCTGTGTTTGTGACGCAGGTGTAGATACCCTGAATGAAAAGAGAGAGCAGGAACTTGTTGGTACTGTAAACACTGGTCCAGTCCAGCAGACACACTGTCGTCAGTACAGTTGGACTTTGGTAATCTCGTCATGTTTACTTTTTCAATCTCTTCATCTGTTTTTGGTGTGTTGCTCTGCTAGATTCTGGGAGGGATAAAGTTCTTTGTCCTGACCTTTTTAAAAAGGGGGATGTTTGGTAGCTGGAGAGCCTGAAGGGCACTTGCGTATGCCAATCAGTTAAAAACATTTTTGATTGGTCAGCTCTGATGTCATGATAGTATTTTTTTTAGATAATAGTAATGATTATCTAATCCTTGTTACTTATTAATGATAGTATATTAAACCACAAGAAACAATGACAGGTGACCTCAGAAACTTTTTTAAAAGTATTTTCAGTTGAATACAATAGATTTAAACTGATGTTTCAGTGGAGGACAGGAGTTCAAAGGCTGTCTAGTCACGGTGCCCAGCAGACCAACTACAAGATCTGATAAAAAGAAAGGTCCAAAGACATCTGAAATGCATTGTCTTAAAAAGGGACTGCCCGACTTTGAATTGTGACTTTTATAAAGATAAAACAAAGCCAAAAGCCAGATTTACTACCCCAAAACAATGTGTAGTAGATTTCCCTCATAGGTCGCCATTCAGAGTATGTGGAATGTGCTGCATCCTCAAAATCACTGTTGTGAAGGCTGACTTTGAGCTCATTAGATTTCTGATTTCTGATTTCTTATCATTTGGTGTTTAAATATGTTGCAGTTGAGAGTAAGATTTATAGTCAATAATTTCCAGGAGTATGTAGAGGTAGTAGATTCTTTTTAGAGCTTAAACGATTATTCGATTATATAATTGGTTTAGTTGCCGACCATTACATTAATTGCATACTATTTCGATAATCAGTTGATCATTTAGAGTGATTTAAAGTCAAACTGTCCAAATTTTCTGATTTCAACTTCATGTAACCTTGAACTTTGAGAGACACCGATGAACATTTTTCATTTTTCAATTTATTGAACGAAGAACTAATCGATTTATTTTGAAAGCGTTTAACAAATTAATTGTTAATCCAAATAATAATAATAATTAATTTAAACCCTCAATCTGATGAACTTTATAGATGATAAAGGAACTGATATAAGTCTCATTTTGGTATTGGCCATGATATTGAGATCATAATATTATTATTTTTTAATCATCCTCCCGGATGTCTAAGATGTAAATCCCAACTTTGCATTGCTTATGTACTCTGTATTGTATTCATACATGCAAGCCTCCATGCAATCTGTAACTTCATATCTCACATTTACTCAGTGTTGTTCCTCCTTCTTTTACGCCACTTCCACCTGTGTCTTTCTCTTTCCTACCCTCCCTCCCTCCCTCTCTCTCTCTCTCTCTCCCCCTCTTTCTCTCTCTCTCTCCTTCTCGGGCCAGGTGATAAGAGTAATGATGAGGCAGAGCTGATTGACAGCCAGGTATCTCTGCAATAAGAATCAAATCAGCTTTGACAGTGTGTCAGCTAACCTGAGGAATTCAATTTGGGATGATTTGTCAACAACAATGCCGAGGACATCACAATATTCAGATGGTTCGGCTCCAGGATGCTCTTAAAGTGGGAGTGGGATGTTGTGTTTTTTTTTTTTTCCCTCCTGCTCTCTCTCACTCTCTCTCATAAATCAAATCTCCTGAATTCTTGTCTGCACAGCGAGATAATCCTCAGGCTGTTTTTCACTGTCGCTGCACAATGGTGATTTTGTAAACGTTTGCTAGGTTTTTTTTTTTTTTTTTGTTAGGTGTTCCTGCTTAGTAATAACCCAGCAGTGTCAAAGCCCAGCATGGTTTGAAGGGAAAGACTGGGTAGAGAGGTGGCTCAATGAGACTCAGTCCTGAATATTTTACTCAGGGGGGTGGAGAGCCCTCTGCAACGACTTCTTTTGCTGGAACTTCAAACGACGGGCGGCTTCCCCATCTGTCTCAGCAAGAACACATTTACATTTCCTCCCCGCGAGGGATACTGGAGGACGAAGTTAGCTCTAACTGGATTTGAATATCGCTTCACCAAGGTTAATAGCCATTTCTGTAGCTGGTGAGGTGCTTAGGCTTTTTCAATAATTTAGGAGGGCTGCAATCATTAGGAAATGTTGGCAGCCTCTGAAATGGGGAAAGCAGTGAGTGAATGCGCTCCCATCAGCTTAACTTCTGCTGTTGTCCCACTGTAGATAATGAGGGAGAAGTGGGAGGGAAGCCGAAAATGAGTCGAGAAAACAATGTCAGTGATCGCTGACAGCTGTAATACGTTAGGAGTCCCGTATGTTGAAGTTATGTCCAGCTGCCATGCGAGCTTTTCCATCATCTTTGAAATGGGACCTTCAAACAAGTCGCATGTGCCGTTCAGATTGTATAACTGAGTTTGCCCTCCCTCTGAACTTTTCGTTGAGACGTGGAGACCTGACTCATCAGCGTGCGGGCGTCTCGACATCTGGCAGACCGAGTGTGCGCCGAGCGTTACAGTGCGAGCGGACGCTCGCTGTTACAGAGCGGCATAGCTGCTGCTGGCGGCCATAAAGACGGCAATGAATAAGCTTCCCTAAAAGTAATAGATTTTCTCCACACCGCTGGCAGTTGTACTCTGCTTTTATAGCCCCACACACTTTGGCTGTATATCACCATTTGACCAGCTATTCAGGTGGCCCACACTACCTGGCTGCCATGATAATTGTTAAATGATTCTAAAAATGTATTGTATCATCATTGTCTGCTGTTTTGCCTTTAAACAGTTTTAACAATTCATGAATGTAGCTGTGGTGGTTATGCCTGTGACATTCATATACATAGACTCAGACGTAGATAGGGCTGAACTTTGCCATAGTTGCGCATCCTTGTATTGCCTTCTCCTCCTTAATGCGCATTCTGTGCATTAATCTTCTCCTTCGACTCAACACGTTTGAATATGACTCGGTACACCCTCTCTTATTAACTATGCTAATTACTGAAATCCCTATCTGTAGAGACACAACAGTCAGGTTCCTTTCTTAAGCCTGTCTGCAGGAGATTAGACCTGCCCTGCCTAAAGACCTGCCAATGATGCAAATCTCACTGATCTAAATCCTGGAGCCATGCTCTGCTGCTCCCGCCTCTGCCTCTGTTCTATTCCCGGCCGGCTAACAGACGTATGTCATCTTCCCCCTCTCCATACTCTAATGGTCTGGGCATGACCTTAGCTTTTAAGAGGCAAGAACATGGAAAGCTACAAGTGGATGATAGCAGTAATGAGAGAAAAAAAAAGTACGTCTTTCTGCCGCGTATGCGAACCTACATGATTCATCTCTTCTTTTGCCTTGTAGGTAACAGGCAGCATGATTTTTGATACAATCAGAAGGAAGCCTGGACATTTTGTGGTTTTCAAAGAAATATTTGATAAAATTCCTTTCTGCTGCAGCTTAAAGATGTGCTATAAAAGGTTACTGTCATATTGTGTGTGATATAAATATATTACTACGCAAACAAA
>JAOXYL010000100.1:20875868-20906559 GCA_028564955.1 Terapon puta | reverse complement strand
GGAGCCAAGAGCATGTTGGAAGGACCGAGTGGCATAGAGGGCCAGGGCAGCTGTAACTGTGACGGCAACTGGGAGGACGGACAGGAATTCTCAGCCATAAAAAAATCCTGTTTTTGCATTTTGTGTAGAGAAGAAGGTGTTTTTTTTTTAACTTCCCCTACTACAAGTAGATTAAAAATGTACTCTACCTGCACTTGTGCTGCAGTTACACTTCTCTTTTAACCACACATGGATGTATGGAAATAATCCTAACCCTAACCAGAAACCAATGGAATTAATTAATTAATTAATGCATTCAAAGAAAGGAATCTATCAATCTCAATCAATCTAATTTAACAGTTGCATTCAGTAAACCTTAAAAATATAGCATGTCCCTAATATCAGTGTGGGTGTTTGCCTATAAAATGCTCAGTTCACTGTAGTGGTGATACATTAGGATGGTATATTAGTAAGGGTGTGAAATAAAGTGGCGTAAGACATGGCACACCACGCATGATCAGACTTGGTGTGCCTTCACATTTTATGTGGCTAGTGATATCAACGCTTCCACTTTCTCTGGCAGGGTGTAGAGAAGCATTTACACCTCCGACTGGGCCTGGCACTGGTGTATGAGATCAGCTAGAGAGTACCATATGCTTCTCCACTAACCCAACACACTGCCTAGCCTGTACCATCTGTCAAAGAAATGGACCTCCCCGCCATGGGCGTCACCACAGGCCGTCCTGTGACTTCCATATCTACGTGTGACGTTTGCTTCTCAGCCATGTCCTCCCTCACACTCCCCTCTACCCCGTCCCGAGTACCAGCGGAGGTGCTCTGATATACTTTCTCAGTTTATTTGGTCACATCTGAATTTGTTTTAATGTGTTATTTCCATATTAGAGGATTTTGAGACTGATGGCAGCTGGAACACCTGTTTGTTTAGGGTGGAGATATTTGTCCACCACTATCAGGGTAGACTTGAGGGTTGTGAATTTACATTTTAAAATCTAACTACATTTTGGACATGGGGAAAAATTGAACGAAAATGGT
The DNA here is from genome assembly GCA_028564955.1 of Terapon puta. Classification (NCBI taxonomy): domain Eukaryota; kingdom Metazoa; phylum Chordata; class Actinopteri; order Centrarchiformes; family Terapontidae; genus Terapon; species Terapon puta. Next base: position 20,905,527 of record JAOXYL010000100.1, on the reverse strand, counting down.
CTGTTTGAATTTTTTTCTTATCTGCTGCACAGCACCCCATCAGTAAACTAATATAGGCCACCCTTATCTTTGTTAACACAATATGGCAGAAACTAAGAAGCCAGTCTGAATGGATGATTCACATCAGAAGGTCTGTGTGGAAATATTTTTGGCTAAACTGCAGAAAGCCAGTCCTACAAACACAGAAATCTGTCACCATGTGAGTGAGTGAAGGTTCACGATTGGTTAGTTAAGTGCTGGAGTTTCTGAGTTGGCTGTCTTTGAAAATTAGTAAGTGGGAATATTTTTTAGGGAGCTACATACACCATGAGTGCAGCTACCAGACCACATGGAATTTTTAATTTGGTTGAGAGGCCTGTCGTGACATTAAGGCAAGGGCAAAGCTGTCACACTTTGACTGTGAGACTCATTTATATGATCCAGTCCACACACTCACAGACCATACCTCCTATTTCTCACACTGAGAATCCAAAAATAAGTAAAAACATATTTCCTTCTGTGACTTGGTCTAGCAAGTTTGTGAGGGGGACGGGTCTCACCAAGTGTGAGAGAGATTTACCTGCACGGTGCTGCAGCCATAGAAAAGTACCAGCTATTATTGTTAATGTAATAACTGCCATTAACTGTCAAGATAAACTCAGGTTACAGCTTCACAGTTACTGAGTGTGTTTTGTTACTGCCACAGTAGAGAAATAGTCTTTGTTATATGGCATCTCTTCATTAGCAAAAACAAGGTTGAGGTTAAAAAAAAAAAAAAAAAAAAAAAAGAGGTCTCCTAATTCTGATTCAGTTTCACAGATCCGGAAATGTTACACGTACAGTCACACCAAACACAGTCTGGCTTCAGTAACAAAAACATTAGACTTGTGAAGCAACAACAATCGTGCATGTGTTGACAAAGTGGATCGGATGATTGATTTCGGACTGTTTTGGTGTTTTGTGACGGTAACAGTCCGGCACAGAGCAGAGAAGGAGGTCAGAAATCACCAGTGCAAGAAGTGAGAAACAGCACAAGTTAACACCTCAAAATGTGGGACATCTTTTAGATATAAACGAATGAAAGAGGAGTGGAGTGAACAGATAATTACGGCAGTGAGCATAACTTCTCTTTCAAACCAAACCAAAGATATGAGTAAAGCATTTTGTTCATATTAAGTGGATTAACCATGTAATGTGATCTACCATAGTACATTTTAAAAATGTACTGTATATCACTTGGACCATGTCAGGAAATTGCAGATCAACATTTAATATCCAGGAATTCACATTATAGACATGACAATTGACTATGCTTGAGGCAGTTTGTCCACAGTGCAGAACACCATACAATAGAAAGTCTAGCTATTTACCAGATTTTGACCTCGTCTTGGTGGAAGACAGCTGACTTACCACAACAAACCTGACCCTACCCGATGGCTTGTCACTCGAATAAGGTAGTGGAGATCACAGCAGGTCAACAGAATGTCAGTTCTGAAACATAGTGTAGAATCAGGCCACATAGACTGCATTCAAATGAATCTGAATGAACTGTGCATCAATTCCCATTCATATGAATGTGTAAAAAGAGATATTCTTAATACGCCCACGGATTTATGTGTCAGTCAAACTTGCATTGCATTGTTACATTTAAAAAAAAATTCTAGCTTGAGCGTGTTCTTAGTCATTGACTTCAAGAAATCCTATACTGTAGATATAGATAGCTACTAAACCATGCATAAACATAAACTAAAAGGTTTCTGTGGTACATAAAACAAACAAAAAAATCTTCTTTGGAGTAAGATGTGCAGTGTAGGACTTCATAATTCGGAATGAAATTTCGAAGCCCTGTCGTGGGCGTTGAGTGGTGATATGCTTCTATGGCACATTAGCCGCTCATGCTTCAGCTCCTCTTTTATGTCACTGTGTCCCAACACTTGCTCAGTGATAAAGCCATTATCTGGATAATACTGGCTCTAAATTGCGTGTTTTATTAAGGCTATTCCATGCTTCATTGAGCAGTGAATTTGTAAAAAGCAATGCAGGGATTTTTTTTTTTCTTTCCATCACTTTCCCCCTCTGTGCCTCTTCTTTGTATTCACTCCAGTTCAGTTCCAGTTTTTGCCTACCTGGATTTGTTGTGTCCTAAATGGTCTAAGTCCTTTGTCATCAGTTTTCTATTATGCTTGGCTTTCCGTCCGTGATGCCAATCCAGTTTCCAGTGACTAAGAAAATGTTTGGACATACCTTACATTTTATTGGCGTGTTGAATGAGGAATGGAAAGTCATAGCAGTACTATAGACCTTGTGGACCCACGGGACCCGCTTCCTTTTCAACAAGGGACAGACAAATACATCTTACTGTCAAACATGGTTAAAACATAGAACACGGCCGGGGCCTCTCCTCGCTGCTCATCCCCTCCCCGTCTCATTCACAGTCCCCACCAGAGCCCGCCTCGCGCACTTCAACACTTCAAGCGCCTTTTAAGACCACTTTCATCTTCCCCCGTCAGAAAATGAGGCAGAGTCTCTGGTGAAAAGCGCTGACAGTAGCAGTTAGTGCTCCGTGGAGTTGGCTCAACCAAGGCCCTTTGACTCCTGTCTTTGTCTGAAGTAGTGAGGGATAAGACGACCCTCCTCAAGCTTTGTGCGTTCGTGTGCGTACGTACACCAGCTGGACCCCGTGTCGTGTCCTCTTCTTTATGGCGCACCGGACAGAGGCCACTGAGGCAGCTGCTCATCTATTGAGGGAACTGATCTTACAATGGGCTCTTGAACTTCAAACGAGTATACAGGCGCAGTCCTCCAGGATATTGCCCTTGTATTAGTACCATCCCCATGCCAGCCATTTTCATTTCCATTACCACCACTACTCCAGTTCCATTGTAAACACAATAGTAGCCTTGCTGGGATAGCAGCAGTGACAAGGAGAACGTTTAATGTCTGTTTAATGAGCTTGTGAGTAATTATGTTATTGACTTATATTCAAGATTCGTCAACTATGATAAGGGTACCCACAACAGTCCCAGCTATACGGTCAGACTTGGATAAGAACATGTTTGGTGGTCACATCCTTATAAGACTTGAAAAGAAAAGTGTATTTGATATATAATATACTCAGTGTTTTTACATGATTACAGAGCTGAATAAATCAGTTCATTTCTTCTGTAATATCAAACTAATGTGTTTGTCTGTCTTTTTACTATCTTGATAATCGTTCATTTGATTGATGTCAGACTTCAGGTGTATTGCTGAATCATTGCAGCGTGACGCTGTTTGGATGAGCAGTTCTCCAGGATGCTGCAAGCAGATACCAGAGGTCAAGCATCCATCCTCCATCCTGCCCACAGGCAGGGGTTATCTCAGTAATAAGAGGCCATACAGCAGACACAGTGTACCAGTTTTGGGGTCAAGAAAAAATTTGCATAGATAACACTGTTTTTATTTGCCAGTTCTTATGGAAAATATTAGGAGGTTGTTTAAATGACTTATGTGACTGTTTTTATACATTGACAGACTGTTTTATATACAGTTTGCTTCACTTTACCCTAATGGCATGACTCCAGTGGGAGGGTTGATCCTCCATTAATCCCAAGGTTGGCGGTTCAATCCCCGTTTCCTCCTCTCCTGGTGTCGAAGTGTCCTTCAGCAAAGACGGTGTATTTGATTGATTTGCAAGCACCTTGTTGGTCTGTGAGTGTGTGTGAATGGGTGAATAAGGGCAGGCGTTGTAAAGCACTTTGTCCGGCAAGGTATAAAGGAGACAAATAAATGCAGTCCATTTGCCATTTACATTTTAGGAAAGTAATCATTTTTAAATGTTTTAGCAGCATTTGTGACAATTTTTTGTCTCTCCACACACGAGCCTCCATAATAGAGGCTTGATTATAGATTCCATTTGTGTCTCAAGTCTTTGACTTTCACTTAGACTGAGATGCCATTTTATGTTTGTCCACTTTGTACTTCCTTCCCTGTTTTTTGTGTCTTCTGCTAATATGCAGTTTAAAGAAGAACAAAATAATATAACTGTATAGTAATAATAATTCCTTATTCATTTGTGTGAAATCTTTGGGTGTTATTCTACTTACGAATACCTAAGAGACTTTTCGGCTCTGTACGCACTAATAAAAGAAAATCATGTGACCAATTCACGACCATTAACCACACTGCTGCTGTTTACGTGGCCTGAGTTTGAAACAAGTATTATGTTAATAACTTTTACATAAATGGGTTGAGGTCCATTTACATAGCTATTAACTGGTAATGTCAAGTCAAAACAACATTGCTCTTTCCTCTGCATTTTACCCACACATTGTGACCTTTCTCTTCTCCTTTGGTTTAGTCCCTCTTTTTTTTTTGGCTTTCTCATCTCTTATCTCTTTGGGCTCCCTCCAAATTGTTCAGTCTTTCCCTTTCACTCTCCCTTTACTTCAGTCTGCTGTTGCTCTCTCACTTATCTGTTGTGTTGCTTCCTTGGTTTCCCTCTGTAGTGCCTAACACCCTTCAATTTATGCCCCCCCCTGTAAAATAAATGTAGTACTGTAGCGGTACCTCAGTGTCCTTGTTTGCCGCTTTGATCACATTGTAGGGGAAATAAATGAGTGCGGGGAGTTAGCTGGAGTGAACTGCAGGTGTCTCTCCCTCGCCACCCCCGCTCCCTGCAGGGCTCCCGCTGATGGACGGAACAGCTCTTGTCCCTTTCAGAGGGCTGGCCTGTCACACAGGGAGACAGATGTTAGTCTGCAGTTTTCCTGTCTCCACTACCTGCCAAGATAACACACGCCCGATGAGGGGAGAAGATGGGGAGAGGCTGGCTTGAAACAGAAGGTTTTTAACACGGGCACAGCCGCCCTCTGACAGCCACTGTACCGGCTCCATTCAGAAAACACACCGTAGGCTGCATGGCAACTGCAAACGCTTGGATACGCACTGATTTTGTGAATCTGCAAAAAGGCCACTCGGATGATACTAGAGCTCAGATGCGCACTACGCTGGCCTCGCCACGGACCTGTTTGTCATCACATACATTAGCTGGCTCTCTCATTTGGTAAGAAAAAGCCATGCATCTGAAATTGTCTTAACAGCTGTAAATAGGCTTTGCAGGGTAAAGCGGCCTGTCTCTCAAAGAGCTGATTTCCGTAAGCAGCTTAGTGTTTCCACCTCCTCATTACGCACCCTAACCTATTCATGTTGCGGGTGAGACGTGGATTTATTTCTCACACATCCCCTCTATCGTATTAGAGTGATATTAATGTGCCAGTACAAGTGAACATGTAGCCTATTATTTGCTGTCAGGGTACTTTGCATAAATACAGGCCTACCTAGTCATGTTGGCATTAGTTGGAGTCGAGAAATAAGTCGGGTTCAGAAATAAGAATCGCACTAGTGGAGTGAAATGTACAAACATCATCGTTCTTTTGTTGCGGGGACCTCCAGCCATTAGGCACGCTTCATTACTCACATAGTGAAAATGGCATCGCAAGTCTTGCCCACCAGCGCATCAGCAGAAGCAGAAGCAGCAGCAGATGTCGCTAGCTTTTTAGAATAGTTTCATCTGCTATTGTTCATGCTGAACTGATGAAAAATGTTCAGTCAATAATGAGAAGTGAGCAGTTCATGTTTGCGTAGAGTCTTGGTCACTTATTTGCAACATCTTTATGGAGATTTTCTGGAACACCCTGTTGTCTGCAACCCAGAGGTGGTGTTTTTCTAGTTAACTGTCTCATGACGTGGCTCGATGCAAGTCGGTGCCTTTGCAGAGGCTTCGCTCTCAAACAAATGATTCTCCCTACAGATATCCCGGCGGTCATTTGGCACCCATCGCTCCACAACACCATTATCATTACCGTCACCCCTCTGGTTGTATGGCAATGAAAAACTCTCAGCCATTGGTTTGAACTGCACCTCTCTGTCACTGAGAGGAGACCAGGGCCATCTCAGGATGTCATTAGAAGTGCTGTCTATGTCTGAAAGCCAGGTGGACTTGTCCTCTAATGAGGACTCTGCAGTCATGCGAGCGGTGACTGGAGGAGGTGTCACACAGAGGTGCCACTGTTGGTCCGGGACACTGATATTCTCCTCCACTGAGTGGATGGCATCATTAGAGGCAGAGACGGACACGGGGACGGTGGGCTTAACCAGACAAGACAATGAGATGGAATGTAATGATGGATTTAGTTGTAGCGAACAAAGATGTCAAGTTGTTGTTATGTTTTCCTTTTTTTAAAAAAAAAAATCTAAATCTGTTTGTTTGTACCTTGTTATACAAGTCCCAACATTTGTTCTTATAGACATGCCAGTAGCGAGAGGACTTTGTAGCGCGTGGTTAGGATCATCAATGTCTACTGACTTTTCAACAGGGAAGCATAGACAGACATTTTAAAAATTCCAAAACCGTTATGTGTCAAAGTGGAGGAAAAACACAAAGTTTTATTTCCATACCATTTCTTCTGGTTCACCTGCCATCACTACATGAATGGACAGACATTTTCCGTCTGACCTGTTTCCTGTTTGAAAGATTTGGAAATGGTTGGCCAAAGTTGGCATGGAAAGCTAAACTGGTTCATCGTAATACCCGCATCACTGCTGTGGTTAAACAAGATCATCACACAAGAAATCAAAACATTAAACATGACCTGTTCCATTTACTGGCCCAGACTGTGCCAAAGTGTAATTAAAGCATAATGTGTTGGCAAAGCTTGAAAATTGTACAGAGATTAGTGTTGGCCTACCCTGACCTTCTCGTGCACATGCAAGGGAGAGCATGAACATATTCAGGTTTCTGCTCATGCAATTACTAAAGCTTATCGGATAGTCGCTCCGCTTCAGGTTATTAATATCTGGCGTTGGCTATGGTATTTTTTTTTGCTATAGTAGGTTAGTAGGAGTTCATTGTTCTCAGTATCAGTGAGCCATGGATGTGACACAGCAAAGAGCCCTGTGGCGAATTGAGTGCTCCAATAGCTTTCTGTAGCTATCAATATGCAGTTGACAACATAATTGAAGTTATTTAAAGACATGCCATGTGCCACTAGATGGAAGCAAATGGAAGCACAGATTGTGGTTCTTTCTACTTATAGTACTGAAATATCCCTGAATTATGAATTATACTTCATCTGTTTGGGACTAGTTCCAAAGAAATATTGGGAAGAGAATAATAACGTCGATATTATTTGTTTTGTTGCTCTTGAGGACTGACATTTAAGGCATTTATTTTTTTCTAAAGAGTAATTTCTGCCTGTTTGGCAGCAATCAACACTCTCCTACATCATAACCACGAGGTTTTCTGTCATGATGAGCACGCATGCTGACGGTGGAGAGGTCGTTCGTTCGTTTTTTGCCCTCCCTCTGGTGTTAATGGCATTTATCCATAGGAAGACTCAGGCTCTCTGTGGTGTTTGACTGTGGCACTGTGCGCTTGTGTTTGTTTTCTCCTCTCTCCCAAGAGTTTGATTAGTCTTCTCCATTTAGCCGCCACATTACTTTCATTACGGCACACATGCACGCGGGGGAGGGCCTCCAGATCTCTTTCTCTCTCAATGCAGATGGTAACCACATCTTACTCTCTCTGGATTGGCGCACTGCCTACATCTGTCCCTTACCAGCCAGCATCCCCCTCATGGCACAGCCTCGAAGGCTTAATTAAATATCAGACCAAAGCTAACTCCGCTGTTGGCCACCCATGGGCTACATGGAAAGGCGACGGGGAGGGGGGAGAGAAGAAAATCGGCCCTTCAAAAGTGCACCGAAAGAAAAAGGAGGGTGAAACGAGACTCTGATCGTAGAAGTAACATCCTCTCTGCCAGCTGCTGTCACTGGCAGACTGGGAGTTGATTTGCACTCATTACCGGGAAATGAGTAAGGCCCGAGGATGATGACCGCATTACTCCGATTGCAAGTGATGTGATTGGAGATGTTGTGCGATGTTAATCTCCTCCCCCGTGTCCCCAAGATATAGAAAACAAATGGACATGAAAATCTCTCTCTGATACAAATGGAAGCGGAGAACTGATTATGCAACCACGGCTCCCCACCCCCCCCCCCCCAAGAATGGAGTTCCCATTCAGCTAATAACCGAACCACTTTCTCCAGGAGCTTTTTCTAATTACCATAGTTGTAAAGAAATGATTTGTTATGTGTCTAGGTACACTCTGCATGCCGACCGTAATGAAAACTAACAGTCAAGGAAGCGTGCGGGACCGAACGTACGATATGTTGCCATCAGATAGAACATACTCAGAATTCACAGAGTCACCCTTCATTAGCATGACCTCTCAATTTACAGATTTAATATTGTATTTTTGTCTTTCACCGTACGAACACCTCCGACTCTTAACAATGCTTGCCGGTGTCGTTGCTGATTAACTTGACGTGCCCTTCTTTCCCCTATCCACTGCCGCGTCTGGGTTGAGCATAAAGGGTTGCCTCGTCTCTGATTTTACATACTACTGCTCCTTTTCCGTCCACTCCCCACTCTGCTGCACGCTCATTAGGGACCAACCTTTGTCTGAGTGTTAGAGGCCATCTCATGTCTGTCATACTACCCAGATAATGGTTGGCCTGCTCTTTACCATGCACCATGTTCACGGTGATCTTTGAGGACATCATTATCCTCTCCATGTATTTCGACAGAGTGGTGTTTCAGTCTTAACCCGAGAATTTGTTAGGATCCCGCAGAGATTTGGTTTTCTCCGCAAGAATGGTATACTTTTTTTTTTTTTTTCTTTTCCCCCCACACCATACAGCCTTTGAGATACAGCGCAGACACATTTTATCACACGATATCTTTTTGTGCTTCTCGTTTTGCTTCTTCTTTTCTAAAGTTTCTTCTTGTTATCAGCACATTGCTTTCAGAGTCCATTCATAATTGCTGATATTGCTACAATATCTTGTTGTGTGCCGCATAATAAGCAGGTTTTCTATCAATTACTGGTGCAGCAGGAACGAACACCTGCCTTGTTCTCACTCCATTACCTTCCCTGGCACATTACATGCCTTTTAATATATTTAATACACCTTCACTTTAAAACCATATCTTGCTTTTTTTTCCTCCTTTTTTTTTTTTTAAGGTCCTCATCAATGTGTCAATATTCTTGCCTTTCTCCACACCTCAAACAATGCGATCCCCTTATTGGGCTGCATCTTTGTTCTTCCACTTGTTTCTTTTTTTCTTTTTTTTTCTCCTTTTTAAAGCAAAAGTCATTTCCTCTGTGCCGTCCCTCTCCGCTGCACATGCCCGCAGGACACTCTATTTCATCTTGCTTTGAACTCTTTTTAATTTTGCGCAGTAGCAGTTTTTTATTAACATATTTATTCATTTATGACTCCTCTCAAAGCCCTATGCATATGAGCACACCTTTATTCTGGCGCTCTCTCTCTTTCTTCCCCCTCAGCTCACTACTCACCGCAGAGAACGAGCCCCACTAATGCAGTGTTAGTTTAATCCCTGCCACCCTGTCAGAGGCTATTTTCTTGGGGTCTTTTTCATACTACAGCAGCGGCGAGCGCAGCCGGAGTTTTTTCGGCTCTCTCGGCTCACCGGCTCATGTCTAGACATCCTCCACCCTGCTCGTAGAGTTATGGTTTTTTTTTTTTTTTGGTTGTTTTTTTCCTCCACACAGACGAGGGAGGAGCTTGTCTCCAGCGCTCAAGGTCAAGGTGTCTTTTCAGCCATCACAGGGCGGATCATCCCCTTCCACTCTACCTACCACCCACTTCCCACCCTGATGGCAGCCACCTGTCAATGGCTGAACTCCCCCACCTAGATAATAATAACCCAGCCAGAGACCATCTTTCATCAAGTGTTCTCACTCCATTTGAATAGAGGGAGATTGTGGGCAGGATGCTGAATAGACAGCTGAGGGGCCTCCTCCTGATGTGCGAGTTCTTGCAAGGTGGCGGTGACGGCAAAGGCGATGCAGGGTGGTTATATAATTGGAGCAAGGTCATGTGAAAGTTTCCAGCAGTTGTGCAGTTGCTTGTTTCTCTTCTTACTCAGGGACTATTGGATGAGTTCAAGTGGATATTGTGCGTGGGCGCCATCGTTAGCACGCCAGTCGTGTTCTAGGGAGGGCATTAAAAATCCTTCAGTCAGTCCTCCACTTGACACTTTTAATTTCTTTAATGAAAATTATGATGGAATAAGTTAGTCAACAAACTAGTCTGACTTAATATTTATTGACAAGAAAATGGAGAAAAAAATATTACAGAATGTTTTTTGAATGCAGTAGTTCAGCATAACTTCAGTATCATCAAATAACTTTAATTTGCTTTCTGTACAATTTATCAATCAACAGGGCTAGCTGAAACCACATATTATTGTTTTCAGGTGGACTAGATTGACTGAAATGTTCAATATAATCAGATTTTTTTTAAAGAAATGTCAGCAGTGTTCATCATTTACATATTAAAATGTAGTATTAAAGTATTAAAATGTTATAATATGCTCAAATCCTTAGCACTAAAATATCCATACCTTAGGTCTAAAAGAACAGGTTGAGGCTGACAAAATATGGTTTAAAATCTAAGAAGGACATTTGACACATTTCCCTGATGAAGTATCGTACGGGCTTTGTTGATCTCCGCTCAGTGTTGGCAAGAGCAGAGTGTCATGTATGTAATGTAACCCTGGCTTTCTTGTCAGAAATGAATTGTTTAGGGCCACAAACCTTTGGACGTTGAAGTCCAAAGTGAAAACTTTTCTTTTCTTGCTGACATAATCCCTTATATTTTCACACATCAGGCCGACTCTCCTCCTTTCCTCCTTCTCTCAATCAGATCGACAGATAAGTGGCAGACTCAAGGGGGCATTCGAGGTGCTGAGCCTCCTATATCTTAAGTGCTCTCTCTTTCTCTCTGTGTCTTTCTTCCCCTTTTCTCATCTCTCTCCCTAAATCCATCTCCGTATTTCTTTCAGATGCCAGGGAGATCGTGCTGAAAGCTCAGATTCTGGCCGGTGGCAGAGGCAAGGGCGTGTTTGACAGTGGCCTTAAAGGTGGAGTGCACTTAACCAAGGAGTGAGTATGCCCCTATGTGCGTTTCACACTGTGAGGTACTGTAGGAGATAGATTCATATTATTTCTCCAACGACAGCGGCTTTTAGAGCGAACAGACTCAAAGAGCTCTCTGAAGATGCTCCCTAGGCACAGAAACAGTCAGGAATACTTGTGCCGCAAATAAACAATTTTTCTCTCTTCCAGCGTCTCGTTTTCGCACAACTACCCTCAATTAAATGTTGAAAAAGTGATTTTAAGGTCAACAGAAGTGCTACACGCTCCACACTGCGTTTTCCTCTCTCAGGTTGATTGGGTTTTGTGCCGCCGCTGACGTTCATTTTGTTCCAGCTCAGAATTACAAAGTGCAATGTTTGTATTCCTTCAATGAAGGCTCGCTCTGATTTTTTTAAAAGGATAAACAGCAACTTTAAGAGGACTTTTCTTTGCTCGGGAAGTGAGTTTCCCTCTGTCGCATTTTCCCGTGCTAAAACAGCGCTATCTTTTTAGTAAAGGTACCCACCACTTACTGCCGCCTTAGAGGCAAAAAGGTGATTTATGACAATTGTCGCAGACATGCATCATCGTCACCCTAGTTCGGCTTCGAAATGGCCGGAAACTTTTTCAAAGTGAGATATGCTGAAGTTCATCATCCCCAGACGGTGACATGAGTGCACAGTTCACCCTCCTCTCATCTATCAAAGGATGAGTACAACCCCTGGCTTCATTTCTATTCACTTACAAAACCAGAGCGGGTTTTTTTTTTTTACAGAAGCAGCCCCGACGTGTGGGCTGCTTTTAAACAGAGAGAATGAGTCGAAGTTCATTCACAGCAAGGCTCGGCTGTGTCTCCACAATCTGCGCTTTGTCAGAATATGTTACATTAACGACCAGAGAGGGCTGAAGCATACCTCTCTAAAACTGAATAAAAGGCTTGAGAGCTAAAGAAATACTTATTAATATCATTATTATTACATCATGATTATAACTTATGAAACTGTCAGTTTGCTAGGTATTCTCATCCTTCATGTTTTAAGTGTATGCTTTTCAGTGAGAGGTTTTTTTTAAAATTAGGACTCGCTTTGACCTGTAGCCTCTCTCCTTCAGCCCCGCGGTGGTCGGTGAACTGGCCAATAAGATGCTGGGTTTCAACCTGACTACCAAGCAGACCCCGAAAGATGGAGTGAAAGTGAAAACGGTGAGCCTCTGCCCAGACGGCAGGAAAGGAAGATATCCTTTGCTTTTTTTGTTTTTTTTAATGTGTTGTCTTGTTTTTGTCCTCCTCTTTTTTTTCCTGACCTCATTTCAAGGCATTTTGAGTCTAGTAATGCAGTTCTGTAAAATTAATGACTGTGAAGGCGGTCTGGCTCCATGTTTTTTTTTTTCTTTTTTTCTTTTCGCTACGTTTAAATAGTAGCTGTCCACTGTTGTTTACTGTGGGTTTACGCTTGCTGGTGTTATGGCTCATTGCATAAATTGAACCGAGCCCACTGTGAATTTAAAGTGTTTGGTAAACAACTGTTTCTATGTGCCACTAACAAGCAGGAATATCATTTTCTCCACTCGCACGCTGCATGCACTGTCTCCTCAAAACAGACATTTCCAGGTGATGAGGCCTTCTCCATCTGTGGCGTGTGTGTGTGTGTGGGTCCCGCTCTCTCTCTCGCTCTCTATCTCTCTCTCTCTCTGCTTGCCACTGCTACCTCCCCTCATTCCACGCACACCCTCCTCCTGCTCCCACTGCAGAATTGAGGTGGAATCAAATGAGCGTCACACTTTTTATAGAAAGCACCAGATGAGACTTGAGTTAGACGTGACCGAGAAGAGACCCGACCTCCATCCTGACCATCCTGTTGTCTTACCAAAAAAAGCTCCACTTTGGCCCATAGCAAGAGCAGACTGAAGGGTCGAGTACAGTAACAGTACAGTCACAACCTGGTCCATCAGATTACAGCCGGAGCGTGGCTGTCAACATGTCAGTGGAGGCCACGTCAAGCCTCAGCACATACTGCACCACCACGGAGCAGAGGAGGCCACAGGAAAAGGAGCAGCTCCTCAGCATCTACGTGGATTTTCTGCCACGCCACTGATGGAGAGATGAGGAGAGAAGATGAGGGAAGATGAGACGGCGGATGTTAAAGATGGTCGTGCAAGGAGACTGTAGGAGACTAAAACAGTTCAAGGGGTTGAGTAGAAAAAGGAGAGAATATATTCAGAGTATGTGTAGTTCGGGCGAAGAATCGGGCGAAGAATGATGGGGAACTTAAGAGAGCGTTTGAGTGACTGGAGGAGACAACATTTGGACAAGGAGATAGGAGCCCTGTCTGTTAACATGAAGGGTAGGGAAGGCTATCCATCCTCATTCGCTGGGCGATGGGTGGAAGCACAACAGAGAAGGGCTGTGCTATTCAAACACAACACCCCATCCGGAAAACCCACAGCCCATTAACCACCACACAACTGATCGTATCCTGTCAGGTCCCCCCCCCCCTCTCTCTCTCTTTTCCAAATGAGCCTTTCGCTTGCTTCCTCTTTCTGGTTATCCTCCAGACTCGCAGCATGTCTTCTTTGTTTGCATCCCTTTTTCTCATTCACACCGTATGAGATCTCAGAGCTATGCTTCATAGATTTTGCCAATTTATGCACCCGGCTTATTTGTCTTCCATTGTGTATTTTACATTGTGGATCTGTACCTGATTGTAAACATTTTTTTGCTAAAATACAAGAGGAAGTTTAAAAAAAAAAAAAAAAAAAAAGTTGTAGGTAACCTTTTGTGTAACCGTGAAGTCAAGTCTGTGCAGCAGCCACATTTTTCCATCAGCCTCTCTTTCTCCTGCTGTGCCGTGTCCAGGTGATGGTTGCAGAGGCCCTCGACATTACCAGGGAAACCTACTTTGCCATCCTGATGGACCGCTCCTGCAATGGCCCTGTCATGGTAGGAAGCCCCCAGGGAGGTATGGATATTGAGGAGGTGGCTGCCAGCACCCCAGAGCTCATCTTTAAGGTAACTGATTGCTGCTTTACAGTTGTCACTGCAATTTAGGAAAATGTGGATGATTAGTAATGTGAACGTAATGAAATTTATCTGCCTCAGACACAGTGACAGAGCTTAAATTGTTTGGTCTTCAAAAAAAGATGTGCTTTTTTGATTAGAGGATATTATTTTGAAAATTCATGGAGCAGCTTCCAAACTCCATTCAAAAAAGAAGCATTTTAAAATTTGTTTGCTTGTCGTCATGCCGACGGACCTTACAAAGCATGAATCAGGCAAATCGGCATCACGATGTGTTTGTTTCGTCGTTGCTTTTGATTTGAGTCCGCTAAGCTCCCACCAAAAACTGGCCCCCCACACACAACACAGACTCACGACTCCATATAGGCACGCATGCGTATCTTATTTATAATATTCCATCTAGTTTGCTCAGGGTAAGTGGTGTCTGATGTAGCTCTGCTGACATTGCTGGGCACCTCAGTGAAAGCTAGAAACAGCGGTTGATAGGGTCGGCTAACAGGGTGTCAGCATGTGGGCACACATGTGAGCAGCAGCAACAGGATGCTGGCTGCAGGTAACTTAACAAACACATGTGTCATTGTTAACAGGCTGTTTGTGAATGTCACATACGGGACCTTTTAATGAGACTCTGAGGAGTGCAAGCTCCCCGTCATGTTTGTTCCGAGATCTTACTCTATAATTCTTGAAAGTTTTATTTGCTTTGAAGTCATCTGGATCCCCCGGTGGGTTTTACAGATGGAAGCTGGGCTTTGTTCATGATTTCTGCTAATTCAATTAAATTTATTGTCTTGTCTTCATGCGAACTGCAGCAGCTGAACATAAAGCACACATACAGCCAAATACATAGCCTTCTGTTTTATATTGCTATTAATTATACTCTATTTACAGAACTTAATCCACCGTAGTTACTTGGCTACTTGGCAACAGGTTCTTGTCATTGTCAACAGATGTACAATTTAAGCATTACAGATGGAGTTTGCTGGCATTTCATATGGTTGTATATCTTTCTTTTGTTATAGTCTACAGATGTTAGAGCAGATTTTAAAGACCCTGCTGAGATTTATGTCATTCATTATTTCCACTGAAGATGTCAGACTGTATACGCAATACACAGCTGTGGTGTTTCTGTCTGACTCACATGAGAGCGCAGTACATTCTTCACACATCTCATTAAAATCTATATGGTCCAGACCTAGTTTATACAGCCTTGGTTCATACCAGCTAACGACAACTGTGCTCTCGTACTTTTGTTTTCCTCACCAGTGTTCTCTCTGACGTCCTTCACCCATTTTTATACTTTTGAATAGGAGAGCGTCTCTCTATCCAGAAGTTCAAGATATGAGGGTCTGATGATCATAAACCCGTTGTTTCAGTCCCAGCTCTCCCTTTTCTCCATGTCTGACAGCTTGCCACTACCTAATTGTGATGTCAGCAGTTTAATATGAACTTCTGCTTTGTGTCAAATTCTACCCCTCTCTCTCACTACCTTTATTCATTTGTATGTCTCTCTCTCTCTTTCACTCTCACCGCAAATCTTATAGGAAGCCATAGATATATTTGAAGGCGTGCGAGACGAACAGGCACTTCGCATGGCAGCTAATTTGGGTTTCAAAGGACCTCTGCAGAGACAGGTAATGGGTGCACCGAAGACTTTAAAGTCGCAATGCAAATGCACATACTCTAAGGGGCTACAATGCGTACACACAAGTATACAGAATCAAAAGTATGCTCATTCACAAACAGACCAAACTTTGGGTATTATTAGTTTTCCTGAGGCAAGTTGTGAAATGTCAGCACACTAGATTCACTTGAGAGGTGGTCTATTGTCATATCTGCCATTGATGCTCGGCACTGTGCCAGACCTGACATCACTAATAGTATCATTTGATATCGCATACCGCGACTCACAATTTTGCGAGTGAATCATGCAGTAGGAAACAAATCTCATTGCTATGGGCAGTCTATAATTTTAACAACAGTGAAGAAAGACTTCTTGCTGCCCTAAGTTTTACAAATCTACAAATTCAGGCAACATTGGCTAGCAAAATGAGGCCCAGAAAGATGGGCACAGAAACGCCGCGAGTTCACGTTCAGATTGGGTCTGTATGCTTAAATGCAGAGTTCATTTCAAAGCCATTTGTCTCTTGGCATCAGATCACTGATTTGTTTTCTTTTCCACAGTCACCCTGGCGTAAGGAATCAGATTAGCACGCAATCTTAACACATGGCATACGTATAAATCAGCAGAGCAATTCTGCCTCTGAAAAGCAAACCTAGAGTCAAAGATGTCAGAGCTTTGGCTGCATCCCCTTTGTATGCCGTCCATTTTCGCAGGGTACTGAATGGGCATTGATTTTAAATGAGTAAGGAGAGAAATACAAAGTGATTGGTTAAGTGTCTGCATTGTCAGTATGCTTTTCTCTGGTTGCTGTGAGTCAGCTGTCTGACTGTTTAATTCAGAGATAATTACAGATGCTATAAAATACCTTCACTATCTTAAATGAGCTATGGGAAGACAGGATCTCTGTGAAGATGCAAGTGTGTTGTGTGTGTGACAGAAAGTGAGATTGGTGGACTGCATCTGGAACTGTGCATTGAGAAGTCGTTCAATGCTGTGCCAAGCTGCCTTCATTATTAAACAGTTGTAGCAATAAAGATTTCAACTGAGATCCTTTTAAAATGGGGCCCTCTGACAGTGATGATTCAAGTGTTGTGACATTTTTTCTCTGTTGTATTCATCTTTTGTCCATACACCTTTTAGTAAATATCAATGCTGTCTAAAAAGTGCTTATGTCAAGCTGGAATCTCAGTCCCTCCAGAAAAAAACGCAGGCCATAATCAGCCAAAGTCCACCCATTTATGCAGGGGCCACATTTTTTCGAAGACGGCGCACTGTCACCGCGTAACTCACCGATTTCTGTGAAATATGCGGGGCTGGCATGATTTCATAATCCCCGCATTTTTATTGCAAAAAAATCACATATATTTTCACAGAAAGTTGAAAAATGTTGCTTTTACTTCAGACAAGAGCAGCCATTTTCCTCCTGTTGCCTTGGGAACGTTATGACGTGATGTCATTGGAAAGCTGCAAACCCTGCGAAGAAGTCAAATCAGTGTTTTCATTCCCTCAGGGAGCTGTCGCAGTTTCATTCAGGAGTTGATGCAACTTTACAGTTGAAAGATAAGTTAAGAACTTTATTAATCCTGCTGGAAATTGTTGTGCCAGGGTTGCAGTACATTAAATAAATGCAATAAAGTATGCAAACAAAGGAGAGGTAATCAAGAAGACAAGTAATCAATCCAAAAAAAGTGAAAAACTTTAGCAGGTATAAGAGAAAATATATACACGAGATATGGAAGATTTCACGTTTCTGTTAGCAGCTGGTTAAATCACTCTAGTTTCAAAGACCTCACAGTAGTTAGTATATTAGTAGGAAGTAAAGTTACATACACTTTGTACATTGGAAGCACTTATTTTTCACAGAAGATGTCTGTTGTGTAAAATAGGAAGCACACGTTTTATTTTATTGTTAAATTTGGTCATTTTTAGTTGTAGCATGTTCTTTTTGTAAAGCTACAGAACTTGTTTGACTCATGAACATTTTGTAAGTTTAAGCCATGTGTTTATAAAGGTATTGCACTTGATGTAGTATGTTTGTTTATTATGGGAACTCTTTACATTAAGGTACTAGCCTAGTGAGAACAGTGTTGGGGGAGTCACTTTTTTTGTTATTCAGTAAACTGAAATTTTTGCAAATTGCAAAATGCATCAACAGCCTGCATATTTCATTTAATTTTTTTAAGAAAGCGTCATAATCAAGGATTTTTGGCCGCAGCAATCACAAAAAACCTGCATTTTTCTGGAAGGACTGGAATCTACTAAAACTGTAATGTTATTTTTATATAACCTCACTCAATCGTGGAAAAAAAGTGTGACAGTATGCACTGTAATCCATGCCCTTTTTGTCCCTAGTCACACCTTTTTTGTTAAAAGTGAGAAACATTTTCCCTCTCAGCACAGAGACATTCATGCAAAACAAATTCGGACAGTGTGGTTTTGAAGGTGTTATGTTTTATGTAGCCTGTGTGGGAGGCTGAGTGGCCTTGGCGGGGCCGGCTGCTCAGAGCCGAACCATCAGGTAATTATTGTCCTGTGTGGACCTCGCAGGCGGCAGATCAGATTAAGAGGCTCTATGATCTGTTCCTGAAAGTCGACGCCACTCAAGTCGAAGTCAATCCTCTCGGAGAGACTCCCGAAGGACAAGGTACCTTGTATGACAGAAAATGCTCGTCTTTGTGTGCGTGTTGACTTAGCCTCTCTCTTTGTGTGTGCATAATGTGTCTCTGTGCATGGCTTTCTATATGTGTTTTTTTCCTGTGATAAACAGTCTCTGATTCATGTTAAACATCCGTAATACTTGAACTCTGTAAGCAGAAGATTTTAGCTTGAACATGCAGCCACTCCTCACTCCTCGACTGTTGGATACAGACAAACTGTCTCCCCTGGTCTGAATGTATTTAAGACTGTGACTTTGTCGAGATCAAAATCCAAATGGCTTCAGGGAGCAGAGCTTTCCATATTCAGAGCATGTTGATGTTTGCTGATGATTCTTATTTGCTGACGACTAACAAAAGGCGTACAGTCTGTCGTCAAGTAATGAGAAGCTACAATGAGAAATTACAGCAGCAGCTTCAGACACGTCCCCCATTTAGTCCGCTGCCATCAAGGAGTCAGCTCAGGCTATGAACATCTAAAAATAACATCTGAGAAACTGGATGCTTAAATTCATTTTACATACACTTTTTGAACAATAAATTAGTCTAACTCTTCACCACCAAAATCCACCAAAAAGTTTTGGTACCTTACAGTACAGTAAAACATAAAGCCTGCTCAACCACTTTTCTTAAAGCAATATAATTACACATTACAATAATTGCTCGATTTATTATTCTGTTCACTTACCTGTGTGAACCCACTTTATCTTGTACGTCTAACATTGAATGCTAACCAGGAATACTCCTGTCAGGAGAAATAGTGTCTTTAAATAGGGAATATGTTAAAAGGTCAGGAAATTATGGCTGTCGTTATAATAGCGCAGCCTCTTCTGTTACATGTTATTGGAAATGATCTTCAAGTAATTAAATTCAAGATACATTTATTGTGCAGTGGCGCAGTAAATAGAGTCACTTTTGTCAGTCAACTCTTTGTACTTCAAATGTGAATTGTCACACTGGGACTGAAGACTAAATTCAGACCTTCAGTTCATCATTGTTGTATTATAAAGGCTCTGTAAAAACGTACTACTAATGTTAGATTAATGGAGATCCAAATTGGCAGTTGGCATTTCTCGGCAAGTGACAGTTTCTGTTTTACTACATAAAGAAAAAAAATAATAAAACAATCCCAGAATTGCCCCTTTTCTTGTCACTTTTCAATTTAAACTTTCCCACACAATTGGCCCGAGACATATTATTAAATCTTTTTAAAATTACATTTGGTCTTTCGAATAGTATTTTATAAGAATCAGACAGCTGTACTTGGAGTTGCATTTATTTCCAAGGGCAACCGGAGGATCTAAGGGCAATTTCGCTGCTTATACCAGACGTCTTTAGTCTCAAATGATAGTTTGCCTAGAAATCTGGATAACAATTTCCCATACAGATGTTGGAGACAGTTTGTCTTTGCATTTTTTTTCCTCTATAGATGCGTGTTCCCTGATAGATGAAAACACACACATTCACAGAGGAAAACAGAGATATTGTAAATTTCTGTCCCCCCCCTTGTCACTTAACACAGTAAATTGGCACAACATGACTCAAGACTGAGATGAGAAAAACATTCCACGTAGTCACGAACCATATTCTCGCCATTGTGATGCTGCTTTTGTTGAACTTGTACTGAACTTAGTTTTTCCTCCCAAAGAAATAAGCGCGATTGTCTTGCCCGTGACGCCGAACGCAGATCGACTGTGATGCGTCCTATCGAGTCGTATTACAGCAGCTGAAGATGCATCACTTCTTTGATGTTATTTAGTCTCCTCAAAAACAGATCCTTGTTCAAAGTGTGCTTTATCAAAGATTGACAAGAGAAGTTTGTTGTTTCATGATTCCTTATGAATATTAATGAATAAAATGACTCCTTTCAAATGGTGAATTTTTACTGAGAGGTATGAGTTTCCCTCTCAGCCAGCAGCAGGAGGCGGTGGCTGTGATTGAGGCTTTGTAAACTGGCTCCACATTAAAATCAGCTCCTTCTTTGGTTCGATTTGTTCACATGTCACAAGGGAGCCCAGCTATTTTCCGGCAGGCGTTCAACAGACGTGCATTGGAAAGGAACATTTCTCAGGGGTGGAAAATTTGTATATTGTTGTCTCATTTAGTAAAAGCTGAATTCATTTTGTAGATGGACTGCAATAATAGACGTGTCAAAACAAAAACAAAAGGAATTGTCTAGTGGGAGTGTTACTTTACCTGGAGGACACAGTATGTCTACTCCACAGTCCCTGGAGAGTCTTCTTGCTGCATGTGCCGTGTCCGTATACGTCTTCTCTGCATGTTTCTCTTTCTTTGTATGTCAGTCCCAAAGCCACTTTCCATGTCTCCATATTTTCTTACTTTCTCTCTCTATCACATGTGGATTTTCTGCTATATGCAAAAAAGGCTGATGCCGAGGGCTTTACTGACATGACCATAGTTTCTTTTAAAATCGGTCATTGCCAACCAATGAAAACCAAAAAGGTTGCAAGCTGTCCACTGGTCAACTTGGTTTATGTAATGGTATTTACATATGAACGGGTATTTAAGTGTACAGTTAATTATGATCGCTTTCAGTGTAGACTCCAACTTTAAACTCTAATTCAACTCCGATTCCTTCAGCACTGTTTAATGAGCCGAGCAGATTACTGATGTATAAAGAGAAATCAAAGAACTATCAGTCTCGTGTTTGCATGAAGCTAGCACCAGCAGCCAGTTTGCTTTGCTTTGCACAAAGATTGGAGGCAAGGGCTAACAATCGCGGTTTTACACGGAGTAATGAGCTAGTCTATGCCTTGGCCGGGCACCGTGAATTCCTACGGTCTTGTCTTGTCATTGCCGTACAGTTGGCAGGCGCACAGCAAAGCCTCAATGCGCCCAGCCAAGAATTAGTCTGGCACATAACCCCCCCTGAAAACCTGCAATTAAAATGGTTTTAAAAGGTTTTTTAACAAATCGAACAAACGATATGACACAAAGGTTAGTGAGTTTTAAATGTGCCGGTGGGCTGATTTTCTTATTTTTGGACAGATTCTAGATTTTTTTTTTCACCGAGCTGCCAGCTGAGCTAAGCTATCTGACTGTGGTATCAATCTACTGATAATTATGTTTTTATTAGTATTCATTAGTGAGCGCAGTTCTGTTTACCACATTCAACTAATTTATTACGCTTCTGGAGTGCTATTTTTCCAGGTATCGTCTCCTTGAAATGTACTCTCTTTGAAGTGTAAAGGAAATGTCCATTCGCTATAATGGTCTGTCCCTTAGAGGCAGTGGCAGAAACCCATCGCGTCGTGAAGCAACCTCTGAAATAATTAAGACCAGTAGGCTTAGAGGGGAACCACTCAGTTCATTAACTTCAAGTTTTAGAAATGATAATTAGCTGGCTTTTTATGTGTAAAGTTCTCCTTCTCGTCCCTTTTCCCTCGCCTGCCATCTCCCCCTTTCTCACTTCTGTGCCCGCTCCGTCGCCGTCTTTATTCCTAACTCTGCCTTTGTCATCTCCCCATTCCTCCAGTGGTTTGCTTTGATGCCAAGATCAACTTCGACGACAACGCTGAGTTCCGTCAGAAGGCCGTGTTCGCCATGGACGACATGACTGAGAGCGACCCCACGGAGATGGAGGCAGCGAAGTGGGACCTCAAATATATCGGGCTGGACGGAAACATCGCCTGCTTTGGTACGGCAACAGAACCCCGTAACAGAACTCATTTCTGCGCGCACGCACGCACACGCACACACGCAAGCTATTAAACAAATTCTCCCACA
The DNA here is from genome assembly GCA_028564955.1 of Terapon puta. Lineage (NCBI taxonomy): Eukaryota > Metazoa > Chordata > Actinopteri > Centrarchiformes > Terapontidae > Terapon > Terapon puta. The sequence continues at coordinate 20,883,525 of JAOXYL010000100.1, read as the reverse complement.
AGCAAACCCCTCCTGGCGTAAGGCTTTAATGCGTCTCTCAAGTCGCATAAGCGAAAAAGCTCGGACACAGTTAAAACTTAGTCAAAGTAAAGGCAGCCCGGGCTCTTCTCCAGTCCACATTAAAAGCAGCTTTCTGAGGGCTCCAGAAGGAATGCTGCCGTAACCAATGCGTTCTAATTAGCTATAATCCGCCCAGAAAGTCTCCAGTGAGCCAGATTGTTAGCATTCTCATTAAAGGCCCCCTCTCTTGTCATAAATCAAAGCTTTTACAGTGTACAGCAGCACTAGCAGGTGCTCTCGCGTCTTACCCCGTAGCCTCATAAACACATTAGATGTCTGTTAGCACTACCCCCCGCCCCACCACGCACACTTACAGAGACAAACACACACACACACACACTATTCTGCATCCCCAGCTCCCAGTCTCTCTTAAAGTAACAACAGCTTTTAAGGCCCTGCAGCTTCCTTGAGAGCTCTGTAAGCCACCAAAGTGACAGCTGTTAAAGCGAATTTCCCTTTTATTGAGACCTCGGTCAGGGAGCTTGCCAGGACACAAGTTCAGCTCGGCTAAACCAAATGAGGTAAGACATTTTTGTGCGCTTGGCTCCCGCACAACTCAGCAGGGTAGTCGCGCTGGCAGTTGGCTAAGCGATGACACAGTCCGCAAAAAAAAAGCGCAGCAGAACCTCTTTTAATCAACAGTCTTTTCTCTGAAGTCGAGAGTCGAGACATAATCAAATTCTCTGTGTTGCTCGACTTGAAACGTTGAATGGTCCCGATTAGAAGATTTCCGACTGATTCGCTTTCCAAGTGTGAGATTTTCTTTCAGCTATTTTCTTTTATTTGGTAGATAATTCGCTGTGGGAATCCTTTGTGGGTGCTCTTACTGTACGTGTCATCTTTCCTTCACGTCCACGGTCCTAATTTTATTTTAATTAACTCATAGCTGCTGACATTCATGTTTTGCCTTTTTGTTTTAGTTTCTGGACTTTAGCCGGGACTTAATTACGATTGGCTTTATTATACCAATACAGAAATTGAATACATGTAATGTAATGAACATTAGGCCATTTTTAGGCTATAACACCATTAACAGTCTCTCATTATCTAAAATGGAATCACCAGACATCACAAGTCTCACTCTTAAAAGACAGTTTTTGTTTGGCTAAATATGTGTCGCCTTGTTCAATTGTGTTCTGCATTTCATTTATTCATTGCTGTATAACTGATGCAATATATTTTTACAGTGAATGGAGCCGGTTTGGCCATGGCCACCTGTGACATCATTGACCTGCATGGTGGAAAGCCCGCAAACTTCCTGGACCTGGGCGGAGGAGTCAAAGAGCGACAGGTGTACGAAGCGTTCAAACTGCTCACTGCTGACCCAAAGGTAGGAGAAAACTGGTTAAAGAAGTGACTTGGTTGTTTTTTTTTTGTTTTTTTCTTTCCTAGCTTTCTTTCTTTCCTTTTTCTTTTCTTACCAGTCGAGCAGAGGAGCCAAATCGGTTGAAAGTCAGAATAAAAGGCTATTTTACCACCTGTTGGATTATCCTTTTATATTGCAGACGCATATCTTGTCATAACAGATTCATAAAGCCCCATCTATCTGGTTAGCGCTTTGTCACTGAGACAACAGCGCTCATTAGACTGGGGACCTTGGCATATGTCCATGTTTTACTGAGGGAAACAGAGTCTGGGAGGCTGTGTGATTATGTGCCATCATTTTCAGTCGCAGTGGCATGATAGATCACCGCTCTGCGCCACTGCAATAAAAACTCGACTCTTAAGGACTCGTCATCACACGTGCACCCGCGCACATGTACGCATGCAGATGAACACACAACGTCGGGCTCACATGCGGCTCTAAGCGGGAGCAGACACGCAAATTTAACTCAAAGCGCGGTTCTGTCTCGCAGCTTAGGATGAGTGGCAGCTCGGGGTGTTTTACAAGTGATTCGGCTCTATGTTCAGAAAGCTAATAACTCCAAACTAAACAACATGAGCCTTGTAAGGATACCGCAGTGCTGATTGTGTGTTGACAGTCATCACACTGCTAATTCCCCTGCTGCTGTCACTCCCACATCTCCGGACTCGTCTGCGGTTGCCTCTGTGTTAGCGTCTCTGGCGAGGCCTTGTTGTGTGGAATACAGAGTAGCACTTCAGTTCTTAAGTCCACTAACCCCCCCTAACCCCCCTTTTTTTAAAAAACTTTTATTTACAGTTCACTTTCAGAAATGTGTCTTCATACTATTTTTTAAATATATCTGTGCATCTGGAAGTTGCAGAATCATCCACATCAGGTACTGATTCAGATTGAACGATTTGATTCACGCTCAGAAATGCTGTCGATATTAAACCACTAGAAAAGTCAAATCAGGAAACTTCTTATAAACCTAATGCTCAGGAGCAGAATCCATACAGGCGCCAGAAAATCGTAGTATTTACAAAGTGAGTTCTGCATCATATTTATTGCACAGTAGCGAATGAACCAGCGTGTCTCACCTTTTATAGATGAATGTTAAAAACCTACCTTTAACACCCCAGCAGATCATACATTGCCTCACTCAGACTTCAACTCTGAGTATATTCTGTTTGGATTCGAGGCCAGTGGTCTGTGGGGGAAAATAAAAATGAATATGGTGGATAAAAACTGAAATGCGATCAATAGGGGAGAGAGAAAACTACAAAGACTTGTCACTCTCTCCTGGTACGGGGCCATCATCTATTATTATTGAAGGGTTTTTAAAACGAGTTGGAATTCTGCAAAGGCAAAAACAGGTTTTAAAGTTTGCATTCATTGCACTCCCTCCTCAAAAAAAGCTCCCGCACGGACAAGAGGATCCTCCTCCACCCTCCTCCCGTTCTTCCCTCTCTCTCTCTGTCTTGGGCTGATTCCCCAGATCCAGATGGGGGAGTAAGCCCGCTGTCTGTCCCTCCTGCTGCTGTGTATGGAAATAGAGACAGGGAGCTCCTCCCTAACAGAGAAAAAAGTGAAATAGGATTGACATTAAACTGGGTTGGAAGCATCATTAGCATTTCAACCAGGGGAGCTGAGAAACCTGCTCTGATCTGTGGAGGGAATGTTAATCATTTCACAATAAGAGCGCGTGCGAGAGAGAGAAAGAGAGAGAGAGAGAGAGCATCTAGTTTTCTTTTTCTTTTTTTTCAAAAATTATCACTCCCAAGCACAAAAATATGAGCAGAAATTGAAATTAAAATCACGCCCAGGGCTAGGTGAATATGACAAGACAAAAATCATTGATTCCAAGGGTCAGTAAGTTAGGGAGAGAGTGCTGCGCTGCTTATTTGCCTTAAATATCAAGACAAATCAGTGCTTCTAACCTTCAAACTCAACCCTTTGTTGACAATCATTTGACAGTTTGAGGTTCCTTGACAGGCTGCTTTACTTTCATGTCATTATTGTTTTGATATGTATATATTTTTAAAGCCCAGTTCCTCTTCTTTGAGCTTCTCTGAGCTAAGAGTTTTAACAGTGTATGTAAGATGCTTTCTTCCATATGTAAAGCCTAAAATGAGTTTGTTGCTCAGCAGCAGCGGGGAAAGGCTTTTAATGTTCTGCTGCGTACATGAAAATGTGCTATTTATTAGACTTTAGACCACGGAAATAAGAATGGTCTCTATGCCGAGGAAAAGACTGGGGTGCATTCAGCGGCCAGGCGGGCAGTACAGCAGGAAGTTTCCTGCCGTAATGACGCCATACATTTTCCACAAAAACAGGTATTTTGGTGTCTGTCCTTTGAGTCTTTCTTCCTCGGTCGCTTTTACGCTTTTGTCTCCCTCCCTCCGACGTTCCCGCTCTCTCCCTCTCAGTCCCCGCTTTGATGTCTCGGGCTCATTGTGCTGAGAGGAGTGGAAGTGATGTGAGCGTACTGCTGGCGCTGAATAGCAGAGACGGAGAGTCTGAGATGACAAAGCCCCCTTTTTCTTGTTTGCTCACTTCTCCGGTATCTACCCTTACAGCATTCATTACCTTAAACATTATTATTCTCTGAAAGAAAAGAGCGGAGAGGAAACAGATGAAATGGGGATACTGTATGTGAAGTGGGAACAACACAGAAAAATATGTCAAAATGAAATGATTGGGGGGCGGAGGGGGGGGTGTAAAGCAGAGTGTAGCCCGCTGCCTGTGTTTGAGTGTTAAATATGTGAGATGTTTGGTAGCTCAGCTGGGTGTACTAGACCATTCAGCTTTGTTTGAATTTCGGCCCCGGGCTTTTTAAGCGGGGACATATTTATTTTTCATGCTAAAATAAATAGCTCCACTTTCTTCATATCCACGTATAGAACAGTTTGTTGACAGAATGGCAGAATTTATTGAGGTTTCCCTCACATCACCTGTAGGCACAAAGCAGGAGCAGGCAGCAAATACCAACAGCCAAATAACCTCGTTATTGCCTTGTGCCTGTGCCGTAAAGAAAGTGGCAGATGGATGTTTTGTCCGAGTCGACATCCATTTTGTTCGCAGGGCTTAAGGCAGTTTTCTGTAATTTTTATGGGCTAGAGTAAATGATGACATTTTTCTAAAACAGACCCTTGTCGTTGGTGTATGTCTGTATTAGATGCATTCGATACAGTATCGTCACACAGATATTTTAAGTCTGTCCAAACCAGCAAAATTAACATCTTTTAAATACCTGCATGCACCAGTTGTTGGTAGAGGGACCATGAGAACATCATCTACAGTTGCATGTGTGGGTGTGTGTGTCTGCCTCTTTCTCTGTGAGTGGGCAACCAGAATCGTGTCACATTAGCATTAACTGTATCTCCTCACATATTCATTCACTGAACGAAATACAAACCAAGGAAGCAGCTTAATTCAGACAGCGGAGAGGTGACGACACTATATAGATGCGTTTTGCAGTTAGACTTCTGTTGGCTTTGTGCGTCTATTCACCATCAACAAAATCTCTGTCCCTTTTTACAAAGTCCAGAGTATTCCAGCTACACTGAGTGAACTATTTTTGAGGGTGGATAAAGCCTTTCCCTGTCAGAAAAACGTTTTGTTCCATTGACGTTGCTGGCAGAGAGCCAGACACTTTTCCATTGTTGTGCGCTGTGAATACTCTGCCTCGCGCTCAGTTCTTCTGTGTGTCCGTGAGTGCAAAAATTATAGATGGTGGAAGAACAAAAATATACTATGAGGATAAAAAAAGGGCAAATAAAAACTGAGGCAGATTTAAAAGTCAAGAGGAAACTGCGCGTCCATTTGCCATTTCCTTTAACCGTTGACATTCACAAACTGGCATATTGTTACCCCCCCTAGTATGTGACCCTGTAAAAAGATGCATGTGTGTCTGCGTGTTTCCTCCACCTGTGGGCTTGTCGCGTGCTGCTGAGCTGTTTCATCGACGCAGGCATGAAGTGAGGAGGCTTGGCTCTGAGGTGAACGAGGCACAGATTGGCACATTAGCATGAGTTCAACTGGGCGACCCACCTCCTGGGCGAATATGGAGGTGTGTTCATGTGCATGTGTTAATGTTGTTGCATAATCGCGCTGTTGATCATGAAACATCTTTTCAGCTCCCACTGGCATGTGTGCGATTTCAATCTGGAGTGCTGAGGCTCGCGTGCGTGAGTGTCTGTGTGTGTGTTTGTGTGTGTGTGTGCGTGCATATCTGTGTGTGTGTCTCTGTCTGTGTGATTTTCCGTTTTTTCCTCTGAACTCTCCCTGTATTTTCACCTCCCCTGTTTGTGTGGGATTATTGTGCCTGCTCCCCAATGCCTCAGCCCCCCCATTGCCCTCAAACAAAACTACATAGTATTTTCCCTCTTTACAGCTCAGTGACTCTGCTTCATCTCACCTGTGGTCCCTGTTTAACCACTTTCCCCCTTTTTTCAGTGACACACTTGAGCCCAGACAGCTCCAAGTCCCATCTCCCCCTCAACGGGGGACACACCACTATTGCTGCCTTCTGCCATCTTGTTTTCCTCGAAAGTGTCTTTATTGGTATTATTAATCTCTACTTATGTGCTAATACATACCTAGGCATTTACAGAGGTGTCCCAGTGTGTCCTCCTGCAAGTCTGTCATCTCACTATTTCCTCTCGCGGTTCCCTCCTTTCCTCTCCGTTTCTGCTTGTCGGCCTCTCTGCGTCTTTGTATCTCTCCTTTCTTCCCTGCAGCCTTTCATCTGGCTAAATCCTGTTAAACTCAATGTGAGGAGTTCCCCTCACTTTCATGCCTGCGAGCTAAACCCCCGCAGGATCCGGGCCCCTCTCTCGTCCCCATATGGAGATGTCTGAGCCCATGTCTAATGTGCTTCAACATGTATGGAGTCACACAAAGGCAGTGGCTCCAGAACCAGGTGAGCCAAAGAAAATGTGTGGCGAAAAACTCGCCGTCGCTTCTTCAGGTTGCAGAGGAGAAAGGAGCCACACTTTGCTGGGCTGTGTCCTCAGGGTGTTACAGCACACGGCTGTGACACAAATAGGTGCAAATACACACTTGTATTGCGGCACCCACGTCTGCACACACATGCGGCCCCCTTTCCCCCAGGGACCCCAACAATGTTTAATCACAAGAGTCACCTGTGATGTGAGAGCCCCACGGTGTGTTATTTTAGAAGGAAAGAAATCACCTTTCCGCCTCAAGCCGGGGGCCTGTGGGAGATGCCGGTTCCCCATCTTATAAACAACAGCAATGCAAAGCCGTTGAGGAAAAGGAGAGAGAGGAGAAAACGAGTCGCCACAGTAATGGAGTTCATTCCCATCGCGCAGAATATTACGCAAGTACTAAATAGGGGGCCAGCCATGGAGGGACGAGTACTTAGTCCAGCCACCACAGTGGGGCTGCCATATTGAGGCCGGGCCACAGACAGAGTGAACATTGCTCGTAACAGGCAGACAGCGGGGGTTTGTGTGCTTTAAGGGCAAAGTGGCTCTCCGGGTGATGCATTTCTTTTTCTTTTTCTTTTCCGTTGTATGCTGTGCGGGTCATTGTATTGGTTTGCCATTATAAGAGAAAGGTGCCACCTCATGTAATGGTTTTCCTGCAGATTTGCTTACAGTGCATTAAAATCCAGCTTTAGTGACAGATATAGGGCTGGGTTTTTTTCTGTCATGGGACCTCTATTGCTGTTGTGCATTTAAAACCACTGCAGCAATGTGGGAGAGACGTATGTTATGACCCTGCATTAGTCCTTGAACTCTATTCATATGCACATGACTCACTCTTCATCTTAGTATATCAATGTGTGTATATTTTTTTAGATTTTTCATTTTAGTTTGTGTGTATGTAGTTTTCAAGGCTGTCCACTGAAAGTCTCCAATATATGGGTAAAAGATCAAATCTCAGCTGTGCAGCCTTAGGTTTCGAGCCTTTTGCTCTGTGAACTCAGAGACCCTGTGGTCAGGTGGACGCGTTGGGTGAACGTCTCTTTCCCATTTCTTAGCAAGTTCTGACTTGAATAAATCTACAGTTCAGCTTTGCCAGCAGTCATCATGCATTTTCCAAACCTGACATCATTTAAAAGGAAAGCAGCAGATTTTACATCTGCACGTATCGTGTTTTTCTTTACTGCATTTTTCCTTCTTTTCCATATGTTGCATAAACAAGCATATGGGAACTGCAACGATGCGTGATAATACTTTAATGTGACAGCGATTGCATGTCTGTTGTGTTGAGTGTTGGAGTTTG
>JAOXYL010000100.1:20857650-20869924 GCA_028564955.1 Terapon puta | reverse complement strand
GCTGTGTTTTGGTGAAAATGTTGACTGTGCTAAGCCTGAAGAGTTCAAGGAAGTCTGTTTCCGAGTGTAATGTCTCACTTGATGATGTAATTAGTCTAGAAAATATCAGCCAGATCAGACAATAATGTAATTAAGCTCATTTATTAGAAATTATTTAACCAAATCATGCATCCAGATCTGTATCTACCATTTCCAGTCGCATACAAGCAGTATAAACGTCCTCCCTTTGAGCTAATACAATTCTTAAAGGTGTTTGAAGACCACAGTGCCGGTGCAGGTGTTCTCTCTGCAGCCTCTATTAGAGCTGCGATTATTGAACATTGATACGTTTCTTCAATGGTTGAAGTTCAAGAAAAAAGCTTTCATAGTGTTGCTCACTGAACAACACAGCACTTTATAGGAACAAATTACATTATTATGATTATAGACTTGTATTTGCAGTCAATTTTAAACTAGAGTGTACGGAGCAAAATGCTCAATATGTCTTGTTAATGGAATTATCTACTAATGAGGCAGCCAGACAAGCACTCTTCACTGCTTAAGCTGACATTAACTTCATAGTTCCAGACTCAGATTTTTTTTAAGGCGTTGATCCCAGATTAATAATACGATAGGCCTAAAGGTTTAACTGATAAATGTCTGCCACACACACATTTGACGTGCTACCAGCTAGCTTTCTGTCTGAAAAATACGTGAAGCAATCACCTCGTTAGTTTGTGCAAAGGAAAGACTTTCCTCTATGTTGGTCTTTTATGAGCAGTAAAAAGAGACAGACCAGACAAGTTTGGCATTTCTTCTTCAACGGTATCGTCTTTTTTGCCAAGAATAAATCGTACAGACACTGCCTGCGGACACCACATTCACCAAGCAAGATTTCTTTTTTGTGAGTTCTAATTAAAATCACAGTTTGCACTATTATATTATATATTCCTCTTGCTGAAGTCACAATTCAAGTCACAATTTTGATATGAAAATAAATTACCATAAAGCCCAGTTCAAAGTACTGTTCATTATATCGCCCCACGGCATGTTAACATTTCTTTTTTTTATGTGCCTCGCTCAGTCTTTACAGGAGGTTGTAGCATTGAGGTGATGGACCACTTAAGTTGTTGCAATCAGCTTAAAATAGTTTTGAGGTCAAGTCTGAGCTTCCAGTGTGATCTTACAAAGTGTTTTTTTTTTTTTTTTTGGTTGCTATAAATCTGGTATAGGCTGTATATTCTTGTCTTCTATCTTCTGTCTCTCCTTCTTCTCCTCCATTTTGCACTGTTTGATTGTTGCCTTATTCCCACAACAGACTATATAATTTTTGCAGCTTTATGACACTGTTCTTTTTTTTTCTTCATCCTTTAGATCCAAGCTGTCTCCTTTTTTTCCCTTTATTTCTTGTTTTTTTTTTGTTTGTTTTTTTTTTTAAACTAGGAGCAAGAATGGAAATGGCTGAACTGGTGTGTAGAGAGAGGAGATGAGGAGAAGAGCACTGATGTAGAGGGAGTGAGTGAGTGAGAGAGTGTGAGTTGTGAGCGATAAAGAAAGGAAAATGAGAGAGAGTGGAGGGGGTGAGGAGAGTGGGAGGAAACGGGTGTAGAAAGCGGTAAAATGGGTGGAGGAGTTGCTGAGGATGGAGGGTGGGTGTGTGTGTGTGGGGGGAGCGGGTTCCAGCAGTGATTACATTGTCCATCAGGCCACAGGACGGCCTGCATCAGCCCATAGGATTGATGCTTGACAGAATAATTAGAAAACTGTCTCAGCCTGTAATCACTGGAGCTCATCTTGCTGGAGAGGACTTCCATTCGTGTTGTGCCACACATGCACGCGCGCACACACACACACACACACACAGACACACACACACACATACACACACAAACAGGCTGGTCCGAGCCAGCCCTGGTTGACTCTTATATGGGACAGTGGGTTGATAGAGTGGTAAGATGGGGGGGTTCCTGTTTATTCTTGAGGAACTGAAAGAGTTTATCTGCAGAGGAGGGGATTGGAGGCGAGTGTGGCACCTCACTCACTGGCTCACTGAAGGCAGGAGTGGAGTACACAGTGGTGATTTTAAAGGTGTTTGAGTTGGGGTTTATGGCCTGGAAAAAAATGAATTAAGTGGAGTTTTACTACAGTGGGTGGCAGAACGAATGAGATGTGGGACTGAAGACCCCTGAACCCTACTTTGATTCTTTCATTGCTATTGTATGTGCTGCAGGGGGGAGAGGACTGTACAGATGTGCTTGTTCCGAATGCAAGTCAAAGTCAGAGTTAAAATGTTAAACCACATAGGATATATGCGACCATTTTACTGAACAGTGACACGCTGCCTCGCAGCAGTGAACAACCCTTCATGTCCATCACGCATTTCACGATTGAGTTTTTACACTGCTGCAGCACGGCTGTATTGTCCAGCGTTAATGTTTGTAACTTTTCTGCTTTACCTGGACTTTAATTTGCTTTTGGAGCTGGTAGCTGAATGCAGACATACATTTTGTGATGTTTACTTAAATGAATCAACCTATCCAGTGCGAGGAGGAGGATAAGAATACATTTTGAATGTTGTGAATGTGAATGTTTTCTACATATGTTATGTTTTACTTATACATATATAGATATTCATGCTGTGTCTGAGTGTTGTAAAAAAAAGATGTACTGCATTCTGCTATTGAAATTTGATGTTGATGTGGTCTCATTCACACAACATTTCCCAACAGCTGCACCATCAATGTTGTGATCAAACCTCAATTCAGTCTGCATTCAACAGAAAATGCAAAAATGTGTGAATTTTCAAAATGCTTATGCTGAAGCAGGTTTTTCCGGTGTTCTTTTTGTATGTAAAACTGACTTAGATAAGGGAATCAAAATGGAAGGATGGATTATTTTTCTCTCCGGTACCAACCTGCAGTGGTCCACTGTTACCAGGTTGAATGTGTAATTCTCAAAAATCCACAAGAAAACAAAAAACAAAAAAAGAGTTAGATATACTGGCGGTCTTCATTAGGATAATACCCTCAGCCTGTACCTGCAGGTCAAAGTTCTCATTATTTGTCCACCTTATATGCCTTTCCCGACATTGAGCAAGCCCCCGGATGAGACCTCAATCGATCTGGAATCTACTCAGCCTCTTCTTTTTTTCTCTTGAGGCTTTTATTGGTTTCTCTGATCCCTCTAATACCTGAGCAAACCCTTAATGGCTAATTGATATGCTACTCTGTTCTCCAGAGCTCCATCAAAAGTCTGCAGGGCAAAATGTCAGCCTTGGAGCCATTGGTCGCCCTCCTCCCCTGAAAGGCAACTTAAAATCCTTCACATTTGCATATGAGAGCAGACAGCTTCTCCATTTGATGAGAATTGAGGAGATGGGAAGATCTTATGTGACAGCTCCCACTACAGGAAGAAAATATAGGGTAACATGCCCAATCCGTGTAGGTATCCATGTCTGGATTTTTGAAAATTAAAGCCTGATTGCACCCATCTGTTTCGCCCAGGTTTGGGTGTTTCTGGCAATTTAGCACCCACTTACCCAGACCTCTCAGGACTCACAGGGGGTGAATGCGAGGAAAGGAGAGGACGCTGGAGTGAAGAGCAAAATATGTCTATTCTATCAGTTTCTAAATGACTCATTTAGCCAGAGCTGAGTGGCATCGAAAAAAAAGTCATCACCTGTCAATAACTGCCGTGATTCGGCCATTGACGAGGATAAAAAAAACAAATCAGTGCCGCCTGAGAATACCGTATGAGGATCACCGCCTATTCATCAAAATTCTAGCTCTCTGAGGTTAAATTACCTCTCAAGCTAAACATCCCGTTTCAGAAAAAAAAATCTCTTCTACTCCCTTTATCCGTTTCTTTGAGCCTCTTTATATTCTCCCCCCCTTTCTTTTTGGTGACTATAATAGCTCCAGTCGTCAACCCCTAACTGTGGTGCAACTCACCTGTTCTATGTCGTATGTATGTCACTGCCGTGTACGTGTGGCTGATTTCACGTGGTGAAATCTTGCACGAAACCATTATCATCTGCTTGCTCTTGCTTATTTGGCTGCTGTTGCATTCTCTCACAACTCGGAAGAGCTCCTAAGGCAGTTAGCATTCACATGCGTGTCACAACAGCAGGCGACGCCACGATCGTGTCGCTGTAAGGTGTTGAAGTGAAAATTGCAGGTTTGCCACTTATTGTTCGCTGGAAGGAAGTGAGGTCAAAAAGTAAGACTGGAGAAACTCTGAAAGCGCATTGATTGCTCCTTAACAAGGGTGACAGGTTGTGTATTTACACAGATAAGGCTCAGTAGTCTCTGGCCCTGTGATTCAGAGTATAATATAATTAGGTATTATTTTGGATAAATCAGGCTTAAATCAGATTTAACCTGAAGCAAAAATTATGACAACTTTTAATCAGTATAATATTCCTCATGATCATTTCTCTCCATTTGGCTTGTTTTTCCCAACTTATTTGGTTTGTTTGTTTTGCTCACTTTGAAAGAATGACAATGAAATATTAGGTTTTGAATATTTGAAGTCAAAGTACCTTTAGGTGGCTTCCAGTTTTGTAACAGTTGACGAAGGATACACCTACTGTATACAGGATCTCATCCTGTGGCCTGACTCCTCCCGCACACGTTAAATGTTACAGTGTTTATCCATTAGTGGACTGCACATCACTAAAGGTGAGCGGATGGCCTGCATAGACATGCAAATGGTGGGGAGGTGACTAAAAAAGAGGGCTGGGGCGATGATTTGCCTTGCAAAGCACACCCATCTGCCCTTTCGACGGCTCATTGGCTCCCAAGATCAGGTGCAATCTGAACTGGAATCATTTGGATAATTGACCTTCTGTGTGCATACATTAGAATAAATTAATTTTGATTGGCCGTGCAGCATTAGGAACAAAGCGGGAAATGTTGGCTCTTTTATATTCAGCTGCTGGTTTGTTGTACCCAGTCTCCGAGGTGATTATGTATGCCATTCCCCAACTATTATGCATTTCTTCAGTTTAATAAAATAATTCTCGCTTAGAGCAGAGTAGAGAACAACACGACAAGACACATAGCCGTACTCAACTTTTTAGGTGAAGCTTCAGTCTGACTTTGCAAAAAAGCTATGAACATACTGTTGGCACGCTTGAATATAAATTTGTGTGCAGATTCCAGGTGAGTCGGTGGGACTTTGTGTATAAATCTATATATCTCTGCCTGTGTAAACATGCTGAAGCTGAGTACTCGTGTCTGCCTCGTGTGGCTCCTTGTCCTTCCAGATTTTTCTTTTCCCATATCTATAAGTGACCTTGCTATTCCAGTGAAAGTGCCCACACTGTGTGTGTCTACAGCAGGCCCATGCGGCCCTGTATGTCTCATTGCTGCCTGATGGACAGCCATTAACCCTTGGTGAAGAGGTTGTGGAATATTTATGTCTGCCTGTCAGCAGCTACACGACACCCTCTGGGGATGAATAATATGCCTGCCCTACACTGGCTTCAATTGTTGAGTCCAATTCACAGCCAAGTGGTTTTTGTGTGCATGTCGGCGTGTGCGCCCACTGATAGGTTTACAGTGTGTGTGTGCGTGTGTGCGTATCGGCGTGCGTGCAGTAAGTCCTGTGTGGGTTCAGGGGCATTCTGATACCCTGAGGTGAGCAGCAGGAGACGAATCCTACATCCCTCACTGACATCTGACAAACCTCCCTCTCACCGCAGAGCTCGGTGTCCCTCCCCTTCTGCGTCATGCATGTCGTCTCTCTGTTGCTTTGTATCTGTTTTATGCCCTGGGAGTGATATAAGCACTGCACGAAGTCTGATTCTGAATTATCTCATATGTTAGGTTGGGTTGTTGTTTGCGTCCGCTCACTCAAGATACACGGCTTGATCGACTGGGAGCATGAAGCTGAGGGGGGGGCTGTATGTGCATGAGAAGTGATTGACAGTCCGACAGACACAGTCCAGCTCTGATTGGTTCTTTTGATTCGGGCATGATGGATTCTCAAAAATGGGATTAGAGGCAGTAGGTGGAGCCACTGGTATTTTTCACAGATTATCTGTGTCATGTACTGCTGTCAGGACATGATGAGTTTTAGCAAATGCCACAAAAACATGTTTTTATACAGAACACAGACTTCAGCTTTAAGGAGGCATTCAAATCCTGTTCCTGTTCAAGCGGGCTAGAGCAGTAAGCACCGCATGTATCACAAGCTAATGATTACCTTTAAAAGTGGAAGAGGTAGGGGTGTTAAATTTCTTTTTAATCATTGTTGACTTTCTATATGACAAAGGGAGACATGAGGTGCAACCTCAAAATTCACCTTCCAGGCTTTCAGATGGTACAGTTGCATTAAGAAATATCAATACTGGACACATGCACGGTCACTAAAAGAAAGATCTAAGTAATAGCTATGACTGTAGGGACATTATTTCTCCCAAGTATCATAACAAATGGCAGCAGTACAAGCAAGATGAACTACATTACCAAATGCATCTTCGTAAATATATGCAGTTTGGCCTTAGGCCAGTAACAGTTGGTCGTAAATACAAAGCGTGCCAAGATGAAAGCCTGTTTTGTTTTGTTTTTTTGTTTTTTTTAAATGTGGATATAGTAATGTCAGTGATGCCTGGGTGTCGGTACAGAGTGTTTTTTTTTTTAATTGTTTCATGGAGATTGTCCTTTTTATGAACTTGCCGTGTCATGTCTGATTAGTCACTTAAGCGTAGCATTGTTAGCTATGTATGAGATTTTAAAAACTTCACTGTACATAAAAAATGTAAGGGTTTGTATGAACTGCGTGAAGCCATACAGAAAAGGCTGAGAACATCTAACAAGAACACTGTGATTGTTTTGATATCTGATTTCTAAGAGAAAGGACAAAGCTGCTTGTGCCCATGATGATGATTGAAGAGAGGAAATGCCACCAAGACATCCTAGTGTGCTGACACGCTGATAGCAGGTTGAACAGCTTTAATCCACTGAAGAATCGGGCTTGGTATCAGCAGTGTGTTGTAATGGCGTTGCGTTATCAGGAATTTTCTACCCCTGTATTTTAGTACAACAGCAAACCTAAACATTGACTTGGTGCACCCCTCAGCATAAAGCTCAAATACATCCAGGAAGATAATGATCCATGTTATAAAGCGCAGATTGCCTCGGTACTCAAAGTCAAACTCAGTTGACGCTTGTTAACTATTGGCATTTTTCCAAACAGCCAGGAAAGCCCATGTTGAGCCATGCATCCAGTGAGCAGTGACGATAAGCGCTTTGGTTGTTCTCACAGCATGAGTTTTCCATATGACAGGATACAACAGTAAAAGGTGTTATTTACCCTGAAGATGTGTTGGAGCTTCGCTGGTTCACACAAGTGCAAAGTGTTTGTCATGTGCAGCTCTTCATCTCGCAAGTTCACCGTGTTTTGTTGTTTCTACTTAAGTGGTAAATGTCAAACTCCTGTAACTTCTCGACAAATAAAAGCGTATTAGTCCTAGCATTCAGAAGGAGGCATATATTGAACAACCAAAAGATTGCAGTGGTGAACAGACTCAAGTCTGCACAACATAACGGTGATTAAGACGTGTCACTGGGCAACCCCCAAATCCTGAAAATGTCTCATGACTGCAGCATCTACAGAGATCCATCAAAAAGGTTCCTTTGCTTAATCATGCTGCATTTTCACAGAAAAAACAAAGAAAAAGAGAAGCAAGTTTGGCTGAAATGAGAGCGAAATTCTAATATGATTCTCTCAGTCCTGACACACTGCACTGTTTTTATGTTTGCTCCATAGTTTAGACAGCTTTTGTTTAATTAATACTATTTGGACGGGTCACACCTGTCAAACATGTTTAAAATTATCTTAATGGGATTGCCTGGCAGGGAGTGAATCAGAAGGCAAACAATTACAATCATTAAACACCACATGCTGTATTATTTTATCTCCCGACTGTCGACACCAACTGGCCCAGACTGGAGCGGACCTGATCCTGTCTGGTCCAGTTGGTCATTACGCCCAAATCGTAAATTTTAGTGGCCCAAATTCTTATGCGTTCACCCCATAAAATCATAGTGTTGTTTTTCATTGGCAGCCAGAAGTTTAGTTTGGTAATGATTAAAACGCTCCAAACACTGGGGCTGTTCTCCAACAAGCTGCCCAACCAGACACCACCCGTAGCACCACATATTCAAACTACTCCATCAGATGACTCTGGCCTGTAACCCCTGCCATGCCCGTGCAGCACCATGGATTTTTCTGTAAAGGTAAAGATGTGAAGAACGCTGTCGTGAGCATATGACGCCCACTGAGTCCTTTCACGTTACCTCGGACAACACGGACAAACCTGACTTGTGCAGAAGCCCGCTGTGCAATGACTTATTGATTGTAAAGCAACGCAAAAGTACAGCCTTATTTCTATGACAAAGGATGGTGACAAAACAGACGCACAAGCCGCGGGGCAACAGTCACAGCCCATGACCCCGCTGCTCATTCACAAGAGATGACAAACCTCAAAGCTGTAATGGTCATCTCCAGGAGCCATTCTCTGGTCGCTTGGCTTCCCCCTGATCCCACCTCTTCCTCCTCACCCACCCGTGCCTTCGCACGAAGCTTTTTAGACTGGAAGCAAAGCCTTCACAGCCTTGATTGGTTTCTATTCTTTGGCCTGTCGGGCAAAATGGAGTCAGAGGGGTGCTGGAGGTGGGAGCTGGCCGAGTGCTCATGAAGTACTCTTGGCCAGGGCAGATGTGAGAAGATTCACTGATGTGGGAAAGTGTGAAGGAGACATATTGATGCAGAGTTGGGTTCATGCAGTCGAACTGTACTCTGCAGGACATGGGGGGGCTGTTTTGTCCATGGCTGATTTCAGTCCTATATAGAATCACTTTAGGCGATTGTTTTTGATTGATTTGAGTAGTTAATAACGTGAAATCAGTCCAAAGGCCAAGTCCAAGAAATATCCGATGTGCACATAAACAGGAAGACAGAGTGTAGTGATTACATCTTTATGTCCCCTCAGATGAAACCTTGTCTCCCACCAGTCATCGATCACGCAGGTATCTAGCTGACTTTTTTTTTTTTTTTTTTTTTAACCGTCAAGTGAAACTTCAGATGCTGCCGTCTGTCAAGAGGTGTCTCTGCCGGTGACATGGCCAATCTTTGACATAATGCTCAGTCTGTCTCTCCACAGTCCCAAGAAGGGGCTGTCATGCTTCAGCAGGCCGGATAATTATTTCCCTCTTATCCCTCCTTGCCAGGACCAATCCTAGTCTTCAATAGAAGCCAGGGACCGCACCACTTCCCATCACCTCTCTGCGTCTCTTTTCTTCTCCATCTCCCTTCTTCCATCTGTTTCACTTCGCCTCACTCTCTGACTTCAAGACCCTCTTTTCCCTCAGTCTGTCTTTGTGTCATTCTCTCTTTCTTGTTCTGTATCCTCTCTAAGAATAGATTTGCGCTGGCAAAATAGCTCCTCCGTTTGACAGAATTGATGCTCAAAGTAGTAAACATAGCATAAAGGACTGCCATACCAACATCCTTATTATATGGTGTGCCTCGCTCATTTGATTCTCCCTGCACATATGATAGGGTACACATGAAATGTTGTTCTCCCTTTTATCCACGCAGCCTTATCATGCTGCTTTCACATGAAGCACAATTACACACTGTGAGCAATTTCAAGGAATGAAACGATTCTAAGACACTGTTGCCCGTGTCTAAAGTCTGTATGCTGTGTTGTGACAGTGTTTACCTGTATCTTTTGTAACAAGGCGGGGTATTGCTTATTTGTGTACACTATGTAGACGAGGCTATATTTATTTAATATGGTTGTGTATATCCAAATATGCGTCAGCCGTGCTCTGCAGTGATAATTTGATACCAGCACAATTTTTGCTTTGTGTTGGAAGAAATGTTGTGTACTCAGTACTTCCATCAATGGATTTACTGACAGGACCAGATGTATCTAGCTCTCACATGCCTTTTGGCCATCCCATCACCTAAAGCAAATGGTGGCTGCCTAAGCTCAATACCTCCTGGTCTGGACGCAGTGCGACAGGTAGAGCCTGTGACAAGAAATCCTAAACAACACATTGAAGGTGTATGGAAATGTACTTAAATCATGCGTCAAATGTTTGGAGAAACAGAATAAGAGTTTTTCACCGCCCGCAGTTCTGTCATTTCAAGATGTGTGATTAGAGCAGCAGGCCTGCTTTGATTTGGAAACCATGAATGTTAACCTGTGGCCCCAGGGCCGAGCGCTGGGCCCCCAGCAGATCGAAAACAAATAAACAAGGCCTGCCAGAGCAGGCGGTGACAGTACAGGCTGTCTCCAGCAGATAAGACAGAACAATAGCCCTTAATAGGCCACAGAGAGACACACACCCATCTCCAGCCCTGCCTTTTTCTCCTCCTATCTGCTTGCTGCTAACAAAGGAAACAAGATGCTTTCCCTTTTCTTTCTTTCCTGCAGAGAGATTAGCGGTGCTTAACAGGGGTATGGGCATGAAAATGTGTATTTGAGTGATAATTCAGCAACGCATGCACAACTTGTGACAAGGAGCCCAGCAGACTGAGAGGGAATACAATGCTTTTATTCCCCCCGGGTGGAAACTTGGAGGAGAAAAGTACATCATGTTTGTTTGCCTTTTATGAGTTGATGGCAGAAATATGAAGACTTTCTGAACATGACTGCTCAGAGTGTTTCTCTGCAAACAGACGTCCATCAGTGCATCATTTGAGAATTTCATACATAACACACACATATGATACACAAGCATGCGTCCACACGTTTCCTGAAAACAAACAAACGGGAGGAGTACAATACAAGGCCACATGAGCATGGGAAATTGTCTGGGCTACATTTCTTACTTGCCCTAAATGCAGTTAGCGAGGCGAATAATAGCAGGCAGAAAAGCCTGTTTCTCCTGTGAAGGCCCTTTTTTGACTTTGACGCAAAAAAGCCTTGGCAGGGTATCGAAATGCCGGCAGCAATGATCCTATTTTGTACAATTTGAATAATTTCACCGGCACACAGGTAGAATGCACCGGCTCATGCCCTAACACTGCCTGAAAGAACACACAAAGATCCTCTAAAAAGAGCGGGCTGGCACATTACACCTGATGCCTTTATGCTGAGCTCTGATGAAAGAAATCCACCCCGCTGCCAAGTTAGCTCACCTGAAATGAATGCCTTTAAGGAGAGAGGCTGCACTTGGTTGTGTGACAGGAGGTAAAATGCTCGTGTGATGTTGGAGATTTCAGACGGATTGGAGTGTGCAAAGCTATTTCATACCTTAAGGCTGGATTCCTGAGATGGTGCGAGCTGAGCGGAGGAAAGCATTGTTTGTGATCACAGGGGGCATCAAACCAAGGAGATTGGCACAAAATTTGGCTCCCATTCTTCAGGCCAGTTCATCACTGTGACATTTTAACCCCATACGCAGCAGTACCTTGCTAAAAAAAGAAGGGATGCATTTAAAAACTAACACATACAGCTCAGTGTGCCACAAAAAGGACAGCATTCTTCACACAAGTATGTATTGCGTTTCAGAACTGAATGAGCAGTCCCAGGAGACAACATGATCAGAAAGATGAATAAGATCCATTTTTTGCCTTTCCTGTATTGTTTTTTTATTTATTTTTTTACCTCCAGAGAGTCCGTAATTTCAATTTGTGAAGTGCTCCCTGTGGGCGCACCGTATCCCACCATTATCTCACTTCAGATTACTGCAAGGTGGTGGTGTGTGGTGTTGAAGCTCTCTGTCTGTGATGTTTGCTCGTAATAAACAGAAGCGGTAGAACTTTTTATATCAAACGTCTCACTTATTTATAGTTGTCGGTTCGCGTTGGGAAAATCGTGTTTCTTAAGCAGAACGTTTGCTTGTAAACCAAAACCAGAGAAATTATACGGGAAAAAAAGGAAAAAACGAAACTTTCAACAAAGTGCAACTCAGTCCTCTCCACACCCATATTTCTATAAACTGCATCTACTTCTGTGCCAAGTGACATAAATCATGTCTTATGTATCATTAATATACATGGGTGTCAATAGGAGACGCATGAATGGAAGAAATATGGTTCTTCCCAATAGAGACAGAGTTGAAAAATGGGCTGCAGATATGGTGAGAAACAGCGAGGCATCTAAAGGCATCTAAATCTCTGCTGCCCCCCAGTGGGGGCCCGATAATGCTCCGCGAGTGTGTGTTTGTGGGACGTTGTCAAACCCTGTGATGCAGTATGCAAAGTCTTACCCCACCAGGACCCTTTCATGTAAATGCATTGATATTATAAAGCGGCCTGACATATTGCTGTGGTT
>JAOXYL010000100.1:20795941-20816396 GCA_028564955.1 Terapon puta | reverse complement strand
CTGTCGCACACAACTCTATTAATTTGTCTCCAACGTTGCGCGCTGGATTTCCTCATTTAAAGAGTGTCTTTTATGTTCCATTGTCCATAAAGCCATTAGATTAAATGGAGTCAAATGCAATTACAGCTTGCGGTTGTTTAGTGGGAGGAAAAGTATTTTCTGTATTTGAGGGCAGCGTGAGGAAAAAAGATAATGTATGCTATGCTGTGATTATTGCATAATGTTCCCAGCACTCCTTAAAGCACGAGCCAGAGAGTAAGATGAATGGAAAGAGAAAGTGGAGGGGGGAAAAAGACGGAGAGAGGAGGAGGGACGACGCGCTGGCCTTTAACTTCATCAATGGAGCAACACTGACCTCTGCTGGCGAACGCCGCGCCCTCGTGGCTGTTTGTTGCACACTTTAACTCCCCACCAGTGGCTTTAAAATTGCTTTCTTAAATCATCTGCCATGTGAGTGAGAGGGAACATAGATCAAACACGCTGAGGAGCAGAAATAATAAGAAAAAAAACACAAAGCACCGTGCCAATTACTTGCTCAGGTTCTACATTGCTCTTATAAAAATGTAATCAATCACCTCCTCCAGCGTGGGCCACCCACAGCGTAGTCCACAGTTTAACACCCCACCGCCACAGCCACGGGAAAAGGTCACCGGGGGAGAGGTAACGGCGCACCTATTCCTCCTCTAAAAGCTCCACTTGATTTTCAGACAGGCGCCGAGGACGCCACCTAGAGCTGGCAGCGGTCGGAGCGTGCCGGGGAGGAGAGAGGAGCTGCCCCGGGGGGTCCTCGCGGGCCCAGACGTGCTCATTAATATCTCCAGCTACGTGGGGTGCCGCCGACAACAAAGAGCGAGTGCAAGAGGCGGCAAAAAGTGGTGACACTCACATTGATGCAAGGCCACGCGAAGTATGAGGGCACTGCCCGCTTTGATATCGACCGGCTATTCATCTGTGCGCTCCCTTAAATAGACTTCCAAAAGATGATTGTGCACACACACTTCCTGTCTCTCACTCTTTAATTTGACCATCCGCAGACAGTCTGTTTGTTCAACTGTGCAGTAAAAGAGGTCCAGCTCACAAGCAAACAGCTATCAGAGACCATTGCAAAAGCGTGGACCCCTCCGTGCGTGTGTGCGTGCGTGTTCCTGCCTCACACTCTTCCTCTGCCTGGGCTAATGATGTATTGGCACGCACGATGTGGCTGCGTAGCCGTTCACAGGGCTGGCATGTGTTAATGGCCCTGGCACCCCACGCCCACGGTAAAGTGATACATCCAACTGGCTTAGTGGCGCGCGCACAGTCAGGACTGAACAGATGCCACTCATTTCTGCTGGCCAAAGTGACCCAGCAATCAGCTGGCTAAGCACCTAAAAAATCGCAGCAAGCCAGTAATGAGAGGAATGAATGCTCTACTGGGTGACAGCACTGCGTGGAGCCTCGCCACAGTGGCCGCATTCCTCCCTCCTACTTTCTGTTTGTCCTTTTCCTGCTCTTGCCAGTTTTGGGGCTGATCCTTACTTAGCTGATATTTCGCTGAGCCTCGCTCAGTCCTCTCCATCTCTAACCTCCTCCTCTTTTTCTCCTGTTTCCTCATTTTCACTCCATTTTTCATCCATTCTCCTGCTTTTTCTACCATACAAAACACTCATTCAGTTTTTTTTTGTTTTTTTATTATTTGCCATGCTCTCGCTGGGCAGCACTGGTGTGTGTGTGTGTGTGTGTGTGTGCCTGTGCGTGTGTACATTCCTGCCTCTGTGCATATGTGTGTGTTTGTGAGGCTGCTAGCTGATGCACTCTGTGACATATTGAGGTAATAAAAAGCTCCCTCTGCAGGGACGGCTGTGACCCACTAATTAAACACCTCCTATGCGACCTTATTGCGGGCGCCAGTTGCCATAGAATCCAACTGCATCTTCTGGGCCCTGCGTCAGACCGCATCTCCCATCTCCGAATCACAGGGAAGAGGGGAGAGGGAAGGGAAGGAGGAGAAGCTGCAAGGTCGTTACCTCAGAAAACCCAATCATATTGTACGCAAAATAATCTCCCCGCGCGCAGTGGAGGTATTGACTCGCAAGATTCGGGCTTCGCGCTCTCACAGCTCCATGAAAACATTTAGTCTGACAATTTTGGAACAATGTGCTCATGATGTGTCTGCACAAACAGCATTAATCAGATGGTATGTGAGTTTTTTATCCTGTATCTCATGAGCAGAGAAAAAAAAGTCACCTGTCTAACTTTTGTGTTTGTTTAATACAATGTGTTCTCTGACTCCGTACTTGATGATGTTTTTTTTTTATTACCACAAGGATAGTGTGTTGATGAAGGCATTGTTTAAAAACAGGTCTGCCACAAATGAAACTGGTTTCACAGCCATAAAATCAGGAAACTGCAGCAGTCTGAGAGCCCTCCTGAATTTTTGTTGGTGACGCTGTGACTATTTGATGACAAAAATAAAAGATCTACAGAGAGAAGCTCATTCAAAAATGGTGTGCCGACCACACCTAACACAAACAACCCAACAAAGCTTCACCACAGAGCATCATTTTCTCTTGTCAGAAAACACAGCTCCATGTGAAGGAAATCTCTCTGAACTCCTTTCTGACTGAGTTAACCAGGGATTGATTTCATCGTCTCATTTGGCCTTTCATTTTTAGCCCTGACGAGACTTGTCAGTCATCACAGGTGTCAAAGGAGTCTCTGAGCAGAGGGTGAGCTCAGTGTCTCAGCACAGCAAGAAGACCTGTGCCGGGTTTTCATTTTGTCCGACAGTCCAAAGACACGCCTCTCGGGTGAACTCCGAGCTGTAAATGCCTGTGAGGTGTGACTACAGTATGTATGTGCTGCTGTGTTAACCATGCAGGATGCTTCCCTGTCTATGCCTGAGGTCACACACTGTTTTACACAAGGTAACAAGGTGCACTTAAGAACCAAGTTGTGCAAAGTTTTTCAGCACAAACCTCTGAATGCCTTCTGCATGCAGCAAGAACTGAATGATGTATGTTTCTGTAATTGCAAGCGTGGGAGTGAGCGTGCTTTTCAGAGAGTGTGTGTTTGTGTGTGTGTGTTTGAGTGCGTGTGTGTGTGTCTGGGTCAGGCCTGCTGGGTGAAGGTGTCCTCTGATTTGGTCCGTTGAGGGGCGAGGGTCAGAGCGACAGACGACTCAGCACCTGTCACCGGCCGAGTCCCACTCATCAGTCACCACCTCCATATGCTGCCCATTAAAATCAGACATGTGGGCACCCGGATGGCAAAGTCCACGCACCTAGTGACCCTCTCCACATCTGTTGACAAAGCCTTAAACACATGCAGCGCGGAGAAGGGGGAAAGGACAGTCGACAGGGCAAGGAAAGCAAAGAGAAACAGCGGCTGCGTTTGCACCCTGCGAGAATTCACTTTTCTGCTGAAGTAAAGTCGACGGGTGCAACACTCGCTGCTCATTGTCACGCTACGATGCAAAGGCAGTTTCACTTCATATTTCATTTCCTTCACTTACCGTTGGCGATAAATTTGTTTTATTTGCCCACGTTTTAAAGTGCTAGATTAGTATATATTCTACATGATTCTTGCTGTGAGCAAATCCCATGAAAAAAACGTGTCTCAGCAGGATTGAGCATGTACTACTTGGTTATATATACTTGATTATTTCCTGAAGCACCCAGGCGTTGTAGTTTTTATCAAATATTATTATTTTATATTACTGTATTTTCTGTGGACTATTTTCAACTGCAGATTAAAACACAGTAGTGAGTATTAAAGAAAAATATATGGTGCAACAGTGTGGAACGTTTTGTTATGGCTCTTGGAACAAAGGCTTTATGTCTTAGTTCACAAAGACATTACTTATATACCAAACTTAATTTTAAAAACATCCCATACTCGTCCCAGTACAGTGGAGGTAAGTGGTACTGTAAATGGTGCTCACCACATTAAAAACTGTATATTTTAAACATGCCACAGTGGGGTGTTTTTCCAGAAACCAGGAACAGTGGGACAGCTTGACTTTTACCGTTGTCACAATATTACAAACGGATAATAATAGTATAACACAACATTTGACACTTTACCCACCATGCAGTTCAAAAGTGAAATCTAAGGACATTTTGATCCTTCCATTGGAAATCATTTGGCTTCTTTCTTAATTGTGACTACTTCAAATGTCAGTACACTTATTCTAATTGGTGCACATAGGATTTAATACCTTTGACTTTAGTGTTTCATTTACCTTTAATCAACAATGTATACAGCATTCAGTTATTCTTGTTATATTTCCTATCTCTGCATCCGTTCTTGTACTTCTGCTGGTGTAACACTAAAATTTCCCTGCGTGTAACTGATAAAGGTTATCTCATCTTAGTCTCTACAAAGCACTATGAAACCTGTTGACAAGATGCTCTCTGGATTACCCTAAGAAACTGAGACACTGTCGCGAGAAAAACAAGTTCCTGCACAAATAAAACCAAGACGATCTACATAGCTCGATACCGCTGCAGGCAGGGAAAGATCCTTTACCCTTATACTGCTTTTTTCAAGGCAACAACAGTAATACTCAGTTGTACGGTGTAAAAGATGCATGTAAGCAGTTTAACCTGAATTAGACCTTTACTGGAGAATGGCCAGTAGCTGGGGTAAGGCCATGAATATAAGTGTAGCCTGAGAGAAACAAAGAGATCAAATAAGGCTCAAAGAGGAGGAGAAATTTACTTTCTGCAGCAATGACACTGCAGAAAGTTGATGTATGTTTGAGTGCATGCATGCACATTTTGATGCAAGTGAGTGTAGGTACGTGTGTATTTCTGCATGTGTGATTGTAAGCACATTTCCATGTAATATGCCCACGCGTTTGTGTATGCGTGCCAATGCGAGAAAGGGTGTGCGAGCTCACTTGAGTGACTGTGTAAAAGAAATGCAGAGGGCATTCTCTTCAAACGGATGGTATTCAAAGAGCAGGGAGTTTCAAAAGGAGACAGCACTGAGGGCAGTCGGGTTTGAACTGTGTTTGTGCAAAGCAGTCTGCCTTTAAAAAAAAAAAGAAGAAGAAGACGGGGGAAAAAAAAAAAAGGAATTCCTGAAGTGCATTTGCTGAGTTTTCTTGGAGGAGGAGAGTATGAGAAGAAATAATGAGAAAGTGGTGGAGCCACAGACGGGGAGAAAGGGAGTTTGCTAACCGACCAGAGAGCGGCAGAGAGAGGTATAAGAGAGGAGAGGGAGTCGTGGACTGGAAGGCAAGAGAGCGAAAGACAGGGAGAGGAAGAAAGAGAGAAAGAGCAGGACACATAGAGGGAGAACATTGGCCCCGGGCGCTGCTACGTGCTGTGCCTCCTTTCTCCCCTTTCTTCAGGAGGCTCAGAGAGGAGAGAAAGAAAAAGAGAGAAGACGAGAAAGAACAAAAAACCCACTTTCCATCAGTACCTATGGGAGCACCGAGGCCGGCGGTGCCCCATATAGCTGCACCGATCTGACCTCTGCGCTGCTGGAGTGATGGCTAGTGAATTACCATGTCAGTGGCCCAGTGCCCCGTCATGCCAGCTCGCTCACACACACATAATAAACACACTCCATCACCCGCTCGGCCCAACCACACCGCCCAAAGAGAGCATATTAATTATAGATGTACGTTAAATTACTTTCATTACCTCTCCTGCTCGGCAGACGGGACAGAGACAGGGATGATGGATGGAAAGGGGGTTCGCTCTACCTCCCCAAGTAGTAAACGCCCCCGTCTTTTTCTTTCTCTAACCCTTTTCCCGCCCATTTTTTTCCTCCTTATGTTGCTCCAGTTCCTCCGCATTTTGCAGCTCGCGTTCCCTGTTTATCGCTCGTTCCCACGCAAACATTCCTCGCTAACGTGAGGCCAGCACGAACACGAAAAACAAGTGACTGATTTTTTTTTCTCACTGTGACAAGGACGAGACAGTGGGAGGAAAGTGGTGTAGCGGGTGGAGTTGTAGGGGGGACGCGGGTTTTCTGGCCAACAAAGCTTTTATGGATGAGGTAGTAAAATTAATTTATTCCACTGAAAAGATGCGAGTAAAGCTAAAAATGAATACATGACTGAACGGCAGAAGATGTCTGAGAAGTAGAATAGTGGTCAGGCAGATACCGGCTTGATGTAGACATATCTGTTGTTAGTGCAGTATAAAAAAGTGTTTCACTACATAATTTGAAATAAGAGTGTAATGTAACAGAAATAGTGTCACTACATAATTAAAAAAATCAATATTTCCAAAATCCAAGTGATCCATATAAACATAGCTCATTATTGTGTAAAGTACTATCTGTACATACAGTGTATTACAAATTCCCAAATATTCTATTAAAAAATCAATCTACAGTTTCTACAAATCTTTTCATATGACTATTTCCAGCTGAAGACCCTACATGCTTTTTTCATGCTCAATGCAATGTAAATCATTGCAATGAAAATCATTGTAAATTACTTGTGAAAAGCAAGTATCGCTGTCTTCACTGGAACACGTGGCATTTCACGCAGTGCTTGATTAAATGAAACCGACACGTAAGTCCTGTTTGATGAACTTTTGCTCGGATGTTAATGCTAACGCTCCGATGGGAATCACATGACACCTGACGTGGCTAATGTGGAAATAGCACATCTCGAGTGTTATCTGGCTTTATCCTTCAGTGTACTCCCTGAGCAAATAACAAAGCATCACATCTCTGCTTCAAACCTAAAGGCCACTGTAGGATGCTCAGTGTGTGTGTGTGTGTGTGTGTGTGTGTGTGCGCGTGCAATGCTTGTCCTTGCTTCACTGTGTTCTGTAAGTTTGATCCCACTCCGGCGAGGGAGGCATTACATTGGTAGCCTGTGCTTGCTCAACATCCTGGGCCTATCTAATCTCTGCTGCTCTGAAACATCCTATTCAATTTCTTCTGTTGATAGATGCCAGTGCTCTTTGAGCCCTCTGGGAGCACATTCTTTCCTTTTCCCACTTGTCGGCGGCTCTTCACTTGTGCAAAATCACCCCAGATTCATCAGGTCAGCCCCCCTATTGTAAACAACCGGGACCTGGTTCGCGTGGAACCAAAGGTCAGGAGAGGCGGCTGATAATCAACACCCAGGAACCAGTCTGCGCCTGCTCCGTTTGTGTAGGCAGATGCTGATGAACCCACAGGCAGGATGTTTTTATGAAGAGTGATACCCAATTACAGCCACGTAGTACGAAGTTGGCCACTAGTTATACACGAACTGACAGCGAACTGACAGCTGTCAATTAGAGTTAGTGCACCGTGATACATTCTAATTGTAGTCCCCATTAAGAGACGAGTAAGAAACTAAGTCACAGCTCTCTGTTTATGAGCTCTTTTTTTTATTTTGCCGACACGGGCACAGCTTTCGAGTCATTTTCTAATTAAATGACATCTAGTGGCATCAGCAGACACCTTTGTGACCCACCGAGGTTTCTTTAGCAAGGTACTGATGCCCAAACTGCGAGAGCAATTTTCTGTTCATTGACAGCATAACCACCTAACATTGCAATAACTATGACATTACAACACAATAAAGCAGAATATCAAACTACCTGAAGGCGTGTTATCCATTATTCTTGCTGTTCTGGCGCCACCGTATTCTTCAACTAGCACCGCTTGGTCACACGACCACCTACAAGACCCTCTGGAGACCCAGAAGTCTTTTTTACCATTGAGTTGGAGGACGACATTCGTGAAGCTTGGAGGGAACAAACACTGTCGGGGGGTAGAGGAGGGTCAGCAGGCCAGAGAAGAACAGGAGGTGAGAGGAAATATAATAATGATAAACTGATTTCCGGCCACGGCGCCCATTGCCTCGTCTCTGGGGTACCTTTCCACCTTGTCATGTCCAAAGACCTTGTGCAATACTCAGTAAAAGGGGCAGAAGATAGCAGAAAATGTGTGTGTGTGTGTTTGTGGGTGCACTTCTAATTTATTGGCCCACTGATTTGCTGATGTGTGTGGGGCTGCATGCAGCTCAGCGCACTAGCCTGGAACATCCGGGCCTTGCTTCATTAGGTGCTCACGCCCTTAAGCTGCTGACATTTCCAAACCCGTTCCCCAGTCTTCTAATTGTCGTGAAAAATTGGACACAGCCGCCAACATTCAGAAGTTGCGCGGTAGGTCTCGATTTGACGGCATTTCTCTTGCGCCTGAGTGTCATTTACCTTGTTGCCTCAATGCAGGATACCAAACCTTGCTTTCATCTATCCTGGACTAGAACAGTGATGGAGGTAATGAGACTGAACTATTCATTGTCCTCATTTTCAGAACAAAATAATGATTTGCGACAAGTAAGTCTGACTTCACTGACACAGGACAAATGTCTGCGATATGACCAAACTCTATCATGACACACTGTATATCTTTAAAAAAAAAAGACAGATAATAGGATAAACGGGAATTTAATAGAAGGTAACAGTACAGTAGTGTTATTCATAGTGTAAACTACACAAATCAATTAACAGTGCATGGAAATCCTCTCATGTAAATAACAAATGTTTCTGCTAAATGTCAACACAAAGTTATAACAATAGTGTGAGGAATGGTCAAAAATGTCACACCTCAGTAGCAAGATTATTTTTACTGTGTGCATTACAGAACAGACTTTTACATTTACTTTTACAAATACAGCCATGTCAAACACCTAGCAGTCTCCTGAGGTTTCACATTATTGTGCAGGTGAAAAGCCTTATGGGCCACGCCTGTTGGGACAGTGGGTTAAAGGTCTGAAAAGGGGGCAGTCGGTATCATTGTGTGCATTCTTTAGGTCTGGACTATGAACACTTGGCCTGTCCAACACAAATTGCCCATCTACATCCCATCGCATCACCTCTGCACTCGTAGGGAGGAGGGATGGGATTAGGCACACTCTAGATGAGCAGCAGATGACTACCATGCGTGACAGCTGGGAGACTTGTATAAAATTTTACCAGTAGAGTGACTGGTAGATGGCTGTTGTGTACATCTCTGTCAACAACACGCAGAGAAGTGAGCAAGTGTGTATGAGTGTCAACTCGGTCAACATATTTCTACATTCTGTGTTACTGACCAATATGACCTTCACCTCGCCTGAAAATGTCCTGTTGCTCCTGGCAGGACTTTTGCAAGCTCTATTGAAGCAGGCGGGTCAGTAAGCTTGAATTAAAGATCCTAAACATCCATAATGTAGTCACTGCTCATTTCCCCTTTTCAACAACAGTTTACCCAACAGATAAGTAAAAAGGAGAGGAGCAACGAGGAAAGGCTAAAAAGAAGGAATTAGGTCACACAATGTGTCTCACAGTGTCCCTGTACATACAAAATATATTGCATGGAGATCGTCTCAACATAAGGAGTTGAAGGTTACACGTGAAAATCAAAATCTCTGAGTGAGACTCTCTGGCTCAAGCTTTTTTATAAACATGGGTTGCCAATCGGTTTGAAGAGTATCCCCATCAGCTGCCCCCATGGGAGTAAGTCCCTCTACACAGGGAACATAAAGGGTGGAAAGAGCCACTCAGAGAACACGGGCTACACGTGTGACCTTCCATTACAGACATTAGTATAAGAAATATTCATATTGTTGTGGACAGATTAGAGAACTGTATTGCTGCAAACACTCTCAGTAAGATTCACTCTGATTTGCGTTCAGTGTTTTTACTGACTTGTAGATTTTGTAAACATTTGTGATATTCTAGACTAGTCTAGACTAGACTAAAGGCTCCAGCAGGTCAATATTTTTACCTATGATGTTAAATATCTTAACTACTACTATTTACTGGACAGAATCCTGTACACATATTCATGATGCCCACACGATGAAGCCTACCATCTCTGGTGATTCTGTGACTTTTCCTCGACAGTGCCACCATGAGGTTGGTGTTTGTTGTTTTAAGTGAAATAGCTCAACAACTATGTAAACTTAATGTTAATTGTAACGACTTTAATAGGTTACTGACTAGTTCGCCAGTATTACCAAGTACCATTATCACAGCAAAATGTGAATACTTTTGTATTATACCTTTGTATATTTTTTGGAGGACAAAATGCCTGATGATATGCATTTTATTTAGTGCTAATTAGCAAATGTTAGCATGGTAACACACAATTATTCAAACAGATGGTGAATATGACAAAAATTATACCTGCCTGGCATCAGCATGTTTAGAATTGTCACTGTGAGCTTGCTAAAATGTTGATGTTAGCACATAGCTCAAAGTACGACTGTGCCTAAGCAATGCGTCTTATTTGCTTGTTAAATGATATTAAAGATTAAATAATCAAGTGTCAAAATGGTTGTTGATTGATAGAACAGGCGCATTTTCATCCATCCATTCATCTACCAAAAAAAACACTGGAGTGTAATGGAAAGATATAACAAATAAATCATGGTATACATGAAATATTCAGCTTTCACCAAACCTCTGTTCCACTTGGGACAAATGATAGCAGCAGATGAAAACAACAATGCAAAGACAGTATCCTTCCTCAAATGAATGCATGAAATAAACAGAATTGTCATATTTCCATCATGTCTTTTAAACCGTTTTCATCTCATGTCGCCCTCTTCTTCTGTGACTATTTAATGGCACCTGACCGGAGAAATACGTTTAATTCACATTTAATTCTGTGTTCTCCAGCCAAGGATCTCAGTTCTTTTCTTTAGCCTCTGGCTCAGCTCCTTCCATCGCCGCCTCGGGGGTCTCTCTCATCCCCGCCTCTGAGAGGCTCTGCTGGTCGCAGTTCTCTCTATTTTCTAGCTTCTGCTCTCTGTTTTTGGTCGCTTTCTCTTTGTCCAGCATGCGGTAGTTGTAGGCGTTCATGACAAACAGGAAGAGCCCACCAGTCACGGTGACTGAGCCACACATGAGGTAAAGGTACTTGTAGTCACCAAAGACGTCCACCAGTAACCCTGTGTGGAGAAGGGCAGAGGAGGGGAAACAAATTAGGATATTTCATACCGAGCGAGTTCCTGTTCTACCCATTTTATGCCACACCAGGTCTGTAGAAACACACTTGCAGAAGCAGAACACAATATGTCACTGAATAGTATCTTCATTTGACCACTTTGCCAGTTTGAAGGTGAAGCGCAGGACCAAACTCAGGCTCGTGTGGGTGCAAGAGAGCAAGGGCGGGCGCGGGCCAATTTGAGAAGAGCCATGTCGGAAATGACAGAGGGCCATTACACCCTCCCAGGCTCACCCTGCATTCTCTGGGAAGGCAATTTGGACGGCCGCTACCAAAACGAATCAGGAGAGAGGGGCCATTCTCTGAGCCATAAATATCGAGCCCAATTCTGCAGAAAAGTGACAAATGTGGTTTAGATCAGATTTAAGCCTCCAGGTTTTCAGAGTCTCAGCCGCACAGCGAACCCCTCCCTGCCTTCAGATGTGGATCGATGGGAAAGTGTCGCTATCTCTCTGAGTCTCAGCATGTTTGGCTGCCTGTCCATCTCACTGTATTAGTACCCCGCCTTTATACCACTTTACAGCCTCACTGAATCAGTGGGAGACTGATTCAATATCTGAATCATTTTGTGAATGAAGGTGTTCCCTAAATTATCAAAAAAAAAAAAATCTATTACTTTAAAGGGTGGGTCGTCTTACGTACTCCAATTAGCATCTTTAAGACAAACGATGATGACAGTGTTTGTGTGTGTGTACTGTACCACACTGAGGAGGGGGTCACTTTGCATTTGGATCAGTTTCAGCTGTCTCACTGCAGACTGTATCATCTGATTGATAGCACTCATCTGGTGCGTGTACGCCAATGACCATCACCCTCATTAAGACAGTCCTTGATTGGCTGAGAGGTAATTAAGTCCATCTGGCATAGTCACCTCTTTTTTTCTATTTTTTTTTCTTAATGTATTCACAGCTTAATTATGGCCCAGGTACAGGACTTCAATGACGACAGTTTGAACTGAGCGTCATTAAACACCCAAAGCAAAAGGCTAATTACACCCACTTACCTCACTTCCTCCTAATTGGATTGACCCGCAGGTTTTGGGGGAGCAGTAACAAGCAGACTAGTTAGGGGGAGACTTAACGATTGTGCCCTCTGGAGGAGAACGTTAGACGTGCAGGGAGGCACTTATTTACCCTATTAAATGAGCGCCTCAGAACAGGGTCGCACCAGACAAACTGGGGGGCCTATAAATTTTCACCTCATTAAAACTGGAGGTTGGAGGCAAAGGAAAAGTTTGTCGCTGGGACCCCACAGCTGATCGTGTGCAGCTAGAGCACCGTGCGTCCTCAGTGTATTTATCTAGGACACTTCACAGGCCTCTCCAAGTGATCTCAGAAAGCTGACTTATTGATTGGGTGCTAAATAGGAGTTCTGGCTATTTTGATACTTTGTTTATTGGTGTTACAGTTTTTAAAGCACATTACTTACAGTACTAGGATTAGGGTTGGGAAAGTTACCTTGAGTCCTATTTAACATCTTAAAACTGCACAGCACTAATTATACACACTGTATATGGTGCCTTTGTGGGCAGTAATGGCTAACACAATTCTTTTCTAACATTTTAATGCCATTTAGCTTAGTCTTTCCGCACAAAAAGCTGCACTGTCATTGCCCACAGCAACAGGTGAATTATGCTCCATCATGTTGGACTGTTTCTTAATAAGTAAAATTTTACCTTCCAGTTGGATGTGAATTTTGCTGCGGTCACACGAGGATATGACTTAAATGACTGTGGCCAAAAGTGTTCAACTTTGTGACGATACAGACAATCTAAATAACTGGGGTTTCTTTTGTGGGGATTTCAAAAACAGAAGATCTAGAGACTGAGAAAGTTCATCTGCTGCTTATAACACAAGGTATATTGAATATTGTACAGAGTTTGGGCTATACAAATAGCTTAACTTGGCTTGTCACATCTTGACTGTAACTAAATTATTTTCATTTCACACATCATACATTTGTTAAGCTAAAAACTGTGAAACGTGTCTGGCAGAAATGTTACATGGCCTTGCTTGGTGTCTTCAAATATGTTGTTTTGTTTGAGCAACGATCCAAAAACCAAAGATCGGTCAATAAAATTCAATCATTGCAGTGATTCATTATCATACTTGGAAAATTATTTAATGATTATCTGAATAATATCTGATTATTTTTCTGTTGAGCAGATAGTCAATTAAACAAATCATCAAATCAAATAAAGTTTCATTGGGTGGTGATTGCAATTAATTCTGAAAATTGAAGTGAAAATCTTTTCGGCTGTAAAGCTGTCGCTGCAAAGCCACACTCGGTCGGCTCCTGACTTTTAAGAAGGCAAGGAGACTGCGAGGGTGGAACTTCTTCTCCTCGTGCAGTTTCTCACACAGTATGCGTCTGGCACAGAGAAAACGACTCTTAAAGAACGTCTCACAACAAAGAAGCTAACCTCAGCAGTGAGCATTAATACATTTCCATGCTAGAGGAACTTATTTCCTGCCTGCCACTTTGGCAGCTGTTACAGGCTCCGATGCCAACAGCAAAGCCAAAATTCAAAGTGCCTTTGTTCTAGTGATGACAAATTGTCACTCAAAAACACTTTTCCCCAATGGCTCCTTTTTCAGACGCTGTTCCTGCCATTAGGCTCCATGCTTCTGTTTTTTACTGAATCAAGAGAACAATGTTTTACAGTGGGAGCTTTCACGACCGCGCTAATCTTAAAAATGGCACGGAGGCAGAGCGGGTAAACAATATCCTTCTGATTACACAGTTAGTTAGACCATGAAGGTACCTGTCCAACACTTTAATCTACAGCCCATGCTGCAGATATACTGTAAGTCATCAGATGAAAATGGGCTTTTTTCCCCTGTGTTTGATGGGCTGGGGGGAAAAAAGCGTTCAGAGTAACTCAGCTGGTAGGTTGACTCTTAGCAATAAAAATAAATAAAGTAAGTTATTTATTTCAGGCAGCGAAACCCCACCACTAAATGTATATTTTAGACCCAATGGCTGCACATGATACACAAGAATAACACTTGAAACTTCTGTGAGACTATTTTATATCTTTATATCTGTTCTCAATGACCTAAATCCAATATTTTGTGTCACAGACAGAAAATCTTTCCCTCAGCTGGTCTATGTTCCCTCACCTCTGCAGGGGTCCTACCACCAACAAATATAATGTATATGCACTATATTGTAGACACTCTGTTGTTACTGACTCCCTGTCACCCTCAAGGCAGTAAAGCTCCAGCTCATTCCTGTTTTAGGCCGGTAATCAGAGTGAACCGGCATTTCATATCTGTTCACAGGTATGAATCCTGAACAAAACCAAGGCTGTGGGCAGTAATTTGGATGACCTCATAGTACTTTAAATGAAAAGTGTGAAGACGTTTTTAGTTTTGCAGCCTGATCAGTGTCACCAAGTTGGCGCTTTCACTGACGTAGAGGATGCACACAAAGCTCATCTTCTCAGCACAGTGACTGTTCCTTCATTTGTATGGAGCCCATATCCTACAGTAGACACGACACACCAGCCTGAGCAATGAGTACAGCCAGCTTCTTTACAGCAGTAAATAGCTGTGACCAATTACTACTTTTTGTGAGCCACTCATGCGTGCCAAAACATCCCTACTCAACAGTGATAATCCTGCGCTGTTTTACAGTAATGCTCCGCTGCAACACAATGCACAGCCCATGACTAAGACAGAGATAAACACACAAAGGCAGAATGAAGAAGAACGAATTTCTCTTTACAACAATTTGGTTTGCTGTTCTGTTTGCAAGAGAGCTCGCTCCAGACTGTCTATTTATTTCTGCTGTGTGTCTGTGTATGTGTTCAGAACTCACTTTCTCCTGACCCGTCAATTGCAGAAGGGAGCAGCGTAGAGCGATCTGAGTTGAAAGTACATACGCCTGAATAATCAGACACAACAATCCCGGTAAACAAGTGTTTTCCTAAAAGGCCTTGTTTTATTCCACGAGAGAAACTGATTCTGTCATGTCTGTGAATGGATAGTGAATGGTGTGACCCAAATGCTTTGCAGCATCTGCCGTTGCCATGGCAATCGACATCCACATCAGTATTAAAATGCTGCAGGATACTTTATCTTATGTGCATTACCCCAAAATTTCAAAATAGCCTATGAATACAGGGCTTTATATGACCATGTGTTTTTATGGGCTTTGTCTATAATTCATTTGCAAATTTTGTCGCTATTTTGTTTCAATAAAAAAGGAAAATCCTTGAAAGCTGACTTTTTTTTCTTTTTTTTTTTAATTGTCTCATTTGACTTACTAGAAGTGGGCCGGTTCAACTGTACTCGGTAGGCCTACTTTTTTCGTGAAGGGAGGAAACAGAATATTTGGATTTCACATAATCCAGTCGAGTCGATCCAATCACCACTAAGACGTCTGTCATGTGAGAGAGCCAATAGAAAGTAATGGATCGGTCAAAGTTGTCATATTGACATTTCAGGTGTGTTTACGATGACACTTCATGCTTTGAGTGACATGCAAGAAACCATTCCACATTAAAAGTAACCACTGAGTGAACAAAGAAAAACAAACAGTTAAGTAGCTAGTGTTAGTTAGCAACTTAGTATGGTCTTTGTTACCTCCAGCAGGTGGTCCAAGCAGCATGGGGAAGCACTCGATGATGGTGACCAGTCCAACAGCGCTGGGGAAGCGCTGACTTCCCATCAGGTCCATCAGGCATTCAAATATCAGAGCGAAGACCATGCCGAAACCAACGCCAAAAAATACGGCATAGACCACCAGGAAGATGTAGCTGTTTGCCAGTGGGCACAGTAAGTGGCACGCGCCGCTGAAAGCCACGGCAAAGCTGAAAAAGTACTGGATTCTGGGCCTGATCCACATGCTGTTGGCTACCAGGCCCGTGCACGGCCGAACAAACATGTCCACAAAGCCCATAATAGTGAGCAGATACGCGGCAGAGTACTCCTCTACGCCTCGTCTGATAGCGTACGCTGACAGGAACACAATGGGCGCGTAGGCACCGAAGATAAACATCATGCTCCCGATGAGGTAAATGACGAAGCCTCTGTCTTTGAAGAAGGACAAATCCAAGAACTTCTTAGCGTTCTCCATGCAGCTTTCCTTTAGCTTAGAGTTGCACTGATCTGGCTGCTGCTCCACTTTCTTCTGTGGTGCGGAGGAGGACGGCTTACGAGGCGAAGCGACGGGCCTCATCAGGGCTCCAGCAACGCAACAATTGAGCATCAGACCCCCGAGGACAAGCAAACTTCCTCTCCAGCCAAAGATGTCCAGTAAATACTGATAGAGAGGGGCCTGGAAACAGAGAAACACCGGACTCCCGGCCATGGCTAGTCCGTTGGCTAGAGGACGCTTGACCAGGAAATACTTACTGATGATGATGAGAGACGCGTTCAGGTTTAAGGAGAGTCCAAAACCTGTATGTAGACAGATTGGGTGGAAAAAAAAACAGTTGCATTTCAAAAATCCTCAACAAGACAACCTCCTGAAGTTAAACTCCAAAGGGTGCTCGCTAAATTTAATTAAGTCTGATACTGTTTGCTGCTCATTAAGGTTCCATCTCATTTCACTTTTGCTGGCTAAAACCTCATTACAGAACGCTGGAAGTATTTCAGAAATAATTTCTCCATTTAAGGAGAAATAAATTAGAGGGCCTGGGTAATACTTTTACTTCCTTGCCTTCTTACCCAAAATTTTAATTTAATAGCACTTCATTATCCATGAAGGTGAAGAGCTACAGGTAGATGTAATATTCTGCTTTTTCAAAGTCAGTTTAATCATCTCCTCTGGTTCGAACATAAAGCTCAAGGAAAAGGTTGGGGATTTTTTGTGGATATCTCAAGATGAGTCCAAATATATAGATTCTGAGAAAAAGTATAGTTCAGCAATAGTTTTATTCAATTAAAAAGGAACAGCAATCTTGATTTTACAGTATCTTTATACACATTTACAAAGATACCTATGATCATTGTATATTACAGTTTACAGTAACAATAGTTTATTTTTTAGAATCAACATGGAATTAAGTAAAGTGTGAAAGGAAGCAAAGATGCTGAAAAAAAATTAGATCAATGAAGATACAGTGAAATGTTGATTTGTTTTAAAATGTCTTACAAATTGATATACTTAGCTTTAGGGAACTCTTTAGTACGCTCATTTTTTGACTGACTCGGGCATTTAGTTTTTATTTACTCTTGTTAGAAGAATGCTCCACTGTTTTTCAACCTTATCTAGACGTGTTTACTTGTAGTGGTGACGATCAATACCTGGTGTAAAGTCCATCAACATTTATTCAAATATTCATCAAAGTGCTGATGCACTCATTTATGTATTTTTCTACTTTTCACACATAATTAAAATGAACTCCACCTAAAAAGGTGCAGAGATAGTTAAAGATAATTATTTAAATTTGAAAGCATACTAAAGACCTGGATTGCTTTGTTTCTTTTCAATGAAGTGGTTATCTTTTAGCCTATGTGGGTGTGTGTGTGTGTATGTGTTTGCGTGTGTGTGTGTGTATCTGTGCATGCATGTGTGTAAGCATATGTCTGCATGTCTGCTAAGTCTGCTAGGTGCGCCAGGGCACAGGGGAGCAGAGCAGGGCACACACATGCCCCCGGGCACCGCACATGGCCCAGCCACTTGCCGGGCCTATTAATCCTTCACAGCAGTCCTTGGCAGGGTAATGAGCCTGGCAGGGTGGCAGCGAGCCCCCATGTGACGACCATGATGGGAGCCTACGGGAGAGGACAGAGGGCCACGAAAGACCATGCTCTCTGGGATCAGGGACGGTTCTGTCTTAATTACTGTCCTGGTCCTGGTCCCCTTGGTGCTCTAAATGCACCCCAGGAGCTAGGGTAGATGCCCTGGGCCCCTGACAAACAGCACGGCAGCCCAGTCAAGGGAGGCAGATCTGGCAACCCGGAGTTTCTGAGATGATGTAAAAAGATGCAGGCTTTTCTTACCCCAGAGGGACTTATATAGAGCTGATGGGAATGGTAAGTGCAGGAAGTAAACAAAGTCTGGGATCCAGATCATGAAATTAGTTGGCTTATTAACACGACCGCAAACACGCGTGTGCTTTCTGTTGGGCTGTGAGCAACTAATTGTCTGTGGATTCCCACTGCCGGTTTGGAAGCAGACGAATCAACCTGCCTGAAGCTTTTCAGGCAGCAGTGTCACAAGATATTGTCAGATAAAAGAAAAAGACTACATTTGAAAAAAAAAAAATCCAAGTACTATACCTCCAATGACTCCGATGCAAAGGTAGAGGTAGATGATGGAGCTCCCAAAAGAAGCCGTTACCATGGAGACCCCACACATCAGTCCACCCAGCATGACTATTGGCCGGCTCCCAAAGCGATTGACCAACACGCTGCTCACTGGTCCTGCAATGAGGAGGAAAACAAAGAGAATGGCAGATGGAGCGGTTTAAAATCGTCACTTTACCTCTCAGAATAAACAGTTCGCTTGAGTTTAACTTGGCTACCGCTTGTGGACAAGGATTACACCACAGCGGCTCCGGTTCTCACTCAAGGTCCAAACCAAGGGCAAAAGGACATCACAGCGGGGGACGGACCGCCTCACCACTTTTGCATCCACTTGGCGACTCATTACACTCCGCCCTGATAATGTCCAATACTACACTCAGTGATCAATCAGCAATTAAACAGTCTTTTATATGCTGTCACTCTTCCCTTCATTCATAACCTTGCCTGAAAGACTGACATTGCACCACCGGCCCGTCGCTCGCACGCTATAATGAAACCCCTTTCTTCCGCTTGCTATGAAGACCAATCATTTGAATATATATTTATCTTACTCATTTCATAGAGAAACATGGGGAGCGCATCAATCATACTAATATATGGGTTGCCATGATTATTGAAACATGCTGCAGCTTCTCAAGGCAGCCATGGGGTGGGCCTCTGTGTGGATGCTGATAATTGAAAACAGCCGTGTGAGCAGTAAGAGGATTACATGTTTGGCAAACACCTACCGTCTTCAAGAGCATGTTTACCGTGGATGGTGATTAATTTCTCCGCGCACAAGGGGGAAAAAAAATAACTTAAAGGGAGAGCGTGTTGTCTTAAAGAGAATCTGTTTGAATAAAAGTATGTTAGGAATTCTGTCAAAAATGGATACATTTGTAAATTAATTCTTCACTGATTCATTCTCCT
The DNA here is from genome assembly GCA_028564955.1 of Terapon puta. Taxonomy (NCBI): domain Eukaryota; kingdom Metazoa; phylum Chordata; class Actinopteri; order Centrarchiformes; family Terapontidae; genus Terapon; species Terapon puta. The sequence continues at coordinate 20,797,293 of JAOXYL010000100.1, read as the reverse complement.
AATTCTCTTAAAAATAATTTGTTGATTGTATTGTAATTTTTAAATTTAATTATGGAATCAGAAGGTGTTTTTCAATTAAATGTTCTTTCTTGTAGAAAACCATTTAGTGCAGCACATACCAGCGTTTGTCTGCTTGGAGGCAGAATTCGACAAACAGCTTGTCATTTGACATGTTAGTTTGCATAAAGTTGATGTCAGGGGAGGTGGAAGTAATCGGTCATACAATTCATCAAGATGCTTTGCTGAGTGTGCATTAATGCAGTAAAGTTTATAATCAATCATCAGTGCAATTCTCAACATGCAGATTGGCGTTACTTTTACTTAGAACGTGTGCCCTGTGTTTACATCCTAGACCATACCGAGCTGGCGAATCAGTATCCTGATCCACACTTCGGTCCAGTTCAAATCTTTGTCTGCCAGTCACCAATAAACATCAAAGGATAAGACAGCAGAGCAGCTGCAAGCAATGAAAGACTGAAAACCTGACTGAAAACCATCATCGGATTTTTTAAAAGCAGATTTTCTGGTGTTTCGCTTTCGAATCCTGACCCTCTGAATCGTAATCAATTCAAATCTTGTGGTGACTGATTAATCCCACCCGTAGTCGGTAACGTGTTAGGAGACAACTGACTACCTTAAACACTTATCAGACATGGACCAACATTAGCATTCTTTTGAAGTCGGATTTTCACACCACAAACATAAGTTTAATTTCACCCTCCTTATAGCTCTGTGGTACCTCTCACCTCCCACCAGCATCACTGAAAACAGTTGCAATTTGAGATACAGTCAGTGAGAGCTGTGAAACTGAAAGGAGCAGTAAAGTTGCGAACTATCAGACCCAGAAAACAAGCTGAAAGACACAAAGACTTTACAGAGCTGAGGAGACCTGCAAAGGCTGATAGCTCTCTGTGGGTTTGTCACTAAAAGTGACCCCTTTAACGTTACACGGTCATTTGAGCCACTGTTTGTATGAAAATATTGATTACTGCCGTTTAACAAGCTGCAAGCTTACTGTATTTGACGGTACAGACACATTTAGTTTGACGGTACTGCCGTCTGATTTCCAGGGCAAGTTGGTAAATCAATGTATGGATTTTTTAAGGATTTAGCACAAAGCCAGAAGGCAGCAGCTGCAAAAAAAGCAGAAGCACAAAGGGTACGTTAACATTTTAAACCACATTAAGTACAGTGTTGACCATCGACAAAAGAACAGAATGCCTTAAAGTATTTCTCGTGGTTTGTTTTTGCCTCTGGCCTTTGTATATCTTGGAGCTACTGCATTACCATACAGAGGAGTCGGTTAACATGCAAGCTCAGTCTGATGTCATCAGGCCAGTGCATAGTAACCA
>JAOXYL010000100.1:20773171-20790386 GCA_028564955.1 Terapon puta | reverse complement strand
CAATGGTGTCAAATGTCTATTAATGTGTTTTAAAGAGAAAAGGTCGTGCTTGGTCTATCTCTCTCTCTCTCTCTCTCGCACACACACACACATAGAGCCTTCACACGTGGGCAGCCAAAGAAAGAGATGCAACGTGTCGAGCCGGCGACTTCCACACAGACAGAGGCAGAGAGGCCCACCAACACTTCTGACAGAGACAGGAATAAAGTTCATTCAGCACCTCTTACCTCTTGGAGCTGAGCGGCTCTGACTCCGGTCGGTCTCGACAAACTTTCCGCCTCCTGTTTTATTGACGCGCGGTCACGTGTCACAGAAAGGGGGGAGGTGGAGGGGGGGGTTCCTCTGTGGTGATCAGGACTGCTCTCAGTGCTGATCTGCCTCCAGCTCACCCTGCTACCCAACACCCCCCAACATCCACACACCTGCAGCTCACTTCACGGGCGTGTGTGTGTGTGTGTGTGTGTACGAACATAATCCAACAAAATGAGTCGACCGAACAAAGAGTCACCTTTAATAGTTTTATTTTCAAATTATGTGCAATGTGAATTTCACAGTTGAGCTCAACCACCACTATAAAACCAACCCTCCCCCCCTCAAAAAAAAAAAAAAAAAGAAAAAAAAAAAAAAACAACCCCAGACAAACCAGCGAAGCCAAAGTGAGGAAAATGCATAAACACAATGGAAATAGCACCCATAAGCGATGCATGGAGATAGACGATGAGAATGAGCTTTGTGGGGCAGCACAGAGGCCGCCAGCTGTTGAACATGAGAAGCTGTTTTTTTCTTTTAGCTTGTTGTATGAACATGACTGGTGTTTTGAAAGACGGGGTAACATTGTAGTTCCTCCATCTGTAATGCTTAGTTTCGGTGACATGTTACAAAGAAATACTACTGTACTACAGAAGGGGGGGGGAAGAAAAATAATAATAATAACAATAATAATAATGATGTATCACTCGTGCGGGTAATCATTTTTTCTCAACAGAGCAGGATTACTCTACCATAACTAAATAGGTAAATACATACAAAAGGGGGGGAAAAAAAAGAAAAACAGCCACTGGAGACAACAAAAAGAAAAAAATCACATCTATTTTTTTTCAAGTTATAAAAGAAAATGAAGTTTAAAAAACTGTGCAAGTACAGCAAACCTATAGTACAGTATATTACACATAACAAAAACATTTAAATACAGTACTGTGTATCAGTAGAAATCCTGAGAGTTCTCCGTTCCTGGTTCTCAAATGGCCGTCTGTAGACATATGGGTGAAGCTCAAACCTTCGCTCACACTCGGCGAGGGCTGCTCTGAGGGCATTGTTCGAGCCGGGTCAACTGGAAGTCCGCTCAGTCAACAGTGGACCTTCTCTTGGAGAAGTTAGTATGTCCTCGAGTCCTTATTGTAAATCTCTTAGATGATTGCTGTGTGGTTCCTACAACCTTTTTTTTTTTTTTTTCTCTCCGTAATAGAGGGGCGCTCGTCCTTAAGATAACACAAAAGGGAAATGTGTAGTGCAAAGATGACACAGGAACTCTGCATGAGGAAACTGACGGCACTGAAAATGTCACACTTTCACAGGGAACGCCACTCAGTGGTGGTAGTAATAATTCTATACAAGATTGTCAAAAAAAAAAAAATAATAAAGAAGAAAAAAAAAAAGCAGCACCAACAATTTGTTTCCTCTGTGTGATGGCGTGTAAAGACGGATTCACGGCTGTTGGGTGACTGAGCACAACACCCGGGCAACCCTCGCTTGTTTACATAGTCTGCTTGTTCGGGGGAGGGTGCTTCGTAAAGTTTGCAGTTAAGGACTGCTGAAGTGGAGAGTGATTCAGTGCAACGCTGAGTAAGACTTTACAGATATTCTTCATCAGGAGGAAGAGTTTTCTCTTTTTTTTTCTTTTTTGGATTCTGATGCCCCTCTTTCAAGACACAGGCACATCGGCATCCCGAAAGATCTGCACTAAATGACGCGTCACTTCAAGCCCGCACCCATGCGACTGCCACACAATCATTATTGGAACTACCGTGATTTTCATTAGCAGAGACAAGCACACAAAACAATCAATGCACTTTTACTAAGGTAATATAATGTAATATAGCCTAATCACAGTTCCATGACTTATTGCTACCACAAAATTCTTTTCAATGTCCAGATCAACCATAACAAGACCTCAAATGCTTTTCTTTTTGGCATTTAAGAGGAAGGCTCTTTCAACCATAATCAAATCATTTTTATCCAAACGTGCCGAAAAACAACCTCAACAGAGCTCAATGCTGAACTGAGCCTTTCACAAAGTTGGTTCATCAACACCACGGCCTGAAATGTCCCTTTTCTCCTAATCAAGTATATCTGAAGTTTCTGAGGTAAGCCTGTTTGTTGGTCTGAACTTTCCACTTAGTGTTGCCACAAATTTGACTCCGTCCTTATTTCTCCAATGTGGAGAGTGAGTACTCTTTTAAACATTTCACTTAAGTTGTCTTCGCATGTGACACAAAACTGATGCCAACTCAAAAGAGCGGGAGGTACGAGCCGCCACGCAACTGGATTCTCAAACAAAAACTTAAAAATAGCTCGGGAAGCCACACATAGTGTATTGTTTGACACACTGACGCATGTGAAGAAAGAGCAGGCCATAAAAATGTCATACAAGCTTCAAAAAAAAAAACAAAAAAAAAACACTACGGTAATGTATATCACAAGCACACTTCAAATTAAAACTCCTCTATAAAATAAAATGAAGGGACTCGAGCATAGAATAGGGAGAAAAAAAAAAAAAAAAACACACACACACAAACCTCAGAGCCAGCAACCTACTAATGAGCTAAGGTACTCAATCTTACCCGTATGAATATAGTTTTATAATTATTTTTATATATATAAATTTGTGTATATATATATATATATATCTAGATTTTCACTTTATGCTGACACATAGCATCCATATCTCCACAGGGCACTTTTATCTTGCCAACGCCCTCATTTGCATGCTTATCATTTGTAAAAATCCTCACCTATATATATGTATCTAAAACAAAAATAAAACATGGCTCAACAACAAGCAAAAAAAAAAAAAAAAAGAAAGAAATAGGATAATTGCACTTATGATTCATTTTACGGTTTTGTTAAACAAGCATCAGTGTGGGTAGCTGGTGCCGTCTGAAAAAAAAAATACTGCAATCTTTTAAAAGCACCCCCATTTTGATCATGTTAAACCAAAGTTTGAACGACTTAAGACTTAAACAAAAATTGTCCTTGTGGCGCAAAACCCAAGGTAACACCAGGCACAAGGCAGGCAGGACCACGCTACTCCCCCCTGCCTCACGGATTTGGGTTCACAAAACCAGCTACCTCAAAGCACTTTCTGTAGACATTGCGGGTAAAGTTTGGCCACCACACATTCAAAATGGCGACCCAAATCCCAGAGGCGGTCAGGCGTCTCATAGATTTTGGTCCATATGTCTGCCTCGTCATCGTACTGGTAAAGGGAGTTCTTGCGGCTGGTGCGAAACACGTGCTCATCCACCATGACCTGCGTGGCCCGTACGAACAGGTGCAGCTTGCCTTGCAGCAACATGGCCTTTATATACGGGCTCGTGGTTTGGTCAAAGGGCAGATCTCTTTTGCGGCTCCATGTGTTCTTCTCAATGTCGTAGACCTCCACCGTGAAGGTCCGCTGGTGGTTCTTGCAGATACCAGCGATGTAGTAGATGCAGTTCTTATACAAGGCAGCAAGACCCTGACTCCGAGGGACGCTCATTGGGGCAAGATGACTCCAATAGTCCTTACGGGGGTCAAAGCAGAAGAAGTACTCACCTGTAGAAAACAAAAATAATGATTTAGACCTGCAGGCACACATCTTGAACATACTTTCTTATTTATGTCATGGCTATGTTATTCTATATTTGGAGAGTAATTTTTAATGAGTAAGAAACAGTGACTCAGTAGAGAATTTGTGGTGCCACTTCAGCAGCATAAACTCACCTTGGAGGACAAAGATGCGGTCCTTGTACTCCAGAGCACTGTGAAACTCCATGGCCACTGGCATAGGATTGACTGCTGTCCAACAGTTGTCCCTGGCATCGTAGCACTCTACAGACTTCAATGCATTTCGCCCATCGCCTTCATATACTCTGCCTCCCAGTGCATAAAGCTTTCCGCAGCAGTGCACAAGCCGACAGCCTATCCTCGCTCTCAGCAGAGGCGCGCGTGGAAGCCACCGGTTGCCTGCGTGTTCGTACTGCCAGAAGTCGCTCTCTGCCCGATGGTCTATGGACACCTCGCTGTTGCTTGGTCTGTAGCCTCCAGCGATGTAGATGTCATTCTCTGAGGACACTAAGATGCCAACCTCCCGGAGATCGTTGGGTGGTTTGCAGAGCTTGAACACCCTTCCTGTGGCCGTGTCCAGGCAAGGCACCGTCTGCTTCTTCCCTGAGTGTTTGTGAGCGGCGTCGAAGCAGATGACCATCTCAGAAGCAGTCATACCCAGGCGCTGCGGGCACCCATTGGTGCCAGTGAGGCGAGCTTTAGCCTCGGCAGGGTCCTTGGACAGGGACAGGGCACAAGCAAAGGGGGTAGGTATCCGACTGAGGAAGGCCTCATCCAGCAAAGGCAGACGGATGCATTGAGAGAAAACCTCAGCTAGGTGGGCCTCACGGCCAGGCAGATCATGCTCCAGCCAGCGGACAATGCTCTCGTAGACGTGCTCTTCTTTCTCCACATTGAGGTCATCATTGTTCAAAATGCTGACAAGCTGATCCTTGGTCATCTGAAGGAACTCTTGCTCACATGACACACACAAGAACTAGCACAACAAAAAAAAAAAAACATAGAAAATGTTTCAGGTTTAAGCAGCCAACATGCTGGTCACAAAGAACGCTCCATTATAAGAACGGAATAAAACAATGTGTGTGTGAAGTAACACTCAGGATGATCAATAAATCGCAGTGCTAATGACTGTTATGAAACCCATCCTGCGCTCACTAAACTGACCTTCTTGCGAATGTAGTCCTGCGAGCGTTCCCTTAGCTCCTGGTGCCCGTAAGCATCAGCAAACATGTAGACCCCGATACAGTTCTGAGGGTCCAGTCTGCTGATCATGAACTGGGCACACTGATCCTGCAGAGCAGGAATCTGGAAAATGCTGGCTGCAGTGAACAGGGCCTGGACATTGGACTCAGAGAGCGTGACCCTGGATGTGTAGGCATAGTCGAGGACAAGGTGCATGGATTCAGACTCCACCCCAACGATTCTGACCTCACGCTGGCTGCTCTCTGTAAGGCCACTGGTGAACATGGACCTGGTGATGATGGAGAGAAAAAAAACACACGTTCTTTGACCAATTCTTGTGCAAAAACTTATTAAACAAAAAAACTATTTTGAATTAAACACATTACTGTTCAATCTGAAGTTTTTAGCTACAAAGTTGCCAAAATTCAAAAACACAGAACATTTCCTACCTAAAATACGGACTGATGGCCGCAAGGACATTTCGGTGACATGAGAAAGTCTTGCCATGGTCCACTTCTACGACGATGTCTGTGAGCTGTGCTTCATCATACAAGGCTTTGAGCTGCTGAAGGATGTTACAGGCATGAACAGCATCTACCCCGTTGTAATTGGTGCTTGGAGGTGTCCCATTTTGTACTTGTAACAGCTTCCCAACCTCTGAATATTATAAAGAGAGAAGGAAACATCAGATCACCATAAGACCTTTGGAAATGACACACAACACAATGAAAGACTCAATCACACTACCAAACAAAAACACTGACAGAGGGTCATAAACTCTAAACTGGTAAACAGCAGTTGCATTTAAGATATTGAGAGCCTTGATCAAATCACTTTATTATTGTAGTGCAGCTGAATGAGAAAAAAACAGACTGACCACAACACAAGCATTGTGTCATAGGTTGCATCCAAAATCATTAATTATTCCCTGCTCACGATCAACTGTGTTCTATGGGTAGAGGAGTATGTCATGAAGTCATTGGTAAAATGAAAAAACACTGCTCGACTCATTTTCTGGGCCATCATTGTTGCCGTACAGTTAAATGTTGGCATGTGGACCAACCATAACAAATGCATTTTGGGATAAATACAGCCACAATGTCTACATTGACTAGTTTTGGATGTAAAACATGCTTGTATGTGTTGTGATATGCTGCTCTCTCTCTTCCTGTCCATCCGTCATTTATCTTTGAGTGCAAACTACAATGGCACACAGAGCTTGGTTAGTGACAACTGGTTGCACACTACTTTTCAAAATGCTTTGTGGGATACTTTAAGTTCACTGCGTATGGTATAATAATCTTCCCTATTGGGGCAGCAGTTCTGAATACAGAACTTGCAGCATAGTGGACTATATAGTGAGCGATTTAGGACACAGCCATACATTTTAACTGACCACAACATAAAATGGCAACATTTGAGATAACACAAAGGTAACTTCTTAAAATACTGACGATGGTGATTATAAACAAACAAACACCTTAAGCACAATATATAACTGATACTGAGGTATGAGTTATATATCTAAAAGGTTTACCAAACTGAAGAATTACTGATCATAATGTGTATCGATGTGAGGAAGATGCATTATATTCTATTCTCATAACAGATACCACAAAGTCAATGTTTATTTAGATCTATAGTTAGTATCTGGCCCAGTTTCAATAAAAACAAACACGTCTCATCTTCTCGTCCTCGGTTTTCCTGTATCTGCTTGTTTCAAACTTTGTGCCAAAGTTGTCGATGTCCATCACAGACGGACATGCGGACAACACACGGGCCTCGTGGGTCCAGACAGCAGTGTCTTCAGAGTAAACACATTTCTTATCACACGTGTTGTCGCAACTTAAACAAATGACTTCATGCAATGTCTCAATATAGACCGATATCCTGAGCTGCCGAGGGACAAAACTTTTCCCCCAACAAACACCTCGTGTTGCGCTAACTCCTTGACAGGACAAAGGGTGAGTGAACAGAAAAACTACAGTCTCACCAGGTGGTAGCTAGCCTGCTAACATCACTGACTGCAGTTCACTGTGTGGGTGGCTACTTAAAGTCATGTGAAACTGAAAAAACACCACAAAGCATTTAATATTCAGACTTCGTGGTGTGTGTGTGAGTGTTTGATCATCGTGAGAGGCGGCAGTGCTCTCGGTTTCGTTAGCTAGTTGACATGCAAGCTTAACTTTTAGCAGACAGCTAAAGCTAATGTTAGCCCTCTTTGACACAACATTTGAAGATTTAAAAGGACGATAAAAACTCAAAAACGCTTCCAGTCACATCGTTTACATCCTACAGAAACACGGCAACACACGGCGCGATATGTGGCGCTTCACTATCGACAGCAGTCCGTATAAATACTACTTGTCTAAACCTTTGTCTCTTGTCATAAACAAGTGTTTACACAATCAGCTGTGTGTAGCGAGCTAACCGGCCGAAAGTTAGCCACACAGCTAGCATTAGCCGCACACCGAGGCTAACGACAAACCAACACTTTTCAGGAGTCATTCACAGCCGGACCTCTTTAAACGAGAGCGCAACACACCGCCACGCTTTCAATGTGCTGCGAGACTACACCTCACCGACACGTAAACACGCAAAGTATAACTTTACCGGGTGTTATTTAAGTCTGAGTAGTACAGAAAACAATAAAGGTTTTTTTTTTTTTTGCTAACCTCCACTGGCAGCCATTCTCTCCCGTCTGTCTCGGGGCAGACCGAGAAACGTCAGTGAGCGCACAGCGGAGCCCCGGAAACAAGGAGCAGCCAATCACAAGAGGAGCAAGGGCCGCCTAGCCAATCACAGGGTGAGTATGGACCTCACAGCCAATCGTGTTCCTTCAATCTGAAATAGGAAAAAAAAAGAAGTTGACAGCTGCATGGGCAAATTACACACGCAAATTACACACAGCAACAGAAGCACAAAATGATCAACTAAATGAAATAAAAGAAAATCAATACATCTAAACAGATGGATGCATAAAGCATGTCTTAGATATGTTAGAGCACTCAAAGGGAGGGATCAATATGCTTTGCAATATCCGCCATAATAAACTCTCTATAAAGATCTTTACATACTGATATCTATCTATCTACCAACCTGTCTGTACAGTCTGTATACACGTTTATAGGCGTTATACAAACATGAAAGTTAATAAAACCCTGGCATGACTGTAAGCAGTTCCTTTTAACTGCACTATTTGCACCCTATTTGTTCAACAGCATTACATTTCTATTATCTATCATATTTCTCCCAACAGTATTACATTTTTTCCTCTGTTTCTATTTGTAGTATATTTTTAGCCATATCTTCTTTTATATTTCTACTTATTTAGTTTTATATTCGATTCGATGTACTCTATTCGCCTATATAAGTCTATTTTTTAGAGGAATTTCATCCTCTAGACTGCTTTATGTATTTGTTGTGCACATGACTCATCTTCAATAATTTAACAGTAAAGAGAGAAACCAAATAAGAACCAACTGAGTCTTTTTTATGTGGAAATAATTTATATAGTGAGTATGTGCATTTTTGTGGTGCAGCAAAGTCTTTCAATTGGCCTCTAGTTCTCAAATAAGTAATTTTCACTTAATGAATAAAGTGAGTAAATAATAATAAAGTGAAGGTTAAACATTTGTTTCTTGTGATTGATGTCAAAGGTTCATAAACACTATCCAAATTATACACTGTACAATTAATATCTATTATTTGCATTGTGATTTCACAAATAAAGCTTACAGGTACCATTTGTTGATTTATATACTATGAGACATAATATATACTAATAAGAAATGATAATGTATCAAGTATCCCCTTTTTTCTTCGTCTTGCATAGAATATGTACCAAAGACGATTCAGGATCCTAAAATAAAAAAGTTTAAGATCGGGTGTTTTTTGTTTATTTTGTTTTGTCCATTATCAAGAAGTTCTGGACCTTGACAGCACTAACATACACAATAATTTAGGCAGCAGTTGGTCTTCATTTCCCACAAAAGGCACTATCCAATGCTGTGTCAGTTTTTAAGTCCATCAATAATTTTTAAGTCCATCAATATCCACCTTAAATGGCACTGTACATCTTAAAATATGTCAAGCGTTCATTAGGTTTTACAGTCACATGACAAGTAGTCCTCTGGTCCACAGGAGCCTTGAATCACTGTTGATGCCACTGTATTTCCAGCGTGAGACAAAACAACAGTTTTAGCGGGTTTCATATTTTCTGAGGCCAAAACAGAATAAAATCCACTACTTAATTTGATTCTTCCTGGCACTTAGAAAATATAAAATCCACTGTACAGTCTTAATCTACACAACAGCAGCATGAAACGACATTGTGCTACAAATCAGCTTCTCTTCAGTGGGGAATAGTCAGGAGAGAGTGAGCATAGTGTAAATCCCTACAGGCAAGATATTTTAGGAAATGAATTCTATTATCTGATTTTTCAAGAAGCATGGCGTGGTAGAATATAGCTTGAGTAAAATTTGTATCCTCATAGTCAGAACCCAGTCCTACAATAGCTGTGATGGTGGCGGCACCAGTTTGTGTGGTGAGTCTTTGCCCTCAGAATCACAACGAGATTTTTTTTCCAGTCCAACTGTACTGACAAATTATATTCAAACCAGCTAACTGCTCTCAAAACAAGAGTAATTTCAGCTGAGTTAATATAACACCAGCAGGATTGGTGTAGCTGCACTTTTACATCATAATACACTTTTATCTGACTCTTACTCAACAACTAACAACTAACAAAGGTGGGGCTTCGTTTCAGAATTGAAAAGTAACTATTTTAGGGTGAAAAAAACTCCAGACAGCTGCATAACTATAAAATACTCAGGATCTGACAAGTACAGTCAACCCTGAGTAGATTTAACAGTCACTGTTATTAAAGTCTGGGAATCAGCTGGGAAGAGATCAGACTTATCCTACAAGTATTTTAGTTTTACGATGAAATCTGTCAAATTCTGCATGTTTCTCATCCAGTGAAAGGAAATTAAAGTAGTATGTGGCAGGAAAGCTACAGGATTAGTCTTGAAGGCTGTTATTTATTTCATCCAGCCAAAAGAAAAATATAAATGATAAACTAATAAAAATACAAACAAACCTTTTGAATTTTGATTGTCAGTTAAAAGCCGTCTCAATGCAAAGTGACACTTTGGTCCATCAGTTGAGTTTTATTATGTGCTGCTTCCGTTTTAAATCCTACTGTCCAGATGTAGCCATGAGGGCCTGAGATTATCTTACTAGTACAGCTACTACTACTGAGAGTGTATACTAGTGATTTTTCAAATTGATTAGATAAAATAGTTGTTTTCGCATTATGTACATATTTCAGTGGAAAGCATATCACTGAAAAACATACATAAACAAACCTGTATGTACATGTATGTCTAAAATATGTTACTTCATTTTCTAAATCACATTGTATGGTTTGGCTCATGGTTTACTTTGTGCTTGCATGAGAAACAACAGGACCACGACCAGAGTACATTTACTGTCCACTGAAAATTAAGTTCAAGTACTTTCTTTTTTTTTCTAACATCTTTTGGCTTATCTGCTGCTTTGTGGCCTTGCTCAGGTATAACCAACTGTAATTCTTGAATTACCACTATTATGAGTGTGTTTGTGAGTTGCAGTTCAGCAAAAGCACATTATCACCACCTATGAATCAGAGTTCATTAACTACTACAGGTCAATTAATTAATTTTCCAACATAAGCGAAGGACAGATTTAATGGAGTGCATTTTATCAAGGTGCATCGAGGCATGTTTTCACAGGGTCCTTGCCTTATTTATATATTTACTTGACTTGTTAATTTGTGTGCATCAATGTGAAGGTGGCAAATGTCTGATTAAACACCTCTTCATGGCATACCCCAAGGCAATGAAACTAGAAATTCAAATGAAATTTCAGTATTAACAGATTTGTTACGTTCCCAGCATGTTTTCATACCCATGTTTTCATATTTCTGTTCAATATTATAACGCATCTCTCATCGCACCTCTTGCAGGCCGTCATAGCCCATTTTAAATCAGATGGGATTACTTTGGCTCGCTGTCAGTCAACTTTACTGTTTCATATTTTGAAGGTGAATAAATTGCATTTCAGTGGCTTTAGTCGGCCTGCCATGCTTACCCTTAGCTCGGAGAGGAAGGGGAACGTTTGAATGACAGTGACAATTACTATGTTTCCGGCCTTTCTGTTTAAATGCCATTCTTTTGTCTAGTTGAACTCCATGACCCCTGACCCCCATCATATGTGTGACTACAGTCGCGTTTGTTTTTAATTAAATAAATAAAGCTTGATGACGGCCAAAAATGGAACCGTGCAGGCAAAGGCTCAACCCACGCAAGCTACATTTAGTCTCAGACCACGGTCACGTTAGTTTCAGCGTAGGCACACTCTGTGGCTCGAGCACCCTCCGTGGTAATGACAAATCCGGTGAAGATAAGCCAACACTTAGTCATAATGTGGGTTTCACTGCATACAATATTACAATTTATAATCAACATTATTCCATAATGTTACCCACTTAATAAAACATACAGGCATGATTTTGCTTGACCAGAAACAAAAAGTCAGTGTTATTAAATCTCTCAATCCAAAAGCAACATTTAAGATGAAATATTAATAGTTGCTACGGGAAACATGCATTTTTCATCTACCAATTAAGTCAAACTTAAAAGTTTCATTTCGGTCCCCTGTCATTATGCTGCATATTTCAGGCTCTTTGCACAAACTGGCAACAACGACGAGGTGATGCCCTTTGTGGCGATGGCGCTTGATAATTCATTGTAATTTCAGCTCTCTACCGGAGTGGAGGCAGGAGTTTACTGCGGCGGGTGCGTTTTGATATTCACAACATGTGGCAGCACCTGCAACCTCACGCTGCTAAGAGAAATAATCTAATTGCTGTTGATTGTACTCTATGATTGCCATGTAATTCCCGTGTATTAGTGTGCTGTCATTTAATATATACTGCCTGTAATTTAGAATTCATTTGTTAATGGGTTTTGTAAGAGTAATTACACAAGCCTGTTAGATGATGCCATCGTTTAGTAGCATCAATATTATATGTCGAATAACCAGAGCTGCTGCTGATGTTTTTTTGATGATGTTTATTTGATTTGTGTAGCTGCAACTCCTTTTGGTGTTTCAAACTTCAAACAGGGCACTTAATTCAAACCCTTTCCTGTATACTTCTGAGCAAAAAAAAAAAAACTCCTTCCACAATTTCTGAGGCACTGGCACTTTTTTTCACAACTGATATTTCTGGATTAATTAATCAGTCACGTTGCCAATTTGCCAATTTGATCAGTTCAACTGAGGCCTTTAAGCTTCACTCAGCTTAAACTGGTGTCAAATCTTGCAGAGGTGAGCCAACATTGTCTTGCTGTACTATTGAAAAATAAGTACTATTATATGTACAAAAAAGGGGCCACACATGCCTTACTGTGCACTTTTACAGATTGTGAACTTGAACACTCCAACACACCCTCCAGGCAGAAAGTCAATGTTTCAGACATTGTTTTTTGAAAATGATTTCAGATTCAGCCTGCTGCTGTACACCTCCAGTTGTAATAGAAAATGTGTTCAACTCCTTACAGAATAGACTGCGCTGGTCCTTATAACTTTAACTTACAGAGAACATACTGCCAGCAGCTCTGAAGATATCAATATCATGCATTGTCCATCAACAGTTTATGACTTTAATCGTGTTTTTATATATTACGTGTTGGTTTCTGTAAGGACGTTTCAAGACAACTTGACAAAAGGTATATTACCATGTAGTCAGAGCTTACATAAACTGCCAATATTAGACCTGAATTCCTGCCTAGAATATTTTTAGTGGTATTTTCTGCATGCAGAAGGAGATTGTTGCAAACCTAAAGGTAGCTCCTTTTCTGCTGTGCCATTATCAGTGCTGTGCAGGCTGGAAATGTGCTCTAACACTGCATAGCACTGTAAAATGACAGACGGAGGGACAAATAAAAGTACAACTGCAATCTAAGCAATCGATTTCTCTTCTCTTTTTTTTTTTTCCAATTTCTTCCCATTCAGCCACAGTGCGGCCTGTGAAATTGGGCCTAGCTACTGTTGAATGAGAGAAAAAGGCTTCCTGGAGTCGCTGTTATTTGATGATAGCTGTGGTTTCTGTTTACCCCTCCACAGATGTCCCGTTTTGATACATTGAAACTGATCACCTGATATCTGCACTTTCTACTTTACCCCCATCTAGCTGGGAATTTTCTGGTCACGGCACTCTGAACGAGAGATTTATTATCATGGTGCGCATTCACAATATGATGCTGGTTCATGGATGGCGGATGGCTGCAACCAATTCAATTGGAAGTGGTGTCTCCAAAGCACATAGGTGGATGAGCTGGGATCATATTTAACTTTCTGCCCCCTGATGCAGAAAGACAAATGCCGATTGGTGGTTTTATTTAAAGTACGTCATCACGAGGTTGTGACGAAAGTAAACAAGTATATTCATCTTTCACTGTTGAAAATGTGATATGTCTAAATAATTATTTGTTTTCATGATTGTATGTGTTTTATATATGCACAAAGAGAATGGCTCACATAAAAGGTAAAAGATGTTTTCATCTTGCTTGTCAGGCCCCCTGTTAGTTGCAAGGCGGTTAAATAGTGGAGTTCCGGGTTGGCTGTGATTGAATTGCAGAACAGAAGAAGAAGAGTGGGAGAGGAAATGGGATGCATGAGGAAGAGGAGGCGGGGTGTGTGATTGTGCTTTAAATGTGTATTTTCGTGTGAGAGGGAGGAAATGGGTTATTATATGCTTCCAGGGTCCTGTGGAAGAACGCCTGCAGATGTTGTGAAGAGCCACAGGCTTCCCCAGCTCGCCACTCGGGAGGAGACAAATAGGAGCACTATGGGAGGCTGCTGTAAATACAGACCTGGAGGTCCTGCTCCACGTTTTAAAAAGCCCCTTTCTCACTCTCTGTCTCTGACTTTTTCTCTCCCTGACCCACCTGAGGAGCTGATGAGCAGATGGTCTGCGTCTCACCGAAAGCACCTTAACACCAGGTCCCAACTCGAGCAACTCAAACTGCTGACAGAGTTGTTTGCTAATGGTTGTTGTTTAGCTGCATAACTTCAGATTAGGATTTTTTTCTGGTTTTATTGAAAGCAGTTGATTGTCAATAAATCATGAAGCCAGGAGAAGAAAAAAAAACGATTGATACCGCTCTCATGTATGTACATTAAAGATCGGACACAGTGGGAAACAGGTAACCTGCAGCTCCAGGACACACTGAAGATTACGTCATTTTATGGTTTTTGTTTAATCTCTACAAATATCACCAGTTGACAGTTTTATGTGGGTTTAGTGCCGAGCTATTTCTATGACCATGAATCCTGCATATAAAGCCCCATAAAACAGAGATTGTTGTTACACTTCAGTTTCTGTTCAGTGACAAAGCGCTGTTTCCCTTGTTTCCAGTCTTTTGTTGCTAAGTTAACCATCTCAGTACTGACTGTGCAGACAAAAGGGTCGTATCAGTCCTCTCATCTAAATCTTGGAAAGACAGCATGTAAGCATCTTTTCCAAAATGTCTCTAAACAGGCAAGATTTACATGTAAATAAGTGAGCTGTAGAGGCATTTTTTTCCGTCAGGCAGAACCAAACTAGTTTCCTTTCCAATCTTTGTGCTACACTCAGCTAACTGGCTGTGGCTTCATATTTAATGGACAGATACGAAAGTGTTGTCAATATTTTCATCTAACTCGAGAAGAGGCCTATTGATGTTGAGCTATTCCTATAAATGGTTTGGCCAAATATTGTCTACTTTGCATCAAATGTATCTGCAGCAAGGCGTTGAAAGGTGCGAGATAAACATTTATGCTTACGATTTAATACCCCGAGTAAAACACTGCCAAGAATTCCCCAGGACCGAGTTCATTTGAGGGAAGATAAGATTGTGCAAATATCAGTCTGTTGGAAGCTGCCGGAGTATGATCCTCTCTGTTGAAGTCGTAGTGGGTGGCCCTATTATTTGGTGATAACAACCGTTCATGCTTTCACAGTTATTAAATGGGAGGCAGACTCTCGGGTTAGCGGGGATGATCCCAAAAAGGAAATGCCCTCTTTTTCCTCCGCCGAAACTGTGCTGAACATGTGACTGCGGCGATAACGCTGGATCAAAGCCCGTGCGTTTTGATCTGTCTGCCAAAAACCACAGTGAGTCGCGGGAAGCCGAGGTTCACATTGGCTCTAACTTTGGGGACAGTTTCAGAAGGGCTGCTGCGGGGTGACCGTGCATCGTCTGCCCTTCAAGTTGTAATAGCAAACAAATAAGGCTGTGCCGCCTCCCACTGTGAGGTCGACTCATTTGTTCCACTTGTCCGGCTGATGGATTTGGTTTTATAAAATTTGGCTTTTTTTAGCCTCCCACTAATTAGTTAAGGGAGAGGGGAAAAAATGCACGCCGCACATTTTGTCCAATTTGACATGCCTCTCTTTTCCTCTAAATCGTCCTCCTGTGGTCTTCGTCACAGACCTGCGAGTCCACAGCGCGTTGAGTGTCGGGGTGAGCCAGAGTGGCCGGGGGGGCTCAAGACACCCAGCGGGGAGGTCTGGGGCTCTAATGGTCGAATCGGATTAGAGGACTCCCCTGGTGTGTGCTGCCATGCGCCAGTGTGCAGGCGCTCTCCCTGTCATCAATATTGAGGCAGCGGCGCAGGGAGATCTATCAGCAAATCCGATTGCACGCAGAGAATTCTGCAGGAAAGCCTGGGATGGGCTTTTTTTTTTTCTCCTTCTCTCCCACTTTCCTTTAACATTATTTCAGGCCCCAGGAGAGTATTCTCCATCATGTCAATGTAATGTAGCACACAGAGGCAATCATGCAGCCTCTCTGGCCTCGGGGCTGCCTGCTCAGAGGAGAAAATGCAAGTTTAGCACTTAATCATCTCGCCCATAGCTCCCGCGCCAGTCTATGGGAAGGTTTTCCACACAATATGAAACCAGATCCCTCATGGTGGGCACGCTGTTGTGTATCCCCCACGGTTGGGGGCTTTCACTCTTCCTTCCCGCCCCCCCACCCCCTTTCCCATTTGAAGATCAGCGAATACACCGCCTCAGAACTGTGCTTATATGTCAATTCAGCCCATGCGGAAAAAGACCTCAGTTGGGCGGCGATGTTACCTGCCGACACCTGCTGGAACATTTGGATTCATGAATCCCATCTCCTCACTGAGGAGCGCACGGCAATCAGAGTCATTCTAGTGTGATCAATGCCGCGCCACTGGGGAAGACCATGCATCCCAGAGCAGAGTGATGCGGGGCTTGATATTAGTTTACATGCATACCAGACATTACCGTTTCAGGCCGCAGAGTTCACGTTTGAAAGGAAGCAGATACAATAGGAAGTAGTGTGTGTGTGTGTGTGTACATGCATAGAAATGAACAGGGAGGTGTGTGTATTATCGGGTGATTGATCGGCTGCATGCATGGCTCCAAGGGAAGACATAGGGAGAGGTCAAACAAGACTGTTCCAAATAGACCTGTCGGATTCAGCTGCCGGGAGGCCTAACTGGTTAGACAAGGGCGATACTTTTTTACCACAAGTGCCCTTGCTTTACTGTGCGTGGACTGGACAAGCCCATGTATTATTCACTGGGCTCACTGGGTGATAAATGGGAGACCTCCAATGCAGAAGCAGCGGAATATTCACCAGTGCTTATCTCTTTTAATCCCATGACCGCAGGCCAAGTCACTGAATTAGTGGGGAGGCATAACAGTGCTGTTTAAACTGCAGGGGCAAGGTTGTTTAACCAGGAGATTTATCCAAAAGCTATTTGTTTGATAAATAACACATTTAAAAGGCGCACACGTTGGATTTATGCTAAAGATGAACTGCAATTACGACCGCACGCTGTATATCATCTGGAAAGAGTTCTTTAAACATCTGCTCGTTCGTTTCCCCGATACATCAGAGCATCCGCAAGTGGATGGTCATATTTTCAAACTGTGCCATCAAAACAAATGCTATGGTGATATGCTGGCAAATGAATCAAGTTGAATCACAGGTCTCTCGGTAATTTGTTTTTATCCAATTTCTTTTATTCGGGTCTGTAAAAAGCTGAACTCCACGCTGTCAAGTCACTGAAAGCAGTGTCAGTGTTCTGTATGTAACCAGTAGAGGAGGAAGCATGCGCATATTTCATCTAACGGATAAAGGTGGA
>JAOXYL010000100.1:20698429-20711365 GCA_028564955.1 Terapon puta | reverse complement strand
CACACACACACACACACACACACACACACACACACACACACAAGCAAATGGACTGATGGACTGTGTTCAGACTTTCATCCAACGCTAGACACAGCAAAAGGCTCGGAGCACTTTATATGTGGTTGCTACTGTCTGTCTGTCACTCAGGCTTCAGGTGTTTACTTGTTCAGTTTGGTAGTTGCTGATGGGTTTTGCACTGTCTGGTGGAAATGACAACATTTGTAAAGTTACCCTTGAATTAAACATTAAAACTTAAACCTTAAAAAGATAGAGTAAAAGATTCCTGGCTTTCTAAATGATCTGTGTGCATTTTGGCGGTGAGAAGAAAACTCGGTACGAGGAAAAGGACAAACAATAGTTACGGTTTATTTTGGTTGAGAGGTGACTCCTCTTCTTGCTATTTTCCACTTCCTGTAGCTTTCATCCCCATCCTTTCATTGACACGTCTGTGCTTTCTTAGACTCCGTGGGCACAGTTAATCAGGACTGTGTGGGTTTTGACAGCGATTTGTTTTGCTGCAGTTTCAACTTTTCCTCTGGGGCGTTTATCTTACATTTAAACCGAAAGTCGACTGATCATGTCAAAACTCTTGATGAACCAAAGCAAGACCATATGCCAGGCTCCCACAGTCCCACAATGCACTTGGCAACTGCAAGCACTTGCATCCTGCAGACTCCCAGAATGCCACAGCAGGATGGCATAAAAAAAAAGAGAAGCATCAAAAAGTTTTAAAAACATACTGTCAAAGTGACAGCAGAGCAGCACAAACTTTCCCATTGTGCTCATCGCCTGCCCAGTCGACATCAAAGGCAGCCTTTAAAACAGCTCAGGATAGAAATCATATGGCCCGCTGGATGATCTGATTTTGAAATAATTCTCCTTTTGTCCGACCGCTGGCTTCAAACGGGAAGGGACGGGCCAGGCCATCACCCCCAAAGATGACACTGAAAATGGGAGAATGGGCTCGCTAGTGTAAACCCCTGATGCACTTTCCATACATCAAAAGATGTGTCAAAATGAGCCCGGCTCCTTGTAATCAGATGGTCAATGGGGCAGGGTAATGAGATTTGGAATTAAGTGGAATCAAGGCGAATAAAGCCTTTGGACATCAAAGGGAACAAGAGCGAACCCAGCTCCTCTTTATCAGAAATGTCACTGGCCGTATGATAATCAGTTTTTATAAACGCTACTATTGTATGTGTGGACTTCAAACACGCTGAGTGCTGAGGCTTTATCTGTCTCTCACACGCAGCTGGCTGACTGTGGGAGGGAGAGAGAGAGAGAAGAGGAGGGGAGGGGGGGGGGGATTTGGTCCGAGCGGTGGAAGGAGAACGGGGCGAGAGAATGAGTGAGAGAGGTCAACCTCTCCCACCAGTTTGAGGCTGATCTGTTTTTCCCAGCAAAGGTCGCCAGCTGTTGACCCCACCTCACCCCTCCCCCTCTCCCCTTCTCCACCCTCACCCCCCTCTCCCTCGCTCAGGCTCACTGTAACCACTGTCTGTTGCTCTGTCCCATGTGTGCATTTGTTATTTGTGTTGTGTGTGTGTGTGTGTGTGTGTGTGTGTGTGTGTGTGTGTGTGTGTGTGTGTCTGTGTTTGCCCAGGCAGACTTGCATGGCTCATCCTTAACCATTTCTGCCACTGTTTATTCAGGTGGACCACTGTGGTGTGCCCCCCCCACCCCCTCTCAGACACTAATAAATATATGTGTGTGTGTGTGTGTGTGTGTGTGTGTGTTTGTCCATCTGGCTGAAGGCTAGAAAGGAAGGAGGGACTGACCTTGTTTTGACGAGTTTGACTGGTGGAACACCTGTTATCTCTCTTTTTGTCAGACACACACCATCCCAGCAAGTTAACTCTAGTCTAAGTTTAAGTCTAACTCTAAGGGTCACACAGGTGGGTCAGCTCCACGTTGGAAAAAATGAAGTTCCAACTGTTTGTGTTGAGTCAAACTTAAATCTGACAGTGAATTATGAATTGTCCAACCTGAGTAGAGATGATTTGTCATCTACTAAATAAAGGTACTTTATTTTCTCTCTCTCGCTCTTGTGCTATTTTTTTTTCCCTGGTCGGGTCAATGAAAGTGATCCTAAAGGAAATTCCCATCCCTAGTTAGCACCCAAGCACGTGTCAGATGTGTCACCCAGCAAAGGCTTTCATGTCTGCTCAGATAACACTGGCCATCGGACCCATATATACGCATGTGCGCACACACACACACACACACATACACACACCAAGCTTCATTTGCACATAAATGGTAAATAGTATACCAAGATGGATGTGTGTGTGTGTATTCTGTGTTTACCTGTCTGTCTGCTTTGCATATTATATACCTACTGTATACATTCGTCTGTGTGTGTTTGCAGTAGAGTAGAGCTGTGTTTGGGTTTCTCTTGTGCCCTGTGACCCTCCCCGTGCGCTACTGACACGTGATTTCGTCCTTGTGCGAGTGTGCGTCTATCTGTGGCTGTCAAAATAAAAACAAAAATCTGTCCAGTCCGCCGTTGGGCTGCTGGCCTGACAAAACAGAGCCGAGGCATCTTGATGTAAGGCTTCCTTGTTTGGAGACTCCTTAAAGTGGGATGGTTGTGTTTTTTTTCTAGCGAAAGCGACCAAGAAAAGGTGATATGCTGCTGTTCCTCTCTGGGTTTCAGCTTTTTCAAAATGGTTTAAGTTTTACTTCTGTGTTATCTAGTCAGTTGTTCCACTGCCTTTGTCCATGGTAGATTAGGAGTGTCATAGCAGCTAAAAGTAATTGAGAATCACACAGCCATCTCCCCATTCCATCACACCGAAGTGCACCCAAAATCCCCCTTCAAGTAGCTCTGTTTGATCACAGAGGTCCCATCTATCTAGCAGATTGTGCGTCTGACTTCGCTGAGAAGCACAGGTGTCCTTGGGACTGTTTAAAGAAAGGCCAGCCTCTGTTTGGAAGCTCTTAAAGTACACTTTTTGTGGTGGATGGAGACCACTTTGTTCTGTGTACTCTGCTCTTTGTGCCAGAGCGTGGGTTTAAAAAAAGCCAGGAGATTTTGAGTGTCTTCTCTGGGTGATAGGAAAAGGACACTTAAGTTAAGTGGGGTAATATTTTCCAAGATAGTAATATGGACACTTGGGAGGGTAGAGTTATGGATCTGCAATCAGGATTTCCAACCACATGTAAAGCCCTTTTCTTTCAACGTGTGCTTGTTTTTTTTTTTTTTTTTTCCAGACATCATAACAAGATCCGCAGTATAGACGGCAGGCGGACCAGAGAGCTGGTTTCGGTGGAAACCCTGGACCTGAGCAATAATGACATCACTGAACTCCGAGGGCACTGCTTTCCTGCAGGCCTCCAAATCAGAGACCTGTAAGTACAATCTCTTAAGTATTACTGTAGCACAGAATGCACCAATCTCTAAAACTATAGGTACTAAAGATTCAATTAACTTAAAAATTTTTTAAAAACTTTACTGCTCACTGTGAGGTAAACAGGGTGTTTACAGCAGGCAACATAAGTAGAGTACTATATTAAAACAAAAGTACACACAATAACCCCAACATTTGTGAAGCAATAAATAAGCTGCATGCAGTGTATTAACAAAAACATATGGAGAGAGATTGATTACAGCATACAGGAAGTATGTAAAACAACTCAAGAGATTCAGAAACAGGCCATTCATAAACACATGTTTGAGTTTTGTTAAAAATCTCTTGTGTCACAACCTTCTGTTTATGCGCTTAGGTACCTGAGCAACAACAAGATCGGCACGCTGGAGCTCGGAGCGCTGGACCATCTGGGCTCGACTCTACAGGTCCTGAGACTGAGCCGAAACCGCATCAGCCAGATCCCCGTGAAAGCCTTCCAGCTCCCGAGGCTCACCCAGCTGTGAGTACTGCTGGATTTCATCAGTTTAACAACTTAGTTAGCACGCTGACATGGCCGTGTTTTGATCTGTCAGAACGGGTCAACCTGCAAAAACAATATATTTTTGACGTTTGTGTTTAGGCTGAAAATGAATGAGTTCCCCAGTTGTTGCCTTTGGAGACATTACAGAATTGAGAGGAATTAAGAGTTTGGAGCAGGAGTTAGTAGTGTCTGCGGATCGAGCTCTGTGTGTTTAACATTTGGAGCACCATTAGTGTGAGCTATACCTCTAGGGGTGGATAAGGTCTGACTAGGTAAACACCGGAGCCGTATTATCGGTGATTTATTGCCTTCTCCCATACCCCCAAAGTGGTTAGTTCATTCCCCACACTGCGCTCCATTATCTTTGTCAAACTTCCCTCCAGCGTAACAGTGATCTCGACCTATTTGTAGCTCAACGCCTCCATTATGGAGAGCGAAGGGACCGGCGTAATGGAAGTCTCCCCCATTGTGGCTCCAAGAGATTCCCCAGGTGCCTTTTGTTGGACAGGTGGCCCCGGTGACACTGTATCTGCGCATACTAGTGGTGATGCACATCAGACACAAAAGAGCCAGTGTGGATGTTTATCTTTGCCAACCTGAGGGCTTTTACAGCATTCAAACACACACACACTTACACACACGTAGCAGTTGTACAGATTCACTGTTACATCTCAGGCCTTAAGGGCAGAATAAAAAAATCTCTGTGCTGTTTAAAATATTCCACTACGTTGTCTTGTCGTATCTCCTTAAGGATCACTGTGAATTTATAGGGTCATAAGTTGACCCTTGTTTGTAAGCTAAAGCCTGTGGGTACAGTGTTGGCCTCATGCCACACATAGAAAGCACACCACTGAGGAATGGCTGTTAGGCCGAGGATCGTCATCTTCAGAGTGCTCCAAAAGGACTATTTGGTTTCGACTTCAGCGCGATGGATGCTAATGTAGAATGAGGGCAAAAAATTCCTCAGTCCAAAAAATGTTTTCCTGCTTTGAAATGTGAGTTTAAAGTATGATTAAGTGCCTCACTGGTTTTCTCCAATGATCCGTTGCTTATAGTTTTCTGTCTGTCTGTCCACCCTGCAGTGAGCTGAATAGGAACCGCATTCGTCAAGTGGAGGGTCTGACCTTCCAGGGTCTGTCCAGCCTGGAGGTTCTCAAGCTGCAGAGAAACAGCATCAGCAAACTGACTGACGGGGCCTTCTGGGATCTGGCCAAGATGAAAGTCCTGTATGTGAAAAAAAAAAAAAAAAGATTTATTACAGCTGTTATACATTGGGACCATTTTTCTTTTGCACAGAAATCTCCACTTCAGAGTCATAAACTATGTAATGTCTAACTTAACATAATACTAACTGAATATTTTGTCAGATTTATGGAGTTTGCAGCACCACATGAATTGGAGCATGCTACCTGAGTCCTATTTTTATTACATGAATACTCACTTACTAAATGAATCTTTTTGCATTTACTGGAACTCGGTATCGTGGAAATCACACTTTCCGCTAACCTGCAATTTTTACGCATTATCTCAATTACATGCAAAATAACACAGTAATTGTCTGTGTGCTTTTCAGAAACGTTGCTGCCAATTTAGTCATTTCACAGCGCTACAATTACAACCAAACTCTTGACATCCTGTTGCCTGTAAACCATTATTGAAACCCCCCCTTCTGATAAAACGTATTTGTGTCTCTTGCAGTCACCTGGACTACAACAGCCTGACAGAGGTGAACAGTGGCTCCCTGTACGGCCTGACCTCCCTTCAGCAGTTATTCCTCAGTAACAACTCTATCGCCCGCATCAACCCTGATGGATGGAAGTTCTGCCAGAAGCTGCGGGAACTGTGAGTGCTAGCATTTAAATGAAACGCTCAAACTGGTGAGCCAGATGTCCTCTTGCTTTCCATACACGGTGGTGAAAGGCTGAACCTGCAGTGATGGCCACACTGAAAGAGAGCTCGAAGTAACAAGTTCAGTGTAGTTAAAAAAAAAACAACATAAAAACTGCATATTTATAACTTTAACAGCAGTCACAGGGCTTTAAAATCTGTTTTTTGTCTCTGGGGATTCCTGTAGCCTGCAAATTTAGCACTCCCCACCTCCCCTCCCGTATCATCCATCTACCTTCCCCAGGGTTAAATGACATTGCGCTTTAACACTCAATACACTTCGCTATTCTCAGAATAAGCCTGTTTATCCCATAATTAGAGCTGGGCTCAACAGCACTCAAGCCCTTCGACAAGAGTTTTTGTGCTCAGTTCTGAAGCGTAGGGGTTGGCAAACCGGCGTGTAATCCTCTACCGGTTGTGTTGTGGTAATTACACTGAAGGATCGTCTTCATGGCCTTTTGTCTACCGAAAGAGGAGTTATTATCTGAGAGTCTCTCCCGCTCTGTTGACACGGCCGCCGTGTTGCTGCTGTAAAGTGCTTCGCTCAGCTGAGGCGTTGCTAACTGCGAGGTGGCCCGGGGTATCCGCAGCCGCCTGTGTTTGTTTACGTGCAACAGTCAGAAGGGGATAAAGAGGTAGATGGCGTTCCTGTTGGTTTTAGCTCCATGTGTTCTCATTGCATGTTTCCTGCGCGCGCGTCAGCGAATGACAGATTGCTCCCAGCGCTGTCCCCGAATCGTCTCCAGGCGCTGCACCGGCCAGTCGGTTATATAGTTTTTATTATCTGGAGTTATGATGACCCCCATGACTGATAGAAGGGAGTGACTCGTCTTTTATGAGGAGCCTGTTATTGCATTCCCAATGGGGCAGGCTGAGCTGGACATGAGGGAGAATCTGTGCACACATGACTGGCCAAGCAAACCTGAGGCCCTGCTGTAGAGACAGACCGCGAGGGCCATGGAGAGGGCAATAAAATGTACAATACTGGCATTGATCACTGTTTGAAAGCTGCTATTATTAGATTTATCGTTCATCAGGATAATCAGGATTTATCAAGATGTATTATAATGTAACATATTATGAAAAAAAACATTCTTACAAGTCTTTCTAAATAAGTTTTAAGTGGCGATTTGAATTTGTTTCTCAAGTAAACCAGATTAAACCATATCTGTCCTCAAGTCAGATGTCGTCTTGTTACTACTGGAGTCTTCTTTCATTCCGCTTTCCTAAATAAAGTGAAACCGCTAGGGAATACATGTAATGTTCACATCCCATTTGGATCGCCTCCACCCTCGTAAGAAAGAGACTTGAAGGCCAGATATGAACATAAGTAACATTTTAGGAATTCACAGTACATATGAGTGACTGTATATTCTCCCGGGGTTTACCACATGCTCAAGTGGGCTTATAAACGGAGGTTGTAGACATGTAAAGTTCCAAGCGAGACTTTTTTTTTCTTCCTTGCCGAACAGCGATGACCTCAGTTGAGCTCTAAGGTCTGCTAAGTCCATTCTCTGTTAACATCTTGTGGAGAAGAAAAAGGCACAATGGAAAACACTTCACAGAGTGGCAAATAGACATCGAATCAGCCATGAAATTTAAGTATAATGATGTCGCGAGCTGCCTCAGCATTCTGCCAACCTGTCATCTCTTTCCAGACCTCACACAGAACGTTTCTTTCACTCCCCCCCCTCTTTTTTTCCCCCTCTTTCTCTTTCTCTTTCTGTCTCCGCGTCTGCCTCCATCCTCCTCTTCTGTCTGCCTCGCGCTCCGTTCCTCTCTCCAGGAATCTGTCGTACAACAACTTGACTCGTCTGGATGAAGGCAGTCTGGCTGTGCTGGGGGATCTCCATGCTCTCCGCCTGGGCCACAACGCCATCAGCCACATCGCAGAGGGAGCTTTCAGAGGCCTCAAGGCCGTACGCGTCCTGTAAGTAACCCCCCCCCCAGCATCTACCTGACTGCTGTTACCAAGCCCCAAACAACCCCCAACCACTCACTCATTACTATTTTGCAGCTGCTGACAAAAAGACTCTAAGATGTGCCACTCGGGAGCAGTGAAAGCTGAGATGTTTAATATTGGTTTTGCCCCTGTGATATTTGATATTTCCACTCATGTAGTCTCCTCATTTGACTCTAGAAAGCAAGAGTTGTTTACTTTTCAGGACAGGTATGATCTCATTCATGTCTATTCATGAGCTGTTTTTTTTTTCTTTCTAACTTTTACAAGTTGCTCATGTGACTCTATTGTCGTAGTTTCTGTGGCAACTCTGCTTTTTCTTTTCTCACTTTGTTCCTTTTGTCTGGTTTTGTTTTGGGCTTTTTATTTAGTCCCGAACGCCGGTTCCCAACAAACTTGGACCTAACAGTGTTCTGTGTCACTCATCTCCCACGAGATCCTTCCCCACTTTTAGGAGCCACGAATAAAGGCAGAGGTTTCTCTTCCCTCCGATCCACCTTTTGCACAAAAAGCCCAAATGGGCCTATAGAAAGAAGAGGGGGGAATGAAAGGGAGAAAGTCAGGGGATAAATCCAGAAGAAAGACTTGGGGGTCTTGGTCTCTAACCAAGGTCCTCTTGGCTGTGCCTCCTCCTGGTGAGAGAGCCAGGGAGGAGAGCTGTGCCAGAGCTTGCCAGACAAGCTCTCTCTCACTGCTGGGTGGTGAGCCAAAGGCACATGAGGCCTCTCTGTGCTGGCACACTGGGTGCCTGATAACTAGCTACAGAGAGAACTACAGGGTGGAATAGGGAGTTTAGCTTGTGACTGCCATATCTCTGCCCCTTTCTGATGTTTTCCTTTCTTGTCTGTAATTGCCCACTTTGTTTCTTTTGGCTTTAACCTTTTCAAAGCACACTTAATGCCCATTTCTTTCCTTCTGTTATCCTAAGTGTATTCTGTCATCTCCTCGCGTTATCCCGCAAAAACGCACACTATCTACATCTCGGGGTTTCGCATGATCTTTTTCTCTCCTCCTCTTGTATCGCTCCTGCGCTCTGTGTCTTTGGGGCAGGCCTAATCTAATCAGTGGAGGGGAGGACAAGCATAGGCCGGGCCCTGAAAAAGAGCCGGGGAGCTTTAATTGGGCCTGTGCTGCTGGTCGTGCTGGCATGGGGCTGGAGCCTGCATCGGGGTGTGAAAGCTCCAAACAAGCCAGCCTGCCCTCTAATTCGGCCACGGGGGTCGTTGGCTCGTCGGGCCCCCCTTCTCCGTGCCTGCTCTCCCTGCTCGACAGCCCCCACCACTGGCCTTGCTTTAACAAGGCAACGGCCATTCACATCCAGCCAGCCAGAAAGAGTAGGAAATTGGCAGCCCCCGTCTAGTCTAACTAAGACAGCGACCAGTGGAGACTGAAAAGAACCAGAGGGGGATAAGAGATGCTTGGAAAGCAAAGAGAGGAGGAGGAGTGGAGGGTGCTATTGTGGGGATGGTGGAGGGTGTGGCTGACCATCAACCTCAAAGGCCTTTCTCAAGTTTGAAAGAAGGTCTTTTAATGGTTCAGAGGAGTCCTCTGACTCTTTCTCTTTTCGATTAGCATGCAGAGGGGTGGAGGGGTGGCTCCTCCGCAGCGATGACTTCACCTACAGGGGCAGTTCTTTAGACCTTCCGAGGGGAATTGAAGTGCATTCAACAAGTGTTCCAAAAGAATCCCTTTTTTCCTTTACTCTTTTCTTTCTTGTCACTGAATCCGTTTTGCCGGGCCATGGCTAAGCTCGGCTCCTAACCTCATTAAGGCTCCTGGCTCTGGTTTTGGCTGTACCTTACCTGCTGCCATCGGTCGAATGGACCCAACTGTTTGGCCTCTCACGGAGCATTGTGTTGCCGCCAGTCCCTCCATGCCGTCATGAATTATACATGTTCCCCTGTGCTGGTTTTGCCACGGCACACCAGCGCACATGCACTCACACTTGCATGCACACTCCTTCCCCACCCCTCTAAGGAAAGAATGCGCTTGGTTGGCAGAGCAGAGCGGCAGAGGGGCTCTTAAGGCCAGGTGCAGAGTGGGGGGGAAGTGGGGGGGTCGTAGAGAGGGAGGGAGGGACTGTGGGCAAAGGGGTAACCCGTGACTTCCAGACCAGCTTCTGCCAGGGCCGTGAAACGCTCCATCGCTGGCAGATCCCGTCCCTGTTCTCCTCCTCCTTCCCTCCCTCCTTCCATCTTTCTTATCCCCCTCTTTTCTCTCATTCTCCACAGGGAGCTGGACCATAACGACATCTCGGGCACAATAGAGGACACCAACGGGGCCTTCTCTGGATTGGACAGCCTAAACAAGCTGTGAGTATCTCCCCTCGTTCTTTCTTTTAATTCCCTCCGCTTCTCCTCTCTGTTATGAACCCCTCCCTTTCACCCCCCCCCCCCTTCCACTGCTCTTTAAAAACAGACAATCAGAGAAAAAGAAACGAGCCCTCTCATTTCTTCTTCCAAAAGTTTCCCTCCAAATCCCAACTCAGGCGTCACTGCCAGCGGAGGCCTCAGAGTTTGAGATATCTGTCCCCACAGGACCTCACACTTCACTTGGTAGGGAAGTGTTTTCACCGAGCGATGACTCTCTTCCCTTTTTCCCAAGGCTCATCCACCAAACACTGAGGGTCATTTTTTTTTTTTTGTCCCACCATTCAGTGGCAGCTCAGGCCAGTTCAATCTGGCTTTCATCTTTATGATTTCATTGTTTCAGCGTAGCTTTATGACCAGACTGGGTTCTCCTCACTGCTAATAGCTCTCGGAGCAGATGCACTGAATCACTTTTTATCTGGTTTCATGATTACTCATCGACATTTCCATCATGGCAGCTAGTAAAAAAGTTCAATGTCAAAAGTTGAGAAATTACAGCGGACGTGGCGCTTCTGGCACAGAGCGGCAATCATCAACCTGCAGGATGAAAAGATGATGTCCAGCCAAGATGGTTCCCAGTGTGAGCATCGTTGAAAGAGAAAGAACGGGAGAAAGAGAGAGAGAAAAGGGCTTTTCTTCAAGCTGGCAGGGGTTCGCTCCCCAATAGGCTTATTTCTATTTCTCCTCCATGCCTCCGCTCCTCTCGTCCCCTCTTTCCCAGTCCCTGTTGTTAGGAACTGAGAGAGGGTGAAATTGAGGGCTGCATTCAGTCATCAACATCAAACGCCCCACACGCCACGCCCTCTGACCCGGCTCCTTTTGTCACGGCGTTGGCGGAAGCAGCCCGCTGCATCCCAACGCTGGCAAAGCGAGCCATGGGAAAGAGATGCAGAGAACAGAAAGACGGGGAAAGACATCAAAGCGTCCGCGAACACACACACACACACATACACAGGGTTTCCTTAAAGCATGTGAGTGCCACCACATGTGAAGGAAGTGGGTTTTTACAGATGTAAGCCAAGAAAAAGTAGATCTTGGATTTTATTCTGTTTTTTATTCCAAATCTAATAGCCTTCATAGTTAAAGTTGCAAAAATGACAAAGCAGTCCCTGTGACGAGACAGCCGCTTGTTTGTGTGCGCATGTGGAGGATTTTGGACACTGGGGTCTTCATTGTGAACCAGCCAGCCGTGTCTCCTCTTCCTGTGAAGTGAAAACTACAACACGAGAGGAAAGAGGGAGGGGAGGCGGCAACGGGGGGAAGCTGGTGGGAGAGGGTGGAAGAGGGGATTAGGACCCCAAAATCAGAAGGAACCAGCAGCTCACTCCTTGGCTCACACCGGGCTCGACAGGCACAGACACACACTCGGATGGCTGCGTATGTTCTTACAAGCTCTGCAGGGGAAAAGAACCAGCACACACACACAAACACACACGGACCGTTCATTGCTATTAAATTCTAATAAAGATGAAAGTGGTCTTCGAAGAGCAGCACAGACCCCAGGTGCCCCCTTTCCCCCCTCGCAGTCACTCCAGCCCCGTCCAAACTCCCTCACTCTTCCCTCTGGCTAATCTCCGCACAGTTCAGATTTCCAATACCTCAGTCCCCTCACTCTTATCAGAATCAGCCTTGCTAATTGTGTTTCTCTCCCCCTCTTGCTCTCTCTACCCCCCCACCACCACCTCTCACCCCTCCCCTCTCTCTCTCTCTCTTTCCCCCTCTCCCTCTCTTCATCCATCGACACCCTTCATGTTTGGAAACGGCAGGACTCTGTTTGGAAACAAGATCAAATCGGTGGCCAAGAAAGCCTTCTCTGGCCTGGAGACCCTGGAACACCTGTGAGTATCCCACAATGCTTGGCTGCCCCTCCTCCCCCCAGCCAGAGAGTGAAAGAGAGAGAGAGAGAGAGAGAGAGAGAGAGAGAGGGTTGGGTGGTGGTGGGGGTATTGCCAAAAGTAGCTGGCAGAGAGCAGGCTGCTCGCAATTTAATAGCGTCTTTGTAAAAGGAGAAGACAGAGGCTTTTGCGAGCGCCCAGCTGCCTCTCTCTCGTTAGCCTAGCACAATCTCAACTTTGGCCCTTTTTTCCTCTGCCTCTGCTCAGGAACAAAGTTATTGAGCATATGGCGAGCTCCACAGAAGAAATGGAATTCCTATAAGCTTTTTCACAGGCCTTTTGTCAAATGAGGGCAGGGAGGGACAGAAAAGCTAGCTTGTGTCCTCAGATGTACATTTATTTCCACCTTGGTTAAAAGTCAGACAAATGAGTGCCTGTGTGTGAGGCTGTAATGTGTGTACAGTTGATGAGACTATGTGTTATGTCCCCACAGAAACTTGGGAGATAATGCCATTCGTTCCATCCAGCCCGATGCCTTCGGTAAAATGAAGAACCTTAAAAGCCTGTGAGTAAACACAACCACACACTCTCAGAAACACACATTCAGTTACAGGTGCAATAGATGCATCTGTAGAGACGCGCACCACACGCGCTTACCTCCCTCCTCTCCGTCACAGTCTCATTCAGAGCGACAGCTTCCTGTGCGACTGCCAGCTCCACTGGCTGCCCGATTGGCTGGTGACACGCGGTTTGGAAGCCGGCGTCAACGCAACCTGCGCCCACCCAGAGAGCCTCAAGGGCACCAGCATCTTCCAGGCTCCGTCCAACAGCTTTGTGTGTGGTGAGTTGTGTGTGTTGCTTCTCTGTTTATGCAGGCGGGTGTGTGTTGAGCAAGAGCTGCAGCTTGGCGCTGTTCTGTTATTTACATAGTTGCACATATTTGTTTGTGAGGTGTTTTTGTTTAGCTCTGTGTTTGCACTCAGACTTGGTAATG
>JAOXYL010000100.1:20608748-20619469 GCA_028564955.1 Terapon puta | reverse complement strand
TAAAGGATTTTATCCATACAGTCATTAAGCACACACAAACTATCTGTGTCACTCTGATAAATAATAGTTTTTTGGCTTTTATGGTGGACAGAAAAGATCTAGCGCACTATCAGTTTCACTGCTGCAGAACAAAGCTCTTTGTGGGCTGTTTGATCCATTCTGCTCGAGTTAGTGAGAGGGGAGTCGCCTGCACTTTGAAAGAATTGTCCATACTCTTCCTCCACTAAAGTTCAATTCGCAGCTGAAACCCTCCCATAACCCAGAACAAATGTTTTCATTTGTGACCCTGTCCTCTTTGACATTCACTGCTATGTGCTTTTCATAGAACCCAAATGCGTTCCCCACAAAAAAAAAAACAACAACATATAGTTTCAAGCAATGATCACTTTGAAAGTTTTGATATAAAGCCTCCTAGTACAGCCACAGGAAATAACCATTAGTGACATATTGTATGGTGAAAATATAAGGGCCATTCCTTCAGTATATTTTGGATCCCATCCAGTTTTCACTGGTTTTCCTGTTAAGTCTGCAGGGACGCTGCAAAAAAAAACTTGGTGTGTGTGTGTGTTGCTGTGTTTTTAAATGTGGCCCACTAACTGTGGTCGACTAAGAAAGCATAGAGGGCAGCAGTAACAGTATGGCATTTGTAAATTTATTTGGAAAATCTTCCTAATAAGCTGGTCAGTTACATTTTGCAAGAAAGCTGATGCAAAAATGTAGAAGACACAATGGAGAGTGAAAGGTAAAGAATCAGCTGTTTTACCTTACAAAGGGGTGGTTGATGTTCATGTTCTGAAAACATGATCAGTCGTCATGATCCTGGGACTCAGAGGCAAGTTCCCACCGAAAATCCAAACAACGGTGGGGTATGGAGTCACGCCTGATGTGGCGAGGAATTTGCCAAGGCCACTGGTATCCCCCCGCCCCATTGTGTGCTCTGGTCTTTCGTCATGCCAAGCAACCCAGCTAGGTCAGGCAAACAAAGGAGCACCTGGACACAATAGCCGCCTTGTTTGCCACTGTGTGACAGCATGACAGGTATTTCAAGGCTGACACTGAGAGAGGGGCTTTGAAGTCACTGACACTGGGGTTTTATTCCACAGTCTCTCAGAACTGGCACACAGCCCGCGTGAAAAACTATAAATATGTTAGCATGTTTACTCCAACGAGCACACTTCCCTTAATGCTCAACAGCATGTTCAACAAATGCAGCCACCGCTCTCAGGTGGCAGCAACAGCTGAATAAATAATTTCTTCGATCGCTCGTGCTTGCTGCAGATCTGTTCCCGGCTGCTGACCACACCCAAAGGTGCTGATGGGTGCAGTAGGAAGTGTGTCTCTGCTGAAGCTGTAACCACACTGAACTGAAAACACCTTGAGTACACTTTTGCACCATTACATCAATGCGAAACCGCACACAAGACAACAAATGGTGTCAGAGTTTTTGCCCATGCTCTTCACGCTGCTTTGAAACACCGCTTTGGGGCTCATAAAACTGGCAGCACCATTAAAGAGTACGTGCTCCGGGACTTAAAAATAAAAGGTTTTGTCAAATAGATATAAAGTTTAAGTTAAAAGAATTTGGATTTAGATTGTGCAAAATGTCATGTGAACTTTGATGCACTGCACAAATGAGATCTCTAACTAATCTGTGTATCTGTAGACTTTATTTCATGGAGTAAGATGGAAACAACAGGTCTACAGGGGCATTTTGGGGCGTGTAATTGTGACATTTTTATGACACTTTATATGTGAAAATGACACTTTTACTTGCCAGATCCCCAGGACTTCAAAAGATTCTCGTTGTCTGTGAAAGCACACATAAACCTACTTTGATTTTATTACGTTTCATTCAGACAGCCGTGCATTTCATTAGCTGATGTTGCACAGCCCCTTTGAAAATATTGCTTCATGCTGCCCTCGCAGCGAATCAATTATTTCCAGCGGATTCCGTCAATTCTCCGAGCCGTCCTCCCGAGCCTCGGTCGTTCAGAACATCCTGAAGAGAAGACGGCAAAAGAGAAACTGTGCGAGGGGGAGAGAAATGGAGGGGAGTGGGTGGCTGGGGGCCGAGCATCTTCAAGTAATCACTTCTGAGATCAGGAGGAAACTCAGAGCGGTTGCTTAAGGCGAGAATGAGAGCACAGAGGGTTAAGCTGGGTGGCTCACATGGTCCTAACATAAACCATCCATCTGTGAGTGCAGCACACTGCCCCATTCACCATCCCTTCATCTAGTCTTTTTATTAATTCATGCCTCTTGTGGTGTCTTTTATTGTGCTGCGAACGTACTTTAAGAAGAGCCCAAAGCCAAAGCAGAGAGAGGCTGAGGGCTGAGGATCGTTTCTTTTAAATGACAGTCGCACAGCGTCGGGTTGTTCTTCACAAATTTCCCATTAAAACATAGAGGAGCATGGAAAGTGTCAAGTAGAGTACATCGTCAGCTCGTACGGCCGGGCTCCAACCCTGAAATGTCCACTTGACACGCTCCTGTTTTATTGCAGATGGCAGCGTGGTTGTGGAGCTGGCGTGGGAGTCTGTAGCAGAGCGCTGAGAAGAAAAAAGAAAAAAACTGCTCTGCACAGACGTTGTGTTGTGTTGCTTTGAATTATTCAGTTATGCTTTAACATGGCACACATGACCTCACCCAGTCATACCCGACTAATCAACATGTATCATCATCATCTCTCTTGCTCTTCCTTTGCTCTTTCCATTTATCTTTTTTACTTCCTGCCCAAGGTCTCCCAGACTCAGATGTTTAAATTCAGAGCAGGAGATGAAAGCTCTGAACTGTAGCGCAGCACTTCATGGAAGTGACGGGTCTCTATAATGCCTGTGAGAGCACTTTTGTCTCTGTTGATATGGAGTGAACGGTCACAAATAAAGTTTTGGTGCTTGTAGATAAGGATGGACTTTGGTTACCAATATTTGTATTTAGCCTTTAAACCTGTAATAACTGATTTATTTGACACTTGGGCACAGTGTAAATGATCTTTCAACACTGCACTGACAGATTATTACCTTTTAGGTTGAGATGACGAAAGTGTAGTTGCCTTCGTATGCACATCCAACAGAACAATGCAGAAACAGATTTAAGTCCAACATCATTTTCCTTTTATCTCTGTGTTTGGCCTCCTCCAACTCATGAGGGAAATATCTGGCTTTGGACCAAATTTCTTTTTTTCTGAAAACAGCTGTGGCCAAAAACAATATAGTCTATGAGAGCAGTGAGAGTGAACCAAAATAGTAGAGCCACAAAGGAGGGGGACTGCTGGGGCGGGTGATAATTCTTCACAACAAATTACACATGATTATTATAATCACAATTAAACATATATATTTCTGGCCTCCATTTCCAGCACCTATCAGCTATGACGTGACGCTGCGTGACTGGCCAATCTGATTCGTTAACAAGCTCTAAATTGCGTCAAAGCCACCTATGATGTGAATATAATGGTTCTGATAGTTGATAATTGTACATGGAAAGTGTAAAATCCCATGCAATGATTCTTAAATGCAACTGCACGCATCAGCAACGTTCATGTCCACCAGCCTTCATCTAAACACACTCTGAAAACGCAGATAAAAAAAAAAAAACATACTTAACTCTGCTCAGCTGCCTGTCCAAAAAAGGAGATGATCCTCTTCTGGGTTCCCGCTGACAGGAGGGAGGGGAGGGGCTTTGGAGGGCAGTTCGAAGCGCTCCTGACACGATGACCCATATGTCACCCATCTGAAGGCGTCATCGAGCGCGGCAGTAGTGTTGGGAGATGGGCTGAGTGCTGCAGCGTGACAGCAGGCGAGGTTCCTTGTATTCAGAGATCACTGGAGGAGATGCTCATTTGATATTCATCAAGTGTGTGAACCTGACTAATTAATAAGAGGTGTGTTTGTTATGGCAACAGCAAAAACATACCTCCCATCTGAATCAGGATGGGACAGTTTCTTATGATGGATTGTCACTTGGCATATACTTTCACTTCTTGTCTGCATGGGAATGTAAATATGACATGTCCCTTTATATCGCTGGGAATCTATAAAGACACAAAGCATTTCCAGCTAATGGGAGAAGGAGCAGGGCAGGATGGTACGGGCTGTTCTGTGCTATATCAAAGTTATGGGGGAGCCAAACATTTGCAGCATCCAGATCCAGCTGATGTTTTATTGCTTGGGCTCCCAGCCAGCTTTAAGAATGTGCTGACGTGAATTCAGGCAGTTAAATATGCTGAATAATGCGTATAATTCACTCAATGTCCCGTTCCTGTCCAGGCCCTCAGTTAAAGAGCTCAGGTCTTCAGGTTTAAAAACTGAACACATCTCTATTTAGGGGATGTTTTAGTACAGTCAAAGTCTTACAGTAAAATAGAGCCCTAACTGTAACTCATTAGTCAATACCTATGTAACCCCCCCACCGCACTGACTGATGAAACAGCCCTCCACAGCCCAGTCACATAATCGGATGGCCTTTTTGTGGCGAGCCATTCATCCTTAATCTTTCAGGGCAACACTGAGCTTTGCAGTACTGCTTTAGTTAAGAGAAGGATTTCAACCCCCCCCCCCACCCCTCCGTCGCTCTCTCTTTCTCTCTCTCTCTTACGCTTTGTGGATTTTATGATGAATGAGGCATTATCAGGGCACAGAGGTAAAGTAGATTAAAGTGACATCTAAAGCAGAAAAATGACCCTCCTCATTTACAGAGCCTGTGTTAAGTGATGAGCGCAGATAAGTCATAGGTCAGTGAACATGACTCGAGCGAAACCCATGCGTTATACAATGCAAAAAAAAAGTTCATATGGTTTTAATGACTTATGGCTGATGTGTACGCTGACTTTCACATGTGCAAAATGGTGCAGAAATGCAGTGTCACACCACAGATAGTCATGTTTGGCCTGCAGGCGGTGTATATATATAGGCTTACACACAAATATATACATAACACTGTGAGGTTGTCAAAATGAACTTAACGTGGTGCAATGGTGGCTCACAAACAGCCTGATCTCATTCATCAAAGCATATGGAGGCTTTTGGTTTTGCAGCTACTCTGACCCATTAGAGCTTTTAGAATTAAAAAGAAATATGGAGGTCGGTAAAATATTTATACAAAGTTCACTGCTCGTCATGTGACGTACAGAAAGTCTGCAAAGATAGCAAAAGCGTTAAAGATTGAAATGTGAAATGCCAGAGGGAAGATGTGGACATTTCCAAGACTTTGAGGTATTACTTGTAGGAAAAAGAGCGAGGTTCCCTCTGGGATGGACGCGTTAAAAGGTCAGGTGTCAGGCCACCTCACATTATACAGTCAACTCTGTTTCTACAGCTATTGCAGTCACGTTTAAATTAAAGTGCCATTTCCCATGTTTTTCTCTCCCTTTTTATTTTTCATCTGTCAAGCCCTCATACCAACTTGTTTTCTGTCTACTTTCATTTCTGCAATCCTGGAATTATTCAGGAGTGATATGGGCAGAAATGCACCTATGAGCTGGTTTTCTGACTGACAGTCGACAAACACAAATAACCTCTCAAGTTCTCCAATATTGGATTCAGTGTGAATGTACAGTACAGTGACAGCACAGTTCCTCAGCCATGCTGGTGGCCCTGTGAAACTGGAAACACCTGGGCACACCTGTGCTTTGATCTAAATACAAACATCAGCATGCTAACTTGCTCACAATGACAACGCTAACATGTTAATGTTCAGCAAGAATAATGTTTATACTTTTTACCGTCTTAAACCATGGGGATGTTATCAGTTTTGCATGTATTTGGTCATAAACCAAAGCACTGGAGCAAAATAGTGACCTGATGGTGGTGAAAGATGAAAGTCAGGGTACCACCAAGTTAATGAGGATGCATCATTAGGGAACCACAGACCACTGTGACAACAATTTGTGCTACTCCATCCAGCAGCTGTTGCAATATTTCACTTATTATCACTTTATATGCAATAATAATTTTGTCTGATAACTCAATGTAAATACTTCAAGTATCACCTCTTAAGCTCTTTCTCTGTGTGTTTTTTTATGTTATTTCTTTTCCGTGCAGGTTAATGAAGCTGCAGGTGTGAATATCGGGGATGGACCCTGTGTCTATAAAACTTGGGTCACATTACACAGCTTGAAATCAGACGTGATGGGTGGGTCAGCCGCTGTGTTCATCATGAAAGCTACTGATGGTGGAGGACTGCCAGGGTGTCGCACCAAAGTCATCTGAGCGCTGCTGTCAGATTTGATGGCAACATTATTACTGTTGGCCATTAAGTTCGCTCTGTCATTACTTGTCAGCGCTGCCAACAGGCGTATAAGGCAGAGTGAAAGGAGATGGTGGCTAATAATAGATTATGATAAACAAGCCATTCTTACCCAGGTCCTCCTCATTACATATGCTGTCATAACACAGCAGCACAATGGCAGAAAGTGATAATGCGAATGCGCTGCTTTAGTGCATGACAAGGTCCTGACTTTTCCATATAAATCCCAAATATCAACGCTGACAGTTATTACACAGTCTCTAGAGCTGGGTTTAATATGTAGATCCTGAAGCACCATATAGCATTAGATTTGTGACACTGGGTAAGTTATATAAGCTGTTGTGCATGGCTGTAAAAAGACAGCATATTGATTGTTAAGTCAACATCTACTATTACACGCTGTGGTCCATGTGACTGAAGAGTGTGGACTGGTTTGATGTATATGGACACAACACGCAGCTGAGTCTATGTGCATGTTTACTGTGTGAATGCACATGCAGGGATCTGCATTTATTAGTGTGTGTGAGAGGGCAGACAGGCAAAGAAAGCATGACAGTGAAATATAGAGAGGCAGCAAGCCATAGCAAGAAAACGTTGATGGATGGGTGGAAAGGGAATAGGAAAATTTGGGGGCCCGTGGCTGTGTGCCTGCCTCTGTCGATCTGATTTGGGTGACACTGCGTGACAGGAAGCTGGCAGTCGAGCTGGGTGACCCCCCTCCTGTCCCTTCCCCACAACACTGGAGGTCACGATGGAAGCGAATGGCACATATGCACATTCAGACACACTTACAAACACACATCACATCCACTCTGCGAACCTAAAACTACGTCTACCCTTTGTTTCTTATCAACCCTCCAGCCACTAACAGTGGAATTCAGACTGGCGCAGTGTTGGTGTTAACCCTTTCTTGGCAAATACAGCTTACATTCACATGGTTTATTAAACCAGAGAAAAGGATAAAGATGCTTATAAATGATTAATAATCATTATTTTTTATGTTTACCACATCCAGCATCATTGTTTAGAGTGTTTAGAGAGTTTCCTATCTAACACAAAATCCAAAGTACAGCTGATGGAGGTACATAAATGTGTGTACCAAATTTTGTGGTAATACTTTTATTAGTGGTCGAGATTTTTGCTAGAACCACAAATATCAACATTATAGTGGTGCTAAGGGACACACCAGAGAATGGCTAATGTCAGCAGGATGCAACATCTGGGACCACGAAGGGCTGTACAAACATTTTTTTCCAAAGCCTCAAGTAGATTTTATAATCTTCTGTGAAAATATAAAAACTGTGAGATCAGCTAAGTCGGTATAATGTATCCTCTGAGGACCATGAAAATGTGTACATAAACATAATCCATCCAACAGTAGTGTAGATATGCGATTCTGGAGTGAAGTGTGCGCCAACAAGCCGTCGCTGAGGCAGAAAACAACTAAACTAGTACTTCTCATCAGATCATTAGCTGCATGTGGCAGATTTGTCCACCATCCTCTTCACTAAGATGTTTTCTCTCTCATCGGAAGGTTCACACCACTGAAGGATGATTCCCACAAGGTAAAGAGCTCTTTTGTTTCTTGTACTATTTAATTGCTTACCTCGGGCTAATGTATTTTTTATAGGATAGTTATAAATGCAGCGCTAGTGCTGTTTAGTTTAATGGTTCTCTGTAGATGAACAAAGATATTCATAATTTATGACACTTGCATTTTGTGCTATGTTTTAAGTACTTTTCTATATTAATGTTTATTGTTCTGCAATTGCCTGGGAAGAGAATTTCACTTGGGGGAAACTGCAATGAACTGAACAAATATTAAACATGCATCTCATATATGAGCAGCTGATGAAGGATGGCTAAGGAAAAGTTGTAAGTTTTCATCTTAAGAGTGCTCTTACTATTTCCCCGTCCCATCCAGGCCAATGGTTTTTACTCCCATGGGGCCAAGAGTACTTTGACTGTTATTTTTAGGTTGGGAAAAGCTCATCTGCTGTTCCCTAGGTGAGAGGCCTGGCCCATCTGATCCTATCAAGCAGTGCATTTGTCCTTCGCTGTCTTGGCATACTATTCATTGATTGTCTATGTCACATCATAGGTTTTTATTGTTTGGAAATATGGAAATATGAGTGTGGTGTAAGTGATATGACAGATCCTGTAGACATTTATATCACACACACACATACACACACACGTAGGAGTGTCTGAGCAAAGAGGGGAGGTTTCACCCACACATAAAAACACGGTGTATCACCTGTCTAACCTGAAAGGCAGCAATCCTGACAAGCAGCCATAACCACCGGCTCACTGGGTCATTATCAAACGATTGTTTCACTTAGAATCAACACACCAAGTCTGTTGAATACAAAACTCATTTTCTTTGAGTGTCAGCTGAATAAATAAAAATGAATTGAGAATGAAATATGAATAGTATGTTAAATATTTGTTGTAGGAATGTCTGCAAACATTGCAATAAATTCTATATTTAGTGAGTGCATTTAAGGGAGATGTGTATTTCAATAAAATTGTCTGAATCTTTTCGAATAAACATTAAGTGACTCCTGTCTCTACATTGGGGAAACAAAAAACTCTTTATTAAAAGGTAAAACTCAGACAGGCCTCTCTGCTCTGAGCAGCACGCATGCGCTAGTTGAAATGTTGTTGCCTTCATGAGCTCTTTGCAGGCTCCGAATACGGAGATTCAAACTTGTGTCAAAGTGTTCCAGGATGCCCATAGTGTATCTTAAACACTACACTCGTGCTGTTTTGGCTGTTTCGTTACAACAACTTCACATGGTGTATGGCTTTACCATGTGGGGCGATAATAAATTATGCTAATGAATCAAACTTACATCAAAAGAATTTATGTTTTCAATGTATGCCTTGGTTATTTACGGTTTCCTTAGCGGCTGAAGCATTTTAAAAAAATGATACGTAAGTTGTAATGTAAATAAGCAGCTTTTAGCTTTGATTCATTGAGCGTATATCTGCTCAGACACATGGTCACTGTGTGTGATTGAGCACATTTACAGTCTGAATCACAGTTCAGACTGGACTAATAGGACTGAAAATGCATCTAAAATGTGTCATTAAAATGATGAATACACGCTGTGGATAGATGAAATGTATTTTAAATGTTTCGCAACAAACTAACAATTACAATATGTGCAGAAATGTACTCCTTCATTCAACATGATGCAATATATTACTATAAATTTAGTAAATTTACTGACAAATCCCACTTCAGCTATACTCATTTTATTTCCATACCGTGACATAAACGATACCAAATTGATGTTCGGTTGGCCATGCGCGCTTACGAGGGCCTGTCCCACAGCCCGTGAACGCAGCACGAACAGCAACACACTCCCAGCTGCTCGGAGCGCAGAGCGTCAATGAGACCCAGATACAAGTACAGCACAGACCCGGACCTGGTCAGACCAGCCCAGCGCCGTGCCAGACACCGAGGAAGTCCGCCGTGGGACCCGGAGAGAGCAGAACAAAGTCCAGGAGGAGCTGGAGGTCGGAAGGAAACCACATTTAAAGCGAGTTTCGGAAGAACCGCCGAGGAAGAGGAGGAGAAGGAGGGGGGGCCGTGAGTGAGTGGACACGAGACGCGACTGGGGACCGAAGTGAGGTGAGACCGACGGAGGAGGAGGAGGGGGGGATTAAATCTGCGGTGATGTCAAGGAAATTAAAGAAAAGGCCGTCCGCGCAGTGAGGAGCGACTTCGCGGAGGACGGGGATGGCTTGATTTGCTCACCCCGGGACGATTCAAGTCGGAGGAACTAATGTTCGCGTGGAGGAGAAGGAAAGTTTGCTGCGCTCCTCTCGGATACAAACCCGCCGTGTGAGCGCTGGGACTCTCTCTCTCTCCCTCTCTTTTCCCTCTCTCATCACCTTCATTACTTTCACACCGGTGGCAGAGCCCGGCCGCGCGCGGGGTCGTTCCGGAGCGGCTCACCATGTCCAGACCCGCCGCGCTGAAGAAGAACCACTGGACCTCCCGCGTGAGCGAGTGCTCCGTGGGCAAAGACGCGCGCGGGGAGCTGAACGTGGCGCTGAGCGGCGGCGCGGAGCACGGGGAGTTCGCCTACATCGGCCGAGTGGACGAGGACGCCGTCACCTACAGAGCCGGGAGGCTGAGCGAAGGGGAGCTGCTGCTGGAGGTGGAGAACCTCTCCATCTCGGGATTACCCCTGTACGACGTGCAGACGGTGATCAGGAACTGCAAAGGCGCCGTCAGGTTGAAAACGGTCAGACAAGGTAAGGAGAGCGGACCTGTGCTCCTCTTTTTTAAAAAAATGTTTTATTAATGCTGAAAAGACGCGAACTCTTTCAGTCGGCAAAGTTGCTCAAAGTGGAAGAGTCGAGCGGCTCTGATGGTGAAGTTGGTGATGAGTTGATATCGGTTTATTGACCTGAACGCCTCAGGAGGTCACGGTGCGTCAAATTCACAGATTTCTGAACGG
>JAOXYL010000100.1:20576391-20589096 GCA_028564955.1 Terapon puta | reverse complement strand
GTGTGTGTGTGTGTGTGTGTGTGTGTGTGTGTGTGTGTGTGAGATGGATATGCTGCATGCTCAATTGTGTCAGATGCGGGTGCTTGTCTGACTCCCTCCTGCTGCTCAGAGAGGAGGAGTGTAAACACACTCAAACAAACACTCCCCCCTCTTCCTTCCCTCCTTCTCTGGAACCTACCGTGAAGTTATTGTATCTAATGAAGTAGTCAAAAATAAAAAGAATGACGTCCACATTTGTAATACTCGAAGCACTGAAATACCAAAGTGAATGTACATGGTGATAAGTTACTTGCGTTACTTGCCTTTGGTAGTGAACGGCTCATTCGCAACGACAGAATGGATATTGCAGAGAGTTGAT
Source organism: Terapon puta (assembly GCA_028564955.1). Taxonomy (NCBI): domain Eukaryota; kingdom Metazoa; phylum Chordata; class Actinopteri; order Centrarchiformes; family Terapontidae; genus Terapon; species Terapon puta. Next base: position 20,588,738 of record JAOXYL010000100.1, on the reverse strand, counting down.
CATTTCCTTTATCTTAACTCTGGCCCTGACACTTCATCGCAGTGAGATGCAGAAATACAGGGACATCAAAATGTTGTAACGCTCAAATTTGATGGCAGTCATCGGGACGGAATAAACTTTCCCGATTCAGCAGACAGGTAGAAAAATAAGCCTCTGCTTCATGTCCCAACTTTGACTCGCGCCTCTGTAAACTGTGAGCATGGCAGACCGAGCACCGTGACTGGCACAGCCCTTCATAAAGCTCCTCGGCCCCCTTAGGCAGCATGCTAATGTAAACGCCGTGCTCCGCTGCCCCTGTTTTAATCACAACCATATGCCTCGCATTCCTCCCGCCCCGGGACCTGGACCCCGGTTCTGCCTACAGTCGGCCAGTAATACGACAGCCGCTCCGTTAGCGAGCTTGTTGATTCGCTCGGCCGAAACACCTCATACGAGCAGGCCGCCTTTTAAATATTATATTTCAGCCCAAGCTCATATCACACCTGAGGAGGCAGGCGCTGCGCGCTCGTAGAAGCGAGCTCGTGGCCAGAAACTGTCAGAACTGGCTGGAAAAGCTGAAAGCTGGAAGTAGATGAATAATGCACTCTGCACTTATGCACTCTCCATATCACAGCCGTGGTGCCCTTGAGCAGGACATTTAACTCTGACATCTTGCTGACAGTCTGAGATGAATGGGCAGATTTTGGCTGTTCAATATCCAGAGTTCCTGACGTGCTTACTAAGCGTTTGTAGAAATGGATATAGTTGTCTGGAAAAGTTGTCAGCATGCTAACACGGATGTTGTACCTGCTAAAAATCTGGATCTTAGCTTTGTCATTGTGGGTACCATGTTCATCTTTGTTTCACTTGCTATATTGACATTTGCTGAATATCTCTAAGCCTTCCAGTTTTGCAGGTATTTGGTCATAAATTTCTGGTTAATATCAGTGTCGACATTTATGCCAAATCATGTTGTGGAGATATTTTTTCTTTTAATTTGGATCTAAAGTCAGGACCCAAGTGTGCAGGTTTCTTTTTCACCTGGAGTCCATGCAGACAGAGTGGAAAAAAAACATCATTTTAAAAGCCACAGATTGACTTGGAACATGACCAGAAAGATTTGTTTTCCTGGAAATGATCATACTTGCTTCGTAATGTTACCTTGCATAATTCAGAAATACTTCAAAGCTGAACACATTTGCCTTCAAAGAGCTTCATTGTCTGTGCCGCTTCCTTCTAGGAATTGTTGAGTCAATATGCTTGGCAGTTATGTATACACAGGACTCAAACTAAGTCCCTGCGTGCTTCAGGTGTCATTAATGTAAGAAACGGTGTATTTCGTTGTTTTATGTGGGACTGATGAGCTGATAAATTGCTGCCCCATAAGGCCCCGATGCCACTCAATTAGCGAGGGGAGGTTATCTGAGGACGCAAACACACCACTGTGACAGGCAGATGGTGACTTGGTGTGTGTTTGTCTGATCTGACGCTACCTGTGTCTTATGCATAATCACTCTCTCCCTCCATTCATTCTCTCTCTCTCTCTCTCTCTCTCTCTCTCTCTCTCTCTCTCTCTCTCTCTTTTCTGTTATCTACCCCAGTTTCCCGGTTGGTCTTCTCCTGTCGTCCGTTCACTCGCGCTCAATCGCTCATGTCCGTCTGACGTCTCGCACTCTTCCCCTGCTTTGTCTTCTGAGGCTGTGATGGATTGCCTTTACCGGGCAAATAGCTTTGCATTCATCACCCCCGCTGACTGATTTGACAAACATAATTTTTTTCCCCCTCTCTATCAATAAACTAGGCTTTGTTTTTGCTGCGGAGAACCACGTAACCTAAATACGAACCTAAATAAGGACTTGTTGTGGCCTTAATATACTTGTGTTTTTTTTTTTTTTTTTTCTCATTTCTGCAGAAGACAAGCATGACCCGGGGCTGTGTGTTTCATGTGTAAACTCTGGAGAGTAGGGCGAGGAACATTTTCATCAGCTTTGATGTAGAAAGAGACCAGATAGGTCCAGTTTGGCGAAACGAAACTTAAGCGACCAAGAGTAGGAAAAATGAAGAGAAGACATGCAGGAGATGCTACACATGCGGTTGGACCTGCTCAGCTGGACTGCGGGTGGTCTGATGTCATCGTTCACGCTTGCAGCCAGTTTCTGTCTTCATGCTGCTGGTTTCAGTGCACATGCTCGATTCAATATCTGCCTATTTCTCTGATCTTCTATCATCTACTGTTAAGGCACTCGGAGAGCGCTTTCAAGGCCTCTTTTTTTTTGTACTTCTCCACTCCTCACTCTCTGGGGGAAAAAAAAATAGCTGCACAAACAACAGATGTGCGGTTTGATCCCGGGCCACCACTTCCACTTTTTTTAAGGAATGGTATGTTCCCAACCTCTTTGACACAACTTAACAAAGGAGGTGTCCTGAAGGGTCAGCGGTGGTCTTTTTGTTTAGCAGTGAATTATCTTCCATTGTTCCACGTGATCCCACTTCGCGCGCTCCGTTTCAGGTGCTTTGACTCTTTCAAAGTGGCCCTTCCCACCGTGACACGTACGTGTGCATACGTGCACACGCTCTGAGCCTGCAGCAAGTGTCCCGTACAGGTTCAGCCACCGTAGACTTGCTGAGAAGACAGGAAAATAGCCTGATCTCTGCCTACGTTCCCACACCGCGCAGAAGCAAAACAATATTTTCTGGACAAGATCGGGTGAAGGTAAGATCCGTCCTTTGGCTCCTCTCCCGGGAAAATGCCCTCTCAGCTGAATGAGAACTCTCAGGAAACTGTGTTTGTCAGTCCTGAACAATAAGAGTGCGATCAGCTGGCCTCAGGTAGGGTGTGTTTTTTCACTTGGCGCTTATGATGCTTTCTAAGTATTGAGCAGGGACAGGCACCACTCTGCTAAGAGCAATCTTTCCATTTTGCCATTATTGCACAATTCAAGGCCGGGTGGGATTGTTTCAGAAATAAAGGCCTCGATGTAATATATTCTTTATGAGGGCTTTATTGCTAGTCATACTGCTGAAGTTGATGTAATTGTTGAGGCAGGCTATGAAAGTGCTGAAAGGTAGAGAGGCGCTTGCTTCACCTGCCTGTATTTATGATGAGCAATGCGGCGCTACTTTTCTCCAACGTGAATGGTGTAAGTTCCACGTCGTGTCTTGTTGAGCTCCGCGTTTATACGTCTGTCACGTGGAAACAGAGGTGCCAAAGTGCGGAGAGAGAGTTCAGCGTGTCCCAGTTTTTGTCAAGTTAACTCCCCTCGTCCTTTTTTCCACCCTTCACGCAAGATTTAAAACCTCATCTTCTTGTCTGATTTTGAATTAAGCGGCGTTACAGTCAGACATCAGTCCTGCCTCGCGTTTCTCGGTCCTCACGGAAAAGAACGTTGAGACCGAAAAAAAAGCAAGAAACGAGTCGGTGTAAAGCAGCGCTGAGATTACTGGTAGCCTCTGTCTCACAACAGTGGTATTTTGTTGTGCTCGTAAACTCAGACCACATTCCCCATAAAGCCCGTTGCCTTTTCTCGCAAAGGATGAGGTTGCTACTTGCTCCTCATCTCTCTCCCTGCCATGTGAATTTTATTGTCGAACAGACCAAAAGCTTTCTTGTTGTGCAGGGTAAAGTGATCCTCTCCTTGTGTCATGAGTGAAATGGCGATTTTTTTTTTTTTTTTTTCTTTGCAAAATCTTGGGAGTGCCTATTTAATGCAGCGATAGTGATAGTAGTCATCTTTTTATGGTCATCTTGCTGATGTCTGCAAGATAATTGAATGGTTTTGTGGTAAATTTCTTCATGTAGTAAGCTGAAAGTTCTAAAAGCTTCTCTCAGTGTGTGTGTGTGTGTGTGTGTGTGTGTGTGTGTGTGTGAGAAGGGCAGCAGAAGAGTCTGGCCAGCTGCTTTGTCCCAGTGGTAGCTGCAGGAGCTCGCAGCCATATGGTGTCTCAGCCACTCTGTAATCACTGGACCAGAGGAGGAGATGGGGGACGGAAAAACGACTGTGCAGGCCTGATGGGAGAGAGTCGGCGGACGTGTCGGTGTAATGTTTCTGTCAATTCCAGCTCTGAAAGATCTTCAGCCCTCGTCTCCCGAACTGCAGCGAAAACGGCCGTAAACGCTTTACATGCACCAATTTTATTTTATTTTTTCCACGATCGCATATCGAGCTCTTCCTCGCTTCACCGTGCCTCCTTGCATTCTTTTTGACGACCGTGTCGCAGGCGGTGCGTGGCTTATTATTCCAGCTGTGCTTCAGCCGCAGCGCTGGCAGCAGCTCAGGGCTTTTAGTCATGCTGAGGTCAGGGGTAGGTTACCACCGCCGTGTATAAAACTCAAGAGGTGGTGCGGCGTGTTTCCCGCTGTAAGATGATACAGTAATTGATCCCAGTGCGCAGATCCCACTCCTCGTTGTTTTATGGAGACGTGATTACTTGCAGGGGCTCTTGAAGGGAGGGGATGTGGTGCCGAGAGAGGGGTGGTCATTACGGAGGTTGATTGTGCTGTGGGTTCTGTTGTCAAAGGCAGTGAGGAAAGGCTTGAGCGAGCGTTTGATGATTTTGAAGCGTCACACCGTCTCGTTTTTGAGGCAGTAAATAGATATGTTTGATGTCTGATTGGAGTGGGGGTGCGAGTCCATGGGGCTACAAAACAGCACGCCACATATGGATCATCCATCCCGGTACCCTTGCTGGAGCCACAGGGCCGGAGACCCGCCCCTCGGCTGTGTCCCCCAGAGCTCCGGTTGCTATGATACCCCGCCAGAGAGGTGGGTCTCGGGGCGGGATGGATGTTGACGATCTTGGAGGTGGCTCCATGTGTAATTGATGACACGGGGAGCTCAGCGGCCGGGGGCCACTGCATGCTGTCGACACACGTACTCACGGGAGGAACTCTATAGCAAAGGATGTAGCAGCACAAACAAACACAAATCAATAGCCGGTCGCTTTCACCAGAGTCCAGGTTTGGGGTCCTTTCAGTCTGCTGGAAATATACACGCATATACAGTGAAAAATAAACTATATACTGATTGCGCTGGGATTTTGTGAGAGGGCTCCTGACGGAAGTCTGAGAATATTTAAGAGCTGCGGTTGGTAGTGATGTTGTGATGGATTACTTGTTTGTAACATTTCCCATGCATGCAAAGGTGGACAGAAAAATATTGGAAATGCATTTCATACTAATGCAATCCAATACAAAGGCATCACAAACTAGGGTTGAGTCTTCACGTAAATGGAAAGTTTCCCAACGGTAGTATTGCACAGCTTTTACATCCGATTGCGTTATATTATGCATTTTATTATTCATTTTTAAGGTCAGTGAGGTTTCCATGCTGTTTGTTCTCATGCGTGATATTTATACTACAGCTAAATTGGAGCAGCGGCAGAATGAAAACTCCATCTCTCCTCCTCCCCAAATGTAATTAGAGGAGTTGAGAACAGAAATGTCATGGCTATTGATCAGAGAGCGCGGGGGCAAAAAAAGAAAAAAAAAAAGCATCGGCCGGTCCCCATGTTTAATGACTAATTAAAGGGCCTCATTAGGAGGGCAGGGGCTTGGGCTGATTGTCTACGGGGCAGAGACGGTCCAGCCCCAGTCATCTGGCCCAGAGTGGACCTCGGCGCTCATTTGTGGAATGCGAGGGACTCGCGTCGAGGCCAGCGAGCATGTCAGCAGCTGGCGTGGACAACTCTGTGGTTGGCAGCAGGTTGACGTCCAGACACACAAACACAAAGGAGCGTTGCAGCTTTTTGTTTGTGTTTTTACAAGTTCGCATTGACTTCAGCTTGTTTTCAGGCTTTGAATCCCTTGCCGCTCTTCTTCACATGAATTCTTCCACTTTAAGTTTCATTTCTGGGTGTTTTTTTTTGCTCAATCTTTATCTCCCCTGGTAAAAATAAAACATGCTTCTTACTAGTATTTTCATTTGTATCATCACTGTCTAGCTGATTTATTTGACTTTGCTTCAGTGCCGCCCATAAATGCATTTAGATTTCCTTCTGATTTCCAAACAGGCGACTTTTCACATAATTAAGGGACGGTTAGTGTAATGATTTGTTTACAGGGCCTTATCTGCTCCCCTAGTCAAAACATAAGCTTTCTGCTTGCCTCTATTTGAAGGTTTGCTCTACATAGTTCCAGGAAATAATCTGAAGTGATTGCATAACTGTAGATGAATTTTCACATGCTCTGCCATATTTGTGCTACAATATCAGGAGACGCCTTTGTATGTTGTGGCAGACGAAAACAATACTTCAGGCCAAGTAATGGGGCTGCGCTCAGTAGGTTGCAAAAGTAACACTTAGATAACGGCACAGATTTAGAGCTTCGGCGGGGTCACAGATCAACGACACAGCCACATTGTGAATTGTGTTGCAGTGGGCTTTCGCGTCACCCCGAGGCCGTGCAGCGTGATTAGTCACTCGCCTGCCGCCGTCACTTTGTTTCTTTCTTACGCAAGCTCTCAAGCTCTTCTGTGATTGATGCAATTCAACAATGAGGTGATGATAATAAACAAGTCGTCCGTTATATAGCCATCTGCAAAGTGATGATGTCGGCACGCAGAGAGTCGCACAGGAGTAACAAGAATACAAACAGCTCTTTATCAGTTTGTTATCCTTATAACATATGGACTTTTGGATTTTGATTCATTCTCATGGAACAATTTGTTCTTCGAAGATGTAGAACGCATCCAGAGTGAGACATCAGTGTGACAAATGTTGTTTCGAGCTGCACCTGACTTAGCACTCGCCCTCCATCGATTTTCCAACTTTTCAGTTCACAAATCTATCTCTGAGGCTGTTTGCAGTTCAGCCTGCTGGCATGGAGGACAGAAATCAAAGCTAACTTTATTTACTGCCAAGCTCTCAAACTTTGACAGCAACATTTTTTTTTTTTAGTCCTCACAACGATTTCTCTGCCTCAGCTTTCCGTGTGTTTATGGCTGCAGAGTGTTCCAGGCGCCTTGAGGTGTTTTTATGGTAACGCCAGCACCTAGAAGCCGGCAATTATGGCTGATATTTTACAACTGGATTCTTCTCTACTCCTGAGGAGATGGCAACTTTTTTACACTCGTTTGTGATCCAGACTCTGGATCGCAAGTGTTGAGGTGGGTCACGTCGAGATGAAGCAAGAGGAGGAAAAAACGTTGAAACAAGAGGGGAACTTGTGCGCTCTGCAGTGGAAGCACTGATGGAAAGAGAAGCTGAAAAGCGAAAGAAAACAGCGAATTACCCCCGTCTCGGCTAACGTTTCCCAGATCCAGTCCGGCCTCCTTACCTCTTGCGCCATATATTACTCACTAACAAGCAAGAGGCATTGCAGTGCAGCTCTGCAGATGCTGGCTGGATGTTGCGCGAGGGCTTGGAGGCTCCGGGCTGACTTTGAAGCTAATTCAATAGTGTGTTCTCCTCTGCTCTGGCGCATAATAAGATTGGAACACAGACATTTGGTCCTTTGATTAAAGTGTCCAATCAAAACGAGGTTATCGGGAGACAGATTCCTCCGGCAGCGACCGTAATGAAGAGTGTTATCGTCGTCTTTGTCATTATTGTTGCCTTAATTGCAAATGATGCCAGTGTTCGCCTTGGTAGACCTCTGCCAGCATCCCAAATAATGGGGTGTGATAGCACCGATAGGAAGTTGAGCATACTAATTAAATAGCCCGGGGTGCACAGTCTTCCCACATTTTTCCAAGTTTAGTAATTGAATAACTTTACAGTGAGTCGAGCAGTAACTGTGTTTGTATCACAAAGTAGCCTTGTTTACTAGTTTCATTTGTTGGCATTTCATAGAGCCACAGGTGGTGAAGAGACACCAGAGGAAAAGGACTGGGAAGACTGTTTTCTTTGGGAAGATATTCTCCATCCTCCCCAAACTGGAGTGGGCTGTTTTGGGGAGGTGATATTTCAAAGGATAAGACCAAAAAAAGTGTTTCTAAGCCAACACAGATATAAATGTGTCAGCGCGTGTCAGTCCATCCGCTCCTACACATCATCAGCGCCAGTCAGCAGGAGATTGCGAAGGAGGCCAAATGGTGTTTGTATTGGCTCAGCCGCGGCAGTAACAGCAGCTCTAAAGGCCAACGGCAGCTTTTCATTGGTCAACCATCGACTAGGCTCCGCGGCCCGACGTAGCAGCTGTACTGCGGCCGGCTTGTAACGCTCGGATTGTTTCGCGGCGGTGAAATAATGTGAAGAGGCGCTCCAGCGAGCTGTACATGTGTCGTGGTGTTTCCAGTTTCTCATGACTCACATTCCAGAGGTGTTAGGTCTCCCTCACTCTGTGTAATCAAGGCTCTCGAAGCAACGCCTGCTGAGCGACTTTTTGAGAAATCACAAGCAGCTATTACTGAGATTAGCTTAGTGTGCCATTTATTCATGATCAAAACTGCTCTTTTTTTTGCCCCCTTTGGCTTTCCTCACTTGACTCGACTTGGCCCACATTGCCTTTGCTGTCTCTGCTGTCTTTGTCCTGCTTCCCCGTTGAAGCCTCGTGTTTAAATGCCGCAAGGTGCAGTCCATTCATATGCTTTCTTGCTCAGTGAACCTTATCATTTCTCCCTCTCTGCCTGGTTTATCTGTCATCTGTCTCCGTAACATCCTTTTCCCCGCTGTCATGCTCGCTATTCTAACCTCTCCTTATATATCTCGATTAGTCATTGATTTCTTTCACTGCACATCTGTTGACTCGGGCCTAATTTATGTTTTCTGATGACCTTTTTACCTCAGCGAGGCCCCCACAGCGACATTGTTAGCATAGATCGGCCAGCCACGTATGAGGCCGATGGCCTAATGTGGTCGGCGTTGAGTGACGATGAACATTAAGACCTGCACGGTGCCTTTTGTCTTTCTGGAGTGGAGCTCAACGGGACCCCAGGTTTTGTTCCACCAGCTGTACTTTAAAGACTGCATTAAGCTGTAGACCACACAATGTGAATTTGATGTAAATCAAAGGATGGTGGCTTGAACACTAGTCTGTCTGTTAAAGTTCCACTGAATGAAACCTGGCCAAAACACATTTACACTAATTGTCTGCACCGTTTTCATTAAGGGATCCTCGTTGAGCCTCTGATGTCTTTTGTGTAATGATTCAGTCCAAACCCAGATAATGAAAGCTTTTGTGTTTACTGAATCAAACTTGGCGGGTCTTTCAAGATAAACACTCTTTAGGAAGCAATGCCATCTATTATTCTGGTGGCATTTTTTAAAAATAAAAAGGAAAGGGGTTTTATTTTGGTAATCCCTTAGTGCAATAAGGTCACAGAGACTGAACAGCTCGAGAAAACATATTAAGGAAAAAGAAGTAGTGACTGAAGCTTAGTTGCAAAGTGAATTCTCTTCGCTGCACTGCCGAAATGATGGATCAGAAGCATTACATCTTTACATTATTAAATTCAGATTTTAAAGGACATTTAAAACTGAGCTTTGGCTTTTGTTGATGTCAAGGGGTTGGAGAGCGAGAGAGAGAGAGCATAACGTAGCTCTTTAGGTATGCATTATATGCTTGTACAGTACACATGCAAATTATGACCACATGCTCTGATCTTCCGTTGTATACATTTATGATTTAACCCAATCTTTTATGAGGCAGTTTTGTGTAATACTTAAATTACAACAGCATGTTTTTTTTTTCTCTATTTGTTATATTCACCTTTCCTAAGCACAAGGAAGTCACATGGTCTGACACTTTTTGTCTCTCTGCAGTGTGTAACCTTAGCCACTTTAACTTGGTGTGACACGTAAAAGCCTGTGCCCTGTCTCCTTAACTTCCTCCGATAGACTCTCATATTAAAACCAACATGCTACATTACAGCCGTTTAGTGCTGTGACTGAGCTTGTGCTTAGCAGAGAGAGGGGGATCGGCGTGTTTGCGCGGAGCTCTGCATCGACGGCGGGCGCTTTGGCCAAACTCTCTGCATGTGTTCCGAATAAAAAAATGTCAGCCGTCGACTTTTCATAAAACCTCCCCCAAAAACCTGGAGACGTGAAAATGACGTCATGTCGGAGCCGCTCTCCAAACCCAAGTTGTGACTGATTCCTGTGTGCCAGGAGGAGAGGAGGTGAGGCAGCAAAATATGATCCAGAGAGTCCAGATGAACTGATTAATATAGTTAAAATGCATATCAGATCCTAAAACACTACACAACGGTTTGTAATAACCAGATAGTCTGTTTGTGCTACAGTATTTTATGTTGCTCTCAGGAAAATGTGTCTTTATTCTTTGACTTTTGACAGCTGTTCGGTTGACTGGACCGTGAACTGGACACGGTATGTTCCTGTTTCCATATGAGATGTCTCCTAAAATGTTTGAATGATCTCGAGGGCGGGTCGAGGAAACTGTTCAATCGATTTGGCTGCCGAAAACGTGAAGGAAACTGCGATCTGGTCTAGACCTCTCAGTGCCCTGATCCATTTGTCACTGACGAACGTCCTCATGGAGTTATGTAGAGGAGAACTTAAAAAGTTCAAGGTTCTTTCTATAGTACCCAAAGAGAGCGTCTCTTCGTCGCTGCTCTGCCCCTCTGTCGTCCAATGATTTCTCTCCCCTGCCTGCAGAGTGTTTGATCTCCCAGCCACACACCCATCCTCCCTCATTTAAAAGAAAAGGAGAAAAAAAAGAAACCATCATCTTCAGTACTTTCAGCTCTGGTGGTTTAACGGGGATCTGGAGGTTTGGGAGGTGTGGAGGGGCCACGGAGGCCACCGTTCGTACGTCACGCTAACGCTGCTCCATAAATCACTCACCGAGATTCCTGGACGCTCCCACGACCCACGCTGTGTCCTCCGCGACTTGTTGATTCATTTATCAGTCTGTCTTTGAGGTGCTGTGTCAGTGAGCTGCTGCTGCTGCGGGATGCTGAGCCGCCGCCACCCCAAGTAGCTGCCAGTTCGGGGGCTTATTTACGTCATTACAGATGCCGCACGGGGTTATTGATAAATGGACATCAATAGGCCAAATGGGCTTTTAGTGACACTAAGCTGAACCGCTTTATGAAGAGTACGATAAAAGGGAAATATACCGCGTGAGCAATCAAACGTGGGGATTTTCAGCTATTTGCGAGGAGCTGACATTACGTGTTCATTAGACTACAGGGGGATCAGTTTTGAGTGGGTTCCTCGTAACACAACCCCCACCCCGTTCATCCAGTATGTGTTGGTGGGACAGAGTCAAAACCAATATCCCTCTTCCTAATGTTGTAGTTTCAGCTATTCCTCACATGAAGTGCCAGAAGACACTCCCTCGTATCCTTTGAATCGTTCTCAGCCCTTAGAACTCTTTAGGGAGACGGCTCATTGAAAAACCTCCAAGTGGCTGAACAGATGAACCGCTTTACCTCTTTGCTGGAAACAAAACCGCCCAACTGTGGCGTGTCGGGCCAGTGGTTTCCCACCTTTTTTTTTATTATTTGCAACCCCTTTAATCTGAATCTGAATGTCTTCCTGCACACCATCGTCACATGTTGCATGCCTTTTGGTTAAGTCGAAAAAATGAGTTTCCAGCCTCAGAGATTTTTCTTTTGAATGGTTCCAATGTGAAAGGACCTCTGTTGCAGGAATGTTGCTCAATCTGCAGAGCGACAACAGGACAACAGGATGACTTTTGAGAGTCTGACTGTTGTTATCTGGAGGTTGTAGGCAAGGGGTGAAGTTGGACATTCATTCAGTCAGCTGTTTCTAGTTCAGCAGCCTTGCGTACAGACTCCGCTGCAGGGGGAGTGAGAGCAGTGAAGGGAGGTGGAGGGTTTGGAGGGGTTGGGGGGGGGGTGCAGTTGACTAATTGTTGTAATGTGGTCTAACGGTGCACGACTCTCCCCCACTCCATCTCTGTCATTCTGCGTCAGCTTGCCTCAGAGTGCTTCTCTCCTCAGTCGCCTGGAATTCATCATCATGCACGCATGCACAAATGAACGCTGGGGAAGTGCTTATCCACACACACACACACACACACCTCTTTTACCTCCCAGGGGAGTCAAACCCAAATCATTAAGTTTATCCACTCCTCCTCACTGTTTGCTTTTCTTACATTTATGTCATCAGGCGTGATTTCCCCTCAGAGTTCCTCGCAGTCCTCCGCCGTAAAGTGCTGCTATTGACTTCACTTCACTCTGGTTAGCTGTAATGGGGGGGATCACATGCTGTGAAGTTAAGAAATCTCACTTGTGTCCCGGGGTCCTGTATGGCTCACTAAAAAGAAATGATGAGAACTTCTGTAGTGGTGAGGGAGGCTGAATTCTCTTGTAGGCGCCCACAGTAAAAAATGGATGGCTTTTATACCTTGAATTTGCAATATGCTGGTGTTGCAGTTTTGTACTTTCATGAATATTTGACAGTATCTTGGATTGTAGGGACACTGGTATCTCTTCACACACACA
>JAOXYL010000100.1:20536792-20549362 GCA_028564955.1 Terapon puta | reverse complement strand
AATTTTTTTTCTAGCCGCAAGTTACTTATTTCATGTGCATTCTGCTCCGTGAAACAACAATGCCCGTCGACACCACACAAAAAAAAATGAGCAAAACTAGCGTGTGTGCTGATATCTTTTAGTCGTCTCCACGTTATGTGTTTTCTCTGTGCTTTAGAATTAGTCTAAAGTATGGATTAGAGGGGGTGTCTGACAGGGAACGGCACATCACATGACCTCTGACCTCCCTCCCTTTTACATTTTCTCACTGCTGCTCCCAACCCCCACCTCTGACCACTGTGCATAACAAATCAACCTTACACATGCAGGGTTGCCTTTTTTTTTTCTTTTCTTGAACTCTTGCATGTGCAGATGTGTGCCAGTTGGTCAGTCTGACTCTGCATAATTTTTTTTTCTCAATGATCCATATTTTATCTTTATGTATACTAAGACCTTTAATCTCCAACCGTAGTGTTTCTTTCACAGTTGGCTTTGTGAGCACCACCCCTTGTATACCCTTTCTCTACATGGGACGCCTCTAATAATTGGAGACGTAGGAATTGTTGAACTTCTCTGGAGTCTGACATTTGGAGTTATACACCCTGAGCCTTTTTCTTGTCTGCACCTTCCTCTTGTCACAAAGCCTTTCTTTTCTTTTCTTTTTTTTTGCCATCTCCTCTACTTTAGGCTTTCGGACTCTTCCCCTGACTCCTGTCCGCTTCACTTGTTGGTCAAGGATGAGTTACCCGGAACTTGTTAAACACCCAGAGCATGTGTATGAGTTTTGTGGCGTGTGCGTAAGGGCATCGGCGTCCGGTGGGGGAAGAGCAGAAAAGAAACAGAAGTGTGCGGAGAGGAGAGAAACGAATAAAGAAAGGGAAAAAAAACTGATGGGTTCTGTGAGAACAAGAAGGAATGGGGGTGAACAGCCAAGAGAAAGGGGAGGGAGAGACAGAGAGCGAGGGGTGGGGGGGGTGGGCGGGTGCATGTGGGTGCCTGCGAGACGGGAGACAGCGGGGCTCAGTCAGTGAGAGAGAGAGAGAGAGAGAGGGAGAGAGAGAGAGAGAGAGGAGCCTAGCATTAGTGTGTGGGTATGAGACGGAGCGCATTATAAGCCAATGTGTGGATGCTGCTTAGCCTAGCTCCCATTAGCTTAGCATCACAAAGCCAAAGCTGGACAGAGGACAGACGCACGGGGAGCAGGAAAGGGAGGGTGGAAAGGAGAAGGAAATGTGAATCTGCTCTGGTTTTTCTTCCACTCATCCACACCTGATTGGATTTTTTTTTTCCCTCCCATCATCACCAACCCCCCCCACCCTCCACCCCCTTCTCCACCACCTCTGTCTCCTGTCGACGTGGTGTTGTTCTGTGGACTGTAGGGGAAGGAGAAGAAGCCCCTCACACACTCCTCTGACTGAGGTATTTTGTTTTGTGTTTCGTTTTGAGACGGTTGCTGTGATTTTTTTTAAAATGGTTTTTGGAAGGGGCCGGTGGTGGGGAAGAGGGGGAGGTGAGAGGGAGTAGGATGGGGGGGGTTGGGATGGAGAGAGGGATGGAGAGGCAGGCGGCGGGGATGGCTGTGCATCAGGCGGAAGGCATCAGGAGCAGAGCGAGGGAGACGGAGGCACATCGCTGGCAGTAATGGAGGCTGATGTGTTGTGGTCAAACGGAAGCGGTGTGTGTGTGTGTGTGTGTCTGCCTGTGTCTGTCTTTCTGTCTCAGGTATGCGTGCGTCCGTCTGTGTTTGTCTGTGCCCCGGTTTGATGCCTGTGCAAAGTGTCACTTCCCGTGTGTGTGTGTGTTTTTGCACAGTACGTGTGCTCCTGGTGGAAACACTCCAGCTCTGCGATGGCTGTATTGAGGCTATGTGATCTGTTGACATGCTTGATCATGTTGGAAGCCATTACCTCCAGCAGGAAACTGCCTGCCTGTCTGTTTGTCTGTCTGGGGCTTCCAGGATGCTAAGGTTAGCTTCTCTCCTCCATCCTCCCCTCTTTCTTTCTCTCCCCCCCTCCCGATCCATCTCACGTCTGGATGACCCCCCCCTCCTCCTCCCTTCTCTATCTCTATCCCTCCATCCCCTCTCTCCCTCCCCGCCCCTCTAAATGTATCGTTTTAAAGCCTCTCTTTTCCATTTTCCATGTTGCTGTAGGTAGTAGAAAGCCCATGGTGCTTTTTTTCTGGGTGGAATAAAAAAGACAAAGGCCGGCTGTGTGTGTGTGCGGGGGGCATTTTCAGGCACGGTTCTGGCTGATTTAGCTTCACACTGCACTACTGGCCCTTCAGGTTTTTTTTTTTCTTAGTCTAATCTCCCTCTCTCTCTCTTCCCTTCCCCCGGTTCTCAGAAACCCCCCCCCCACCTCCTCCTCCTCCTCATATCCCTCTGTAGGGGAATCATTTAGAGCTGAAAGCATTGCTTATGAAGGGAAAAAATGGAGCACGTCACACGTCCAGAGAAAGGCCTGTTTTGATCTCATTGTGGTGTGTGTGTGTGTGTGTGTGTGTGTGTGTGTGTGTGTGTGAGTGTGCATGCATCGTTCCTTCATTGCAAGCCTCTTTCAGCCAGCCCGAGCAGTGAAAACACCCCCCCTCCCACCCCACCGACTCAAAACACTCCATCCCAAATGAAAGGCATCCGTACCAATGATTGAACAAGCATAACAAAACCCCCTCGGCATTTAATTCCCTGCCACCACTACATGGGGAGGACTCTTGAGAAAGGGGAAGCAGGGGAGGAGTGTTTGAAGAATCAGGTGGGGTGACTGGGGTGTCTGCGAGGCTGGACCGTAGACTGAGACACCTCCTCCTCTCCGGAGGAACCAAACAGCAAACAAACAAAAAAAAAAGTGGTCAGAATGTATTTAGAAATTTGAGGACAGAAAAATGCTGGAATCTGCGGCCTGTGCTTCTGGTTGGATTAACCCTTTGCTGGGACAGATGGCTCCGTCCCCCTGCCGAGCTGACAAACCCCAGTCTCCGCGTCACCCCTCCTGCATTTTTGTGTGTGTGTGTGTGTATGTGTGTGTGTGTGTTTCACCAAAAAAAAAAGAATCTCTGGCAGGCTGGCTGTGGCGAAGATGGTGGATGAGTCTGTTTTGGTTTTGGAATATGACGAGAGTCTGCCAGCCCCCCCTCTCCCCACCGCGCTTTTTGTGTGTGTGTGTGTGTGTGTGTGCATGTGCGCACAGTCGCCTGTTTCTTGAAAATTGTCCATGAAGACATGCCTCAGTATCCTCTTGGAAAATGTGGACGAGCTGACTAGCTTGACATCAGAGCATGTTTATTGTGGAGATTTAGAGAAATGCTTCTGTAATAGCTTCTGCACAACAGTTGGGTCCACGAATGTTGCCAGATTTTTCAAGGCAGGGCCATTATCCATGTTGTTCCTCTATGAGCATCCACCAGCTACACACAATATTCTTTATATGGCCACTTATTTCACGGAGGCAGATGCTACAGTAAACCCAACATCGCCGGCCAAATATGCTTCTTTTCATAAACTGTACGCCAGATTCCACTAGAATGATCAGGTATGATTGGACGTATGCACCCACATGCTCACGTGTTACCACCATTAGCGTCCTGCTGGATTTACTCCGGCTGCCACGAGACAAAAACCAGGAAAAAAAAGTGTTCATGTATGATTCACTGAGTAAATCTAGTACATTGTGTCTTCCGCTGTGTTCTTTCTGTGTAGGAAATATAATAGATGGCATACGTGCCATGAGTTTGACTTGGAAGTGGAGTGACTGGAGCCCTTGAAAGACATACAGCGGGCTAATTCAATCCACTGCTAGGCCTGCCTTTAATGTAACACAGTCCTCGCATTTCATTTCAAAGCAGCATGATTCAGTGCACGGGGTAATTTCACTCTCACTTAATACAGGCAAGACTAAGGAAAAGCATTTGCTGGCTATATGTCGAGGCACCCATCTTTATTAGGGAGGGAGCCAGAGCTGTTAGCGTGCATATCACATTGGCCCGCCGCTTCACCCCTTCGCTCCACTTTCCCTCGTGAGACGTGCACAGACTGCGGACAGCAGAGAGAAGAGGGTTGCACGCGTCGTGCCTCGAAGGAGAGCGATGCCAAACTGTAACCTGTCCCTGACTCCTGTATCTGAGCCAGCAGGAATGTAGCCATACGTGTTTCAAATATGTTGGTTTTGCTTTATTTCACATTGCCAACGATCTCATGAGTTTGGTTGGTTGTTTAGTTAAAGAGGAGCTCCACCGTTTTTCCACATCGAAGTGTGTTTGCGATGTTGAAATTGAAGTTGCACAAAGCCCTCCACGGCTCCTGGGGGTGCTGTGCTCAGTCTGATGTCCAGTGATGTCACTTGAGTTGGCCTTAGTTTGGTTTCGATAATATAAGTCATCAAAATCTGTTTATAAACTTAACTTTTGTTCAGGTTGCATTGTGGGTAATAAAGGCACTGACAAACAGGAAGAATGTATGGAATAAAGAAGATCGTATCTCTGATTCTGCTGCATCAATTTAGATTTTTCTAAAGAGAAATACTGATTGTTGACACGTTCTTTAACAGTTTTAGCAGTATACTGTGTCTTCAGTTTATTTCACAATATGTAAAACATTACAGTATCTTCATTATCCTTGTCTGCATCTGGATCTTGGTATGAGGTCATCTAAATGAGTGTGGCAGCCAGGAGGAATGAAGCAGTAGTTATTTGGTGTACTTCTGGGTTACATGACATCATCAACATCAGAGCGGCAAAATGGAGTTTGGGCTTTTGGCAGGGCTCAGTCGGCGGCTTGAGAAAAACCACGGTTGTCCTCCAGTCAAACCCCAAAGCAGGAACAGTTTTGCCCGGCCACACAGGCAGTTGTCACATCTGCCAAGCGCACTGGAGACAGAGAAAACACGATCGAGCAGATCAGAGGCGGGTCGGGCGAGTCTGCGGTATCGGCTCCCTTAATATTCTTTGTATGAAAGGAGGAGTGGATGAACAGTGTCTTAGAGATTAAAGGGGAAAGTTACGTCGTGTTGCAGATTTGAAGAACTGGAACAAATTAGATGACCAGTGTTAAAGGGAGCAGGGGGTAAACAAAACATGAACAGAAAGGAAAGAATGAAGTGGAGGAGTGATGGAGCGGAGGGGAGGGGAGGGGAGGGCAGGGAGGGGAGGGGAGGGCAGGGCGGGGACTGAGCACCGCAAGTTTCCTGTGCCATCCACTGGGTCACGCTCATGAAAATTTTAATCAAGCTTTGCAGATAACAGCTCCTCCTCTAACCCAGCACATACATTTAACTCCGCATTTGTCAATGATTCATGGTTCTCGTCTATTGTTGAAAAAAAACAAAAACACAAAAAAAAAACCTCCCAAAAACACTGTCAGGGTTTGCGAGTGAGAGTTGCCATTGTTTCTGTGTCAGTCGCAAACCACTTAAAATGCACTCTTTCAAATAACTCCTGTCCTGAGTGACCTGAATGCCAGCGCACAAGCCGAGTAAGAATAGCTGGGCCTATTAATAGAACAATTATGATAATGAATCATTGCCAAACACATTTATGATGGCCTACTTTTCACTCATGTCACTGATCGGTTCACCATGGTGAATATTTTGAAACGAGTCATCTTTCTCCCCCAGTTTTGTTTATGTGTCGCCTTTAATCGAGCATTTTGAATTTTTGCCCAAGAAGTGAACCCACGGTGCTCGAAATTGTAGGTGTTTTCCACCTTACCGCGTGCGTCGTTTCTCTGAACCCTCTGACTTTTGAAGACAATTTGTATCTAGGTCATACTGAAGTCTGTGTATCTGTTGGTGTAGTGTGGGCATACTCTAAAGACCTGACTCAAATGGGAAAGATGGATCGTGATGGAAAAGACTGCCTTGATTATTTAGTGTTCTGAGATACTGTAAATGTTTCAGCCCACAATCAAATCATTTGCCTTTCCATTTTCAGTATAATTGAAATTATCAACTTTTGTAGACCATGTTCTTTGCTTTCAGACACATCCTAAATGTCACAGTGCTGCACAAGGTGTGTTTTCTTAAGAACCTGATTAACTTGTTTGGTCAAGTCACTTGCTTCAACCGGCTGGGTGACAGGGCACAAAACACATAATCTTTAGTGCTTCGTGATGAGGAATAAAGGCTGTCTTGACGGTTTCATTCCGAAACATTCATTTTAAATAGCTTCAATTTTGAGAGTACTTAGTCTTGTCAAAAACATTATTACGCTGGTTAGGGGCTGCAAAAAGTGCTAATTTCATGCAAAGAAACAGCTGTGCTGTAGAAAAAATGAATATATTTCTGTTCTACTGTGTGGTTGTATTGCAAAATTAGACCACACTGTGAGACATGCAGGGTGTGTGCACGCTAACCCAGTTGGTCTTGTTTTTCAGATGAGGTCGTTCTGTCAGTGGTAGATCATTAGTAGATAATGGTTGAGTAGATGGGCATTGATTCCGTCAGCATCTTTTGTTGAAGTTTCCATGACTTCAGATTCAACATTCACCTCAACGACCATTTCAAGACATTGCTCGTGTTATTTTTCCAATTTCAATATGGTTCCTGTTCTCACCTTTACAATCCCCCTCCAGGTTCTCGTACAAGCTGCATAGGCAAATCACCATTTCTGTTTTACATTTTCTTTGCTTGTGGATGTTGACAATTCAGTTTTGGGTGGAGTCTGACCGTCATCCTCCCCAAACTTTGTCCCACAAGCTACCTTTTTGTTTTTTGCCACATTGTGCGGTGTTGTTGTTTCTGTATGTGATGTCACAGAGGGTTTTTTTTAGTCACCTTAAAGAAAAGCTGGAGAAAGAATGCACCAAGGAAGGGAAGCAGTTCTGAGGAAAGTTACAGAAATATGGATACTTTGCTGTAATTTTGCTGCTGTAGCTTGCCATTCTGGAGCAGATTTCCACTGTTTGAAGAGTGAAATTAATGAACATTTGGACACATTCCGCTGGATCTCTATTTCATTTGGTGCAACCGGCATCCAGTCATGTTCACTCTTTTTCCACTAAAGCTTTGCGGGTGTTTTGGAGGCCGCAAAAAGAGAAGGAAGCCTGGTACTAATATGAAAGATGTATTTCGAGCTGGTGCACTTGCGACTTTGGACCTCAAGAAGGCTGTGAGATTTAAGCAAGATGAAGACGCACTTGCGGAAAAGTCCAAACTGCACCTTGAAACTGGATCCGATAAAGATGTCAAGCAAGACAGCTCTTCAGCTCCCAGCCATGAAGCCAAAGTCGTCCAAGGAGTCAAGCCCAACATTGTCCTTGTGGAGGGAATTAAATGTAGGTCACTGCTAAAATGCAAGGCCAGGCCTGGGGGATCTGTGGGCCCAGGGTGCTCTGTTGCTCACGGGGGAACGCAAGTGTAGGAAATAAACAGATTTTTCACACATGGATATTTTTAGAAGCTGGGTTGTGGCTGTGTGCATGCCTGTACAGCTTCCTTTTTTTTTTTTTACATTTTTATGTGTTGTGATGCCATTGTTTTAGAAAAGGGCACATTTTAATACATGTTATTTTCCATTTAAAACCATATAAAGTCAGTTGTTGCCAAGCTATTTTTCTCTCCCCTTCTAGCATGCAAAATCTTGTGCAGATAAAGTGATCATAATTTACCTCTCAGTCTTTCAGCGTGTTGCGGAATACGTTTCAGTGATGCATAATTGAATAATGTAGTCATTTTGGTTTCTCAAATCTAATCTTAGTGTCATCCTCTGCCTTCACAAATGTCAGCAACCTTAGTCTAAGCCTATCATGCCACCAGAAGGGCAGATGCTCCCTTAAAATAGTCTGCCGTCAATTAAATATAGATGAGCTGCTTGGATTTCCAGTGAGTGTTAGTTGTGCCTAAAGAGTCTAGAGGTGAATATCTTCATTATATTAAATACATTAAAGCAACCTGTTTTGTTCTACAGTGTTACAATCACGAGGTCTATTTCATGACTTAGATGTGAGTGGTTTTGAACTATTGTAGAGAAGAGAGCCATGAACTCAATATACAGTGAAAGAAGGAAATGAAAGTCTTTGCTTTTATGCAAGGTCTTAGTTGGAGGCTTTCTAGAAGAGGTAGTTATAGATTTTTTTCCCTTTAGATTTGTTATTATTAGTCATCTTGATCCGGTAAGTGACTGGAATAACGAGCATTTTGATATTGATGTTTGTATGTGGCGTTCAATACGGCGACGCAAGTAAAAATACAGACCACACCGCGAGCGGTCTCACGGTTGTCCTTGAACTAAGACGTGAACCTTAAACACCACAGTTTGAGTGAAGATGATGGAAAAACGACAGAAAGGAGACAATTTGATATTGATCCTCTGTAAGCCGAGTGACAGTGTAGACAGACTGGGGAGGCCAAGGTCACAGCGAGGGTTGTGACCAGTTGCTGTCATGTATTGATTGTGGTTTGAAAGACATCGCGGTGTAACCGGACTCTCTCTGTAGTTGAAGAGCCCAATCCTGAGATACTGTGCGGAGGGGATGACATTTTGATTGGCAGAGCCAAGGTCACAACGCCAAAGTGGTGGCTATTAGTTTTACCAAAACGGCAAAGCAGTGTCACAAGCCAGTTGTGTTTCATAGATCATTTGAATTAGGTAGGTTTGGGTTGGTGGCTAGCATTTTTTTTTACCTTTCAACAAAAACACTACATATATCTAATTCTGATCTGTGTACTGTTTATAAGTTAATAACCCCACAGTGCCAACTCGTGAAATCAAGGCCTGAAATACAACCTACTTACCTGCCGCTTATGGTTTAAGTGCTAGCAAACAGTCACCTACTTGTACACCCTGAAGACACAGAGAAACTTGAGCATCCTATTGGAAAGTTTCTAGCAAACCTATAAATGTAATTCTGATACTCACTTAACTCCTAGCTTTAGTTCACCACTCCTAAGACAAAAAGATGTTCTGTTGGGATACCTGATAAGTTTCCTTTGGCTCCTCACGGTTTTGTGCTGGACAGGGTGTGACCACTCGCCAACTTAGACTTGTTTTCTTAAAATGTCTGAGTAAAATAAAGCTCAGCAGTCTATAGTCTGAATACTGATCAAATAAACAGAACAATGAGCTGTAAAGTGCTGCAGGGTTGTGTGCCGGTTTCCATTGGGGTTGAGTACTGGTAGGCCTTTTACATCACAGGAAGTTGTTTTTATTAAGTGTTAACACTGATAATATCTCTGAATGGAGCTTTGAATTTAGGCAAATATAATTTTATGTTGTCCATATAAGGCGCTAATATGCTTTGGACTTGGATCAAGGGACAAGGATCAGTGGAAAAGAAATGTTTTTATAAGGATAACCAGTAGTAGGAAGAAGTGCAGTTTTATCTTCCTACATTTGACTTAGATATCTATTTATCTGCTTGTTTATTTGTTAAGGTCCAAGTGCAGTGATACTATTTCATGCTGTTACCCCAAACAAGTACTGATACACCCTTACTTTTTTACTTTTCTTCATATTTAGTCTTTTATTCACAATACACAAACAATTCCTACCACTAATGTACACAATAGTTAAACACACCTAATTATATTTGAAGACAACAAAATCAACAACGAAAGTTGTATTTGTATAGCGCATTTCACAACATAGGTACAGTGTGCTTCCCAACAGCCAAATAAAAACCAAATCCAATAAAAAGACAATAAAATAAAAGCATTATAAAAAGAACATAAAAGTAAGTAAGTATACGATAACATATTAAAGTAATATATCAGTAGAATCGACGATTATACATACACAGCTTGGAATTACTTGGAAAAGTAATGTGTGTTTAAATAAGTGTGCTTTTAAAAAAGAGATGAGGACAAAGATGTGGCTCGCCTGATCTCCTCCAGCAGAGTGACGGTACGCTGATAAAACGGGCCTGTTTTTCAGGCTGGATCTAGGAATCTCTAAAAGGGAACCACCGGATGATCTCAAGCTACACTTAGGCTCATATGTGATTAAACATTCATTGATGTACTCAGGGGCCAGTCCTGTCTGGGCCTTAAAAGTAATAATTAAAATCTTAAAACTGATTTTAAAATGCACAAGCAGCCAGTGTAATGAAGCTAGAATTAGGATTATGTGCACCCTTTTGTTGGAATTAGTGGGGAGTGTGGCATTGAAATTTTAAATTAACTGAAGAATGGAAAGATTTGTGTTTATTTGATGATGAGAAGAGTGAGTTAGTCTAAGCAAGCTGCAATGAATGCATAAATGACAAGTTTCCAGGTTCTCTGGAGACAGAAAGGGCATAAAGGATCACATTTTGTGTAACAGGATAAAGCAACACTAGACAATTATCATAACATACTGAATGAAATTAATATTATTGTTAAAGGTGGCATATGGTGCCTGCACATATGATAATAGCTCTGGATTTGTCTGTGTTCAATTGAAGGAAATTATTCAATTATGATGCATGTTAAGATTAAGATCAAAAGATATGCACTGAGGTTAAACAGGGATAAAACAACTAAATTCTTAAAAAGGAGAAACAAATGATTATAACGAATACTGTTGTATATTATTGAGCATACTAGAGACATGGCATCACACAAACTTGTGCCTAATGATATAGTACGCCATATATATATGTATTAAGGAAGTCATTGTTTGAGAAGTCAAAGTTCAGAAGCTTAACAACCTGGGAATACACACTGACTCTCTGCCTTGCTGTTCTCACTGGGGGGCTATGAAAGCATCTACCCAGATGGTGGAGGAATGGATAAATTGTGGAAAGGGTGAGAGGGGTCCTCCATAATGCTGGTAGCAACATATCCTGAATGGAGTGCAGAGATGTCTGACTGATGTTTTCCAAAGAGCCACTGAACTTTCTTAGTCAGAGATGATGGGATTTGAGAAAATATTCTTGGAAAAGTCCGCTGAGAAACTTGATGTGCCTGACCTCCAACGGAGCGCTGCTTTCCGGTAGGGGTTCCTCTGAATGGGTTCAGCTGAAATCCACTTTCACCTCTTCCATTTTCATTGCCTTAACAAACAAGTTATCTGTGTCTATCTCTTCCGTCTCAGCAGTTGGAGATGTTGTCGGCGACTGGCTTAACTGTAGAGAGCTAAGGCCTGTGCCGTAGCCTTTCAGAAATAGCATTGTTTGTGCACCAGCTTGGGCAATAAGTTTTAGGCGATCCACGACCCCAGCAAGTTTCTCATGGCATCTCTTGGAGTCACAACACAGTAATTGTTGGGTCTGTTGGCTTCTTTATACAGGGATGATGGTGGCAGCTTTGACACTTTTGGGAATGCACACCTGAGAGACAGATCGTATACTGCTAAAGGGTCTACGTGTGCCACTGTGCTTATTTTTCCTTTCATGCTTTGAGACAGAGGAGACAAAGGATTGTTGCCGTGATAACCTTTTTCGAGTTGGGAAATCTGACCTGGAAGGTGTAACCAATGGTCCATGACTTGGTGTTTGATAATCCTTCGTACTGAACTTTCTGGTTCATGCCTAATCTTTTTTTACTTCTGCCCTGTAGCTAAACAACCGCAACAGAGCAGTCCCTAGTGTGGTTCTGGCACTGTGCTGTGGTCAATGTGAAAGCGCCCTTGCTGTGTTGCTGAAGACTCACCTCTAGTTTGGCCAGCTTAATTTTTGCATATCTAATTTTTAAACCAAATAATGCAGAACATTTAAAGATAAGACAGTAACAGCTTTTGTTAATGATTTTTTCATATACAGTGATGTGAAAAAGTGTTTCCCCCCTTCCTGATTTCTTTTTGCATGTTTGTCACTCTTAAATGATCATGAAATAAATAAAATATTAAATATTAGTCCAAATTTAATTTGTACTGACTGAAGAAAACCAAAATTAAAAAAACCTTGGTGTGGCCTAGTCGAAGCCTTGACTTGAATCCTATTGAGATGCTATGGCATGACTTAAAAAAGGCGGTTCATGCTCGAAAGCCCTCCAATGTTGCTGAATTACAACAATTCTGCAAAGATGGGTGGGCCAAAATTCCTCCACAGCACTGTAAAAGACTCATTGCAAGTTATCGCCAACGCTTGATTGCAGTTGTTGCTGCTGCTAAGGGTGACCCAAGCAGTTATTAGGTTTAGGTTTTCATTTGTTTGATGATCTGAAACACGTAAGTGTGACAAACATACAACCAAAAAAAAGAGAAATTAGGAGGGGGCAAATATTTTTTCACACCACTGTACATATATATCAGAATGGCAATGATAATATGGGGAGACGGTTCATGTTGAAATGAAGGCAGTAAAGGGAACATGTGTTTGTGACATAGCAGTGATGTGGTTAGCCCAAACTACAACCTGGTTATTTAGGGATGAGTAACTGTAGATACAGTGCAGAGGTGCTGAACTCTAAGTTGCTGTCCTCGCTGTGGGGGTTTAATCTGGTCACCATAGGTGGTTAACAGCATAGACAGGACAGTTCTCCCACTGTGGCTGTTATGGTAATGAAACTGTGCGTGTGTGTGTTAGTGTGTGTGTGTGTTGCAGGGGAGATGGGTGCATAAAGCTCCATTAAGTGATTACCCTCCACCCACAGCTCCCGTTTAGCCCCAGACCATGCCATTTGGTGGCCATGCACTTCCTCCCCATTGTCTGTGTGTGCGTGTGTGTGTGTGTGTGTGTGT
>JAOXYL010000100.1:20507474-20536692 GCA_028564955.1 Terapon puta | reverse complement strand
GTGTGTGTGTGTGTGTGTGTGTTTGTGTGTATGCACTGGCTGGCAGGGGGTGGAACAGCTGCTGATTATAACAGGAGGTGTTTCCTTCCAAACCGTTTTTGTTCTATTACAAGCTAAAGCCTGTTTGCCGTTCACATACTCGCGAGCCTCATGATTCCTCTGTGACCGCTGGTGTCTGAGTCAACCCTCGCTTGGATTGCCAGAGGGAAAAGGTGGCTCTGCATCTCATCTGTCTGAAGGGACAGACGAGAGGATAGAGTTAGGGACAGAACCAAAGGCGATGTGGCTTTCCATATGTTTAAACATAAAACTACTAAAAACCCTCCTGACCATAAATGCTTCACATCCTTGTGTTCAAACCTCAGAGTGGCTACACTGAACAGCACCAGTATTCACATCTCTTGCTCTTTCCACAAGCTGATCATTTTCTGGGGGTTCAACCCAACAGCTTTCTGGTTTGTGGCCAGAGCTCTTTTTCTTTTGCCTGATGCTTCGCCACAGTTTTAAATCTTCAAGTACGCCAAATTAGTATTCTACATTTACGCCCTCTTACATGGAGCGGACCCCTGAGTCATACCTCTGTTGCACATCATATTTCTGTCAGGGAACTGAAAAGGGAGTTGTCAGACCAGGTGGAGACGATGTAGAGCACTGCGTCATCACTGGAGGACAAACTTCCCCACGTAGCTTCCCCACATCTCCCTCTCTCTATTTCCTACCCTTCCTGGGTTGTCCCTAGCAACAGCAGAGACCCAGTGGCATGATGCATGAAGACAGAAACGACTTTCGCTCTCCTTTTCCCTGTTTGTTGTGGGTATTGTCTCAAGTACATGTAGTTGGATAATTTATTGTTATGTGTTGTGCAGTTACAGTCTATGCTACAGTAACTGATTTTTTAAGATATATATTTGTTTTTTTGGGCATGCGTGTGTGTATTTTGATGCAGCGGTAGTGGCTCCAAGCTCCCTACGCTACAGTACGACTGCCAATATCTCAACACTTGTTTCCTTGATCATCTTCTTGAAATGCTAATGATTTTTTTTTTTTTTACAACGCCCACCCACCCATCTCAGCTGTTGAAGATGTTGAAGCCGTTAAACCGTGAGCCAGCCAACGCGAGACGAACACCTTTACAGCAAATCTCCGAGGCTTTATTGCATGTGCCAGTCGCTGGATAATGCTGACTCTTATGGTCGTCTCAATCCTTCTCTTTTACTTCTGCTTTTTAGAGATCTGCATCCACAATAGTCGCCGTCCAGCTTGTCCAATCCCAACTGTTAGCAAGAGCCTCCGTGCAGGACTCTGAGTCCCAACCTGTCTTTCTTCCTCACTCTATTTCACAGCTTGGTCAATGGAGCTTTTGTGGGGGGGTTGGTATTGAATTAATGAGGCCTATAGCGATGACAGTGTCTTACCCCTGGGTCTAAGCCAAGGCTCTGCTTTTCTACCCCTTTTGAAACACTGGTCACAATTCCACTTCCTATTTGGTTTTCTAAGAGCAGCAGTGTCTAAATGGAGTCGAATCAATGGCCACTTTTGTGTGGGAAGCGGACTGACAGTCGGCTGAACGCTCGGGCTCGGCTGAGGACTCTCCAAGGTCGACATTCTGTAAAAGATTTGGTCCCTGGGAATGAGTGAACTGAACTGTTTGTTTGATAGACCTCAGAGCGGATACGTTTGACTTTAAATCAATTTCCTCCCGCTGTAAGAGCGTCTGGTGACACGTAGTGGAGTTTGGAAATTTCTGGGGACTTCAGCATGAATGTCAGCGATGCACAGGAAGATTTGCCCCCCATGCAGAAGCCTGTAACAGAGATAATATGAAATGATATATTGTGATTGTGACCGCTGGGTAATGTACCTGATGCATGTCAAGAATATTTTGTGTGAAGGATGCAGCATCTTCAGACAGTCGCAGCATGCATCCCTCTCTTCGCGCACTCTATGCTTGCGCGAGTTTAACGCATGCTTGCTTGAGTTAGGATCTGCACATCTGTGATTTATCACCAGTGTCACTGAACATGGCTGCAGTGGGAGCTTCTCCCCCTATCCCCACATATCTATTTTTACCAGCTTATTGCTTACCAACCCACTGGAGACAGAGTGATTGGTAGATAAGATGGATAGATCAAGAGAGGGGAAGAGAGGGAAGGCGAGGGAAGGTAGCAAAGAAGGGGAAGCCCTCTGTTGTCGGCAAACAGATGTCTGTCAGAACGAGCAAGACGAGAGAGATTATTTGCCGTGAGCACTGTCTAGATGCTTCAGTTTATACCTTTTTTTTTTTTCAAGCCACTGACAGAATAATTTCCTTTTGTGGTAGAATACAATAAGTGCGGTAGAGAGTGACACACCTCGCGAGAGATCTTAACAGTCAGACAGTAGTGTGGAAATGTGCGCTAGCGAGGCTTCGCGAAGATAGCAAAGAAAGCAGAATGTTTAAAAGGGAAGAAAAAACAGTATTGGTATGACTTTAGATTTCACTTAAACGCAGTGTTGTCGTCTCGCTCTCGTCTCTACTGCAAAGCTGTTTACCATTGACGCCACACTGGCCAACTGTCAGCGGCCATTAAGACAAGTGCTAGAATCTCACAGACTACATGCCAAACCACACACATTCACACACACACACACACTCTCCCATTTTCCCCCCACATATGGCAGATTCCCACTAAGGTGCTACCATGATACTTCACACTCTACCCCAGTGTGAAGGAACATCATAGCAAACTGTGGATCATCTCCCTTTTGTTTTGTTTTTTTTATCTACAGGAATTACAGTAGCTTGTGTCACATAGCATTGTAGTTACAATCTCCCAGTCTTATTTAAAATCAGAACATTTGGAAAGTATAAACAAGGATAAATGGCTGTCAAACTATGATTCAGATAGTGTGTGTTTGTACAAAGAATGAAGTGAATAGTGATGATAGCAATACTTCCGCTGAATTATTTCACACTAGCTTCCACTGAAATCTTCTTTCTTGTTCGTTCATTCTAGTTTGCTAACTCTTACCCTGTCTGATCTGTTTATCCAGGTACAACCCGCGCCCCACGTGAAGGAGAAGTTCCTGGCGTGGACTACAACTTCCTCTCAGTGGAGGACTTCCTGGAGTTGGAGAAGAGCGGGACCCTTTTGGAGATTGGAACGTATGAAGGTAAATCAGAAAATCACAGTCTCTTGTTGGGTGTGTAGTGTGTAACTCGACTTCGATGTAACTGGGTGATTGTTTTTTGGTGGCGTGTAGGAGTTCTCGTTCTCTCGCCATTTCAGTAAGTGAACATGCTTAAGTTGCGGAATGGTACTGAACCTGACTATCGACGAGTGCACCACATCGCATTGAAAAAATACGCCCCTCTTTACCTTCCAGCCAGAGCTTAAAATCGCCCACTCGTGGTGTACTGTGAGCGAGCAGGCGTGTTGTGTCCCTGTCCAGCCCAATCAGCCCACTTCTGAACAGGTGCACATGCTGGCACAGCAGGAGAGAAGCGCGTCTCGCTCTGCCTCCTGCCACAGTCAAGTTTTGGTGTCAGTCCCTGTGAGAGTGCGCGCCTCATTCTGGATTCTGTTTTGCACTGACATTCAGCAAATCACATTGAAAGAAATCAATTGCAAAGCGGCAGATATACTAATATCTCAATGGATAATCGCCCCGATGCATCACAGTGCAGTGCAGCAGTATAGATGTGCTGTATTTTAGGGAGTCATTTCTCAAATGGAAAGATTTCAGTTCCCTTGCTTTTTTTTGTGCGCGCCACCATTGCTATCACTCTGTCCACCATAAATGTAGGTCAGATAGCCCTCAGCAACATGTTTACCTCCTCTCTCTGGGGGTTGTTGAAAGTAGCTCCCGGACATTTTGGAAAACACTGGCTGCAGTAGAAGTAGATGGAGAAAGTCAGAAAAAAAAGAACAGCACCAGAAAGTTTGTTTGAAAGTTGAAAAGGTTGCTGTCAAAATCTTGATTTGATTTGTCTTTCATGTAAGCAACATCACAAAGGTATATTCATGAAAATTTGATGCGTTGGATGTATTGAGGGACTGGGGAGTTGTCAGTAGCCGGTGTTAGTGTTTGCTTGATATGCTTTGTGTGGGCAGGCT
Organism: Terapon puta; assembly: GCA_028564955.1. Taxonomy (NCBI): domain Eukaryota; kingdom Metazoa; phylum Chordata; class Actinopteri; order Centrarchiformes; family Terapontidae; genus Terapon; species Terapon puta. The sequence continues at coordinate 20,532,595 of JAOXYL010000100.1, read as the reverse complement.
AGTCACGCTGACACACACACGTAAACCAGGCTGCAGGTCTTTGGGTTGTAAGGTGTGATCTTGTGGGCTTTGGGCCTTGAAACACAACTGTTATCACAGCCTACCTTTTATTCAGTGTGTTTTCTTTTTTATTTAGTCATTCAGAACGTGCTGCTTTCTCGCTGCCAAAACAAAAAAAATGTGTGTATGTTGGTAGAAACAGTACTCATGTCTGCGCCGTCCAGTCTTGGAAGGTTTCAACAGTCTTTTCCCAACATAATTGTCACTCTCTCTATTAGCCTACAATTCACTTTTCAGGACAAACATGTTAAACAGTTTGATCCTGATGCTTCTGTGTGCAGTCTCTGAATATTAGACACTTAAATCAAAGCAAAATTACAATTCTGTACGAAAAAAAGTTCCCATGACTGGCTGTGGGACAGACTGTGGCATCTAAAAAAAACATGCTTTCCACATTGAGATCCATTTGATCCAAGACTCCTCTTACATACTTTGTGTTACACGTGTGTTTACAATGTATGCTCTGACCATATATGGCCCGGACACAAACCACTATATCTGCTAATCTCCAAATACAGAGAAGCACAGTATCAGTGAAACAAGAGATTCTTCTGCTGGCCTTTCTCCAGTTTGCCCCAAGTACCTAAGAGAAACACAAACTCATTACCACTGTTACACAAACCTGTAAAAGATATATAGACAATGTAAAAGTAAACCTTAGGTGATGTAAGTCAAAAACATATCAAATGAGGTTATATGGGTCACATACTCTTCTATTTAGTGGGTTATTTAGTAAAGCCTGATATAGGCTTACTATCCACAACTAAGAAAGTTAAAATATCATTTTTACAAGAAAGTGTGTCATAAAGTGACCAAAGTCAGTACACTGGGAGGACCATAAACAACAGCACTAGTATGTATTGCCTTCATTCACTCAGATAATGTTTAATTAAGTGTCTGCTGTGTCCACTTAGCTTGTTCAATGTTCCATAACAATGGATTCAACTCTGACGGCAAGTCAGGAGGAGCAAACAAGACCAGTGGACTTCTAACTAGCAAATAGCTCACTCACTTCCCCTGGTGACAGCTTGGAGAGAATCGGACATGTTCAAAGATCCTTTTCTACGTATTTTACTCAAGCTAGTGGTGTCACCCCTTGCCTGACCACCTTAGAGTGCCAAAATCGGGCTCTTAGAGAGGGGTGGGATGATGCAAGAGATGAATCCACCATTATCAGACAGCCACCATGAATAAGAAGAAGCTGAAACCAAAGTAGTATGTGTTTTTAACAGGCAAAATTGGGCCCACGTTTGTACTTGCCACTTTATCGGGTCAGTCAAGTGTGCTTGACTCGTGATTCAAATATTTCTGCAGCATCTAAAAGCAGCATTAGTCTGCAACTGTGTGGCTGTGTGTGGCACTTAAAAAACAAGAAATTATGACATATTGGCAGAAGGGTGATATTTCAATGAGCATTCAATTGAATTCAATCCATGGTCTGAGAGGACAGGGTGTTTGGTGTCATTAAAGGACGTTGCACCAGCTTTTCACTGTAGTAAAGTGTGTGGTGTACAAGAAACAAACGAGCAAACATCCAAACATTTCCATCACCATATGTGACTGAAGGTTTTCTGTACAGTAAAGCTATGTTTTGGTCCAGCCACTGAGGGCCCATTTTATTGTTTGGATGAGTTTTAACATAAAAAAAAAGATATAAAGTGCAATTAGACCTTTTTCACTTCAGATATGCAGATACGTCATAAGAGCAAAAGCACAGGTGAAACAAATCTTGTAAACAATGGCTCGATTCCATCGAGTGTCTCAGTGAGCCAGATACCAGGTCCCGAGCTGGCTTGAATATACTGGTTATTAATGTCATCAATTACATCTGTACTTTTCCTGCTATGATATTCCAAAAGCTCTGCTGTGAAAAAAGGCCTGTTTGTCCTTTTAAGTAACAGTTTGCCAGTTCATCCTTTGTCTTTAACTTCTGCACAAGGACACTTGCCGTTCTGTCTCACTATGATGTTGGATTTCTAATTTTTGTTACATCATGATTCTTCAGATTGTACAGTCTCCTTGTTTCCTTCTTGTCTAACTCAGATGAAAAAGTAAAAAAAAAATCACTTCTGCACGGTTAGTTTTCTCCCTTTTGAAACTGTGAATTTAGCTGCAATGTGTCACCGGAAAACAGTTTGGCTGCAAACTGTCTGACTAATCGTCTTCAGACAATTTTATGAACTGCATGGAAGAAACTACTACTGTGCTTATTTGAGTGCTAAATATTTTGTGGTTGTGTACAGAACCTGCTGCACAAAATATCAACTTTTTTGTAATGGTGAAGAATCGCATAATACTTAGGCATAACGCATCCACTAGTTTTTGATGAGTTATAACAAAGTAGTCTTGTTTGTGAACCTGATTTGGGTCAACTAAGAATAAAATTTAGCTTTGCCTTAGAGATTCACATTTTCCTGCAGACAAAGCCACCCTGACTATTTGCATACAAAGACTATAACCAAACCCCCTCCGAACCACTAACACACTTAAACAAAACCCTGTGACCCCCTCCTCACTAACCCTCCTACTGAAATGGCCCTCTTTTCTCTGTCTTTTTTTTTAATCCCCCCTCCTCCCTGCCTTCTTCTTTGTTGCCTAGGTAACTATTATGGGACGCCCAAGCCACCGGTGCAGCCCCCCGGTGGGAAAGTGATTAGCAGTAGCGGTAGCGGCGGTGATGCCCCACTGCCAGACGGGCTCAGCGGTAGCCTGCCGGGCTCGCAGCACTCCACTCCCCGACGCACCAAGTCCTACAATGACATGCACAATGCTGGAATAGGGCCTGGAGAGCAGCAGCAGGAGGACGACGAGGACCTCCCTGACATGAACAGTAGCTTTACAGGTACGTACAAGGGAGGGGAAGGTGGCGGGGCAGCGGAAGAGATGCATGTCTTCACAGGTTTTACGGAGTGCTTGAGTCAGAAGGACTGCTACAGGAGCGCAGTTTGTACACTGTATGACTGAACTGATGACTGATTGGAAAGATTAAAGCTTTAAAAGTGAGGATATCAGCCTTGAAGTGAACAAAGTCATTCTGTAGTAGCAGAAAGCAGAATCTTTATTGGAAGCAAATGCAAGTTTGATCTCCCAGACACCTTTAAATGCATCCTGCGTAAAATGCCACAGGTCTTGGTTTTTGTTTTTTTTTTCTGTTTCAAAAGTTTAAAAAGACCATTGACACAATACTTTGCACTAAAATAGGTCTAAAGCAATCACAGTTGAACAGTCCTGTCATCAAAGAATTCGTTGACTACAAACAGAAAGCTTTATGAACTGCAGTTTTAGTCTGGCAGACATGGATGTGAACCAGTCTGTCCTGTTGCATTGTGGGAAATGTGAGAGCCAGTGGTTTTGGGTCTTGAGGAACTGAAGCCAGGATGTGTAGGCCTCCGGTGCTGTGATATTTACCATATTTCTTTGTCATTATCAAGTCCCTCAGCTGTATGAAGGTACAATGTTAAATGGCTGTAACCCATTTATGTAAATGAAATTTTGTTCTTGCAATGGTTATTTGTCCTGGTTTTCATCAGCTTAAACAACTAACTAATGTGACAAATATTTGATAAATTTGTTGTTTAAAACAAGTGAACACACCCAGAAAACACTTCTGAAAGTTGTTCACTCAGATCATGCAGTGGATTCTTAATCTGTGGGGTACTGAAAGGCCTGCACAGTCCTTGTCTGAAGTTGGGTTGTTTGGTTGAGCACAGATGTGCTTTTTTTATTTGGCGTTAAGCAGCTTCACACTTTGAGTACGAAGGTGAAATCCAATAACAAGCGGTCACTCAAGACACATTTGAAACACAATCTGAAGCCAGGTGTAAACAGCAGTTTACCCCCAGTGGATTAAGACACAATTTTCATTTACTTGGATACAAAATGCCAGGCGGGAACGGGCCCCACTGGCTGGCACTGTGCTCCAAACGAAATCAAATTTGGCGTCTTTGCACAGGCAGCAGCCAAAATGAAGTGCTACATTTGGCATTGATAAACACGGGGTGTGCAGATTAGCTGGCTTCACTCGTGTGCGTTCTCACACAGGTTTTTGCCACTTTTTCAGTGCAACTAAACAACTGCTGTCATGAGACCGTCTCCCACCACTCATTGTCATTATTGACATTTTCTGAGCTAGCTCTCTGTTTTTGCCGAACTAACGTCACGTCTCACATGCTCCTTTTAACTGCTGTGGACGCCTTTAAAACAAACAGACCTGAAGTCAGAGAGTACACAGGCAGTTGCCCGGTGAGCCGACTTCAGTGAACACACCGTGCTGTGTTTAGTTTGGAGTTTAACATGTGACCCCCGCTTTCCGCACCTCTGTTCGGTTGGAGAGAAAAAGGGGGGGATCTCGGTTGCTGCGGATAAAGTGGGAGGGGATGCCAGTGGAGACAAGAAGGTAGCAGGACATTCAAGAGGAAAAGGGAGTGGCTGGGAAGGGGAAAAGAGTGGGCAAGTCTGAAAAGGACTGGAAGGAGAGAGGAGGAGATGCAAGGGAGGATTGTACTTTGTGAAGGCGGATAAGCTCAGAAAATGAAGAAGTAGGAGAAAGAGGACAAAGGAGGTGAAGAGAGAGCGGTAGAGAGAGTGAGAGAGAGCACTTTGGCGTGGCGAGGGGCTGCAGAACACAAGGGCTTCTTTGATTGGTGAGTAAGTGGTCTCTGGGTTTGACTACATCTGCCTGTATCCATGCGTCCAAAAATGTAGAATAGTGCCATCTGGCTGCAGGAAGCAGCGTGTGGATGACTGTGCAACCTCCATTTTTGATAGGAGTCTTGATATCATTGGTACTTTGTAGGTCATTTATGTTTGTGAATTAGAGTGAGATTTTATTTGATTAATTTTAAAATATGTGCTGTTGCATTTTTTTGTTTTTTGGTAGTTTTTCCTCAGTTTGTTTTTTTGATAATAATGCTTTTTGCACTCATTCTTTTTTTTATTCATTCCCTCTTGTGTGTTAGTAGGTCAGTAGGCATTGTGAGGAGGTTGACTCAGCCTCAAAGCTGTTTCCACCATGTGTTTTTTTTAGAAGGTGGGACCAAAAGTTGTTTATTTGCCGTCTGTGACTGTGTGAGCCGTGAGGGTGCCAGTCAAGCGTGAGTGTGAAAATGAGATAACAGGAAGCTAGGTGATAGCACTTCAGAGGCCGTGGTTCGAGGTGTGAACTGCCCACTCCGCAGCTGAAGTATAAATGTCTCCATGGCCATAAGAAGTGCTTTAAGACAAAGACACTTCTCAGTGGTGGAGCTGTGATTTTAGTCAAAAACTAGATGTGAAAGCTTTGGAAAGACCTGATCTCATTTTAGAGGTATTACGACTGCATGGTTAAAAGAGAGGCATTGATGCAGATGACAATGACAGCAGAGTTGACGTTCTTGGCCCCTTATAGTTTTTTCTTATTCTTACGATGTATTTCTTCATTTATTACAGTTATGTTAACAGCCAGGAGACCTGTATGGAGCTGCATGGAGTGGCACACTCCCTAAAATGAACTCATATTAACAGTATAGCTGTGTCTGTGAAAGCCTTATTCTTTATTTTTATTTTACTGTGCTTCCTCTTGGGGCACCTAGATCATTTTCAGTTATCTTCTGCTCCTGAATGTGTTTCTAAAATTTTTTAAACCAAGATGTTCATGACACTGAGCCACATTTTTCCTCAATCCTCCAGGAGACTCAAGTGAATTAGACGAGATTCATCACTCGGTGCGCCCCTTCGCCCCCCGCCAGAGTGTCCCGTCCTACGCCGGGACGACCCCCTCACCACCGGCCACCACGGAGAGCACACAGCAGTCACACCCTCACCTGAGCCATCCTCCCCCGGAGGACCCACTGGGACCTCTGCCTGAGAACTGGGAGATGGCGTACACCGAGAACGGAGAGGTCTACTTTATAGAGTGAGTAACTCGAGATGTGTCAGTATGTCAGTGTTAAGTGTAAACACACATGTATCTTTATATATGACACAAATTTGCATGATTCCCATTAGATATTACTCACTTGTTTCCAACTGATTAAAACATTCAGAGTAATACAGAGTTAAGTCTGTAGCAAGTATGTGAGTTAGTGAGAATCTATTAGTCATTTATGAGAAGGGGGAAGGGGTTCAAAAAATATTTGCAACTGCAACCGTAATTAAAATCTTTTTTTTTACTTCTGTGTTTTCTTTTGGCTGTAGTTTTGTGAACAAAAGTGTTATTGAGGCACGACTTTAAGTCCCGTTGGCTTTCACAAACATTGTAAACAGATCATAACCTCTGATTCAACGTCTTTGACAAAGAAAAGAGTTACATGCTTTGAACTGAGATGAACAGTTTAAGCCCCCCGGGTCATGAGAAATCAGCAGATCTGAAAATGTGCTCTTGATCTTTAAACTCTCAAACCTTTTAGGATTCCTTCTTGCTACATACCAGATGTGAGGCTATAAGGACTGTCTCTATTCTCTTTATGTCCTAATTTGATTTGTGTGTGGTTTCTGTTTAGCCACAACACAAAGACCACCTCCTGGATAGACCCTCGGTGCCTGGACAAGCCTCAAAAACCCCTGGAAGAATGTGAAGATGATGGTGCGTCTATTTTTGAGCATTATTACCTATGAGATGATGTTTGTAAATGTAAAATACTTTGTGTATATGTGTCACTCCGTTCAAATACAGACCCACTGTGTGATGCCGCATAGTAAACAGGACCTCTACATGTATTTTACACCTGAGGTTTAACGTTAGATTTTAACATTTTTCTTTTTTGTCAAGTATGGAAAGTTAAGTTTCTCTCTTCTATTCATTTTCAAATGAATCACTAACAAACACTCATTCACGAATAAGTTAAAGATAACCACTGCACATTTAGCTAACTTATCTTTTCCTGCAGAGTTTTGGTAGATTTGACAAAAAGCACAGGTGAGAAATTACAAATCGCCCCCATGTGTTTGACAGTTTATATGAGGAGTAGTTCTCCCAGCAGCCCTTAGGTGGCAGTGTTGGGTCACAGAATATGGCAAGCACTGGGCAGCACTGCTCAGCTGTGCCCCCTCTGTCAGCTGCTGGGCAGAGCCAGATGCCCCGCAGCTTCAAGGAATGAACGCCATCATTCGCTTCATCTAGCTCAAACAAGTCAGTCCCTCCCTGACCTACAGCGAGGTGCCCTGCCTGCTCATAGATGCTTAGCACACATTCACGACCACAAATAAATATGTGCGGACACACAGAGAAATAAATAACATCTTTCTATTTATGAAGGCATGCGAACTTCGAAATTGTTTGTTTCCTTTCAAAAGTAAAATGTCACATGTGAAATGTGACAACAGCCATCATGTCAGACATTGCACGAGCAAGCTGTGTGATTTTTGCCAATATGGACTATTACACAAGACTGAGACTCTGGCTTTGATTAACTCTTCCACCCAGTGGACAGATGTAGCTGACTGTTTTCCCTCTCTCTGCCCCTCTGTCCTTCTCCCTTTACAACGGTCTCCTGCTGCTGTGTTCGTCCATCCCACTGAGTAGAAGGGGTACATACAGAGGAGCTGGACAATGACCTAGGTAGGATTTTCTCTTTTTTTCCATGTATGTGTATGTGTGTGTGTGTGTGTGCATATATATAAATATAAAATGCAAAATGTATATATATCATTTCAAAAGGTTTCTTTAAAACTGAAATTCATTAAATGGTGGAGTGAGGAAAATTGAGTCACAACAGTTACGTCTGCATAATCACACCCACAACACTACCACCAGGGGCTCACACGGAGTCATTTGACAGTTCAGATGTATCTATGACAGCGATTCTAATCATCCAGAAATGAGACATTGTGCCACGCTGACAGAGTTTTGACCTTTATGTAGTCGACACCCAGCATTGATTTTGAAGAGACGCACACATTGTCTTGAACGCAACTGTCATCGTGGCCACATGACGCCACACACACACACACACACACACACACACATACACCCACTCACACACAAAACACTCATACATTGGCAGACCAGCCTTTCATACATAAGAGACGAAGGCTGATCCGAGGAAGATTGTTATGATGATGATTTCCTAATGGGTGTCTGTCTGAGCCAGACGGCAACAGGCCTTTTTTCCCGAGGCCCATCAGCCCACTAACTAGTCTATCAGACACAGCAGCGCGGCCACTTGTTCAGGATAAATGGTGTCTGGAGGCTGCGCCCTGCATCGTTATGCAGGGGTAATGAATGATGTCATTCCATTAGGGGAGATACGTGATTAATAATTGTAGCAACCCTTTATGATTACCATGTTTTGATGTGACCTGAAAGTACATGGAAACACAAAGACAGAAATGTGATCACTTCTCACATTTCATATTATTCTCTTATCCTCTTGTAGGATTTTTGAATAACAGTGAATGCATATTTCTATTTAATCGTCAAGCAGAAGTATGGCGCCCAGAAAAAGAGCTTCTTTTAGCTTCATTTGTAACCAGTTTCAATTTTGCGAAATGGGATTTGAAAGGTTTTCATTAGCCTCAGGGTCAGGGGCTTATTCAGGAACCCTATTTAAGTTTCAGAATCGAGTATATTTTTTCATCATCTGCTAAAGCTGCATTAATCAATACTTTTATATTAACATTGAGACAAATGATTAGATGTAATGTGAAAGGGGTCACACAAAGAGAAATGTCACTCTACTTGTAGGCTTTTTCTAGCTCATATTCTCCAGCAGCAACAGCAGCAGGCAGCTCTTTTCAGCAAACAATGATGAAAAACAGGACAAGGACAGATCGTGACGTGTGAAAAAAGTTGACAAGGCACCGCAAAGAATTTGTTCTCTGCAGCAGCTCTCATTGTTAAGCAACTTTAACAGCTGCCATGTTATAATCATCAAATCAGACGAGTCCCGTCCATCTGACAGCCCTCGACTGGATGAACATGTTCGATAATTATCGATCGGCACAATCCAATACAGGTGGGCAAAGAAACGCAATTAACTTCATTTCTCCGAGGAGAAGCAGACTCGAGCCGGCGCGCACGCATGCACAAATTCACATGCAAACACGCACGCGCCAAGAGCCTCTCTGCAGTGCAGGCGTACTCGAGAGAAATCAATCACTGCACTGTATCGGGAGAATGAGATGCAAACAGCTGAACATGTAATTCATCACGCTTGACTCCATGTTGAATTCACAAGATGCTCTGAAAAGGTGGGGCGTGGGAAGAGGGACGCAGGGTGGGAAGAAAACACTGCTTAACGAGTGACTGGTCCCCCTTTTCTCTTTGTCTTTCTCATTTGCGTTTCCACACACTGAAATGTACACCATATTGTTTGGATGGTTTCAGCACCAAACGTCCTCTCTCTGCTCTCTCTCTCTGTCACACACACACACACACGCTCACAGGTGATCCTCCAGGAGTGGAACTAGTGCAGTGTGAAATCAAGTGGGTGATTAAAATTTTGCGCGAGGCGAGGCGGGACCGCATTCCATTTAACGTTCCAGTTCAAAACATCTGAATGATGATTCACGGCGCCTGCTTTGTGGGCTCACCCTGTGCCTCAACATGAACGCTGTAACCTTGCATTCATTTTTGGCCACATGTTCTGCATTGTATGAACAAGGCTACCAGATGCAGCAACTAAAGAGTAATAACAAATCAAGCATCAAATTGATGACTCTGATTGCAGATTTGTCCGTTGTTGTTGAGTCTTGCTCACAGCTCATGGTTACCTGGTTCGACGCACTGAAATCTGTAGTGGTGTGTGCCACGTACAGACAATTTAAACATTCCCATCTGGCTCCCTCCCCCCATCTGCTGCTGACTCTACTCCAACCAAGGGCCCTCCTCATTAGAAAGCAGAGGGAGGCTCTCCAAGTGGGATGATTGTAATTACCATCTACTTGCACACAGGGCGATGCTTAATTGGCTTGGGGTAATAATATGTAAAACTGATACATCACTGGAGAGGACTACTGGACAATCTGTGTTTGTGGCCAATTAGAAGCCTCCGACATTTTCTATGTGGAGGCCGGCCAATAATCAATGCTGCCGTAATCAGACTATAGAGCTGAATCAGACGGCTCTGTCGGAGATAATGGCATCACTCTTTCTAGCAAACACTGCAGAGATGCAGCAAGATTGCACCAGGGGGCAATTACACGCTGTTGAAGTGGGCCCAGCCATATTCATATCTTTTCCTACTCATCGTTGATTACGATGAATTTTCTCTCTTACTTTCTGTAAAAAGTCCGCTAAAGCGTCTGCGCGTGCGATCTCGGGTCGCTGTGAGCCAGCAGCTGCTTTCAATGCCACCTCCTCAGCTGAAGTAGGTTTCCAGTCAAGTCGAGGTGCAGCCTGAGTCGACAAAGCAGCAGCTGGCACAGGTGGTCAAGTCAGGTCTGCAGTAAATTCACACAAAAACAGACACGAACCTTTGGCAGGCACAGAGACCACCACCGCCACAGTATCACTGTGTTTGGCTAAAGGACTAATATAGCCATCAAATTAATAAAAAATGAGCGTCTTTGTTATATTGAGTGAATTGTTTGTCATTGGTGCGAGGGGAGAACAGTAATATATCGTGTTTTTAAAAAAAAAAACACAAAAAAACAAGTACATAATTTTCTCACATTTTCATGCACACTGTCAGACTGTAGACTTTTCATATCAAGAATTGTGTGTGTGTGTGTGTGTATTTATTTTTTTACAATGGTTTCAAAGCCTAGATTATTCTTCCCTTCTATCCTCCCTGCCTTCCCTCTCTCTGACCCCACTCCTTTCTCCCACCTCCTTTCATCTTTCCATCCCTCCACTCTTTCCTCCGTCTCTGCCCAAGGGTGTCTTGCTCTGCTCTTATCTGATGTGTGGAAATGTCAGCATTGTGAGGGGACCGAGGGGTGGTGGGGGGGTGGGGGGACAGCCAGACAGCCTGTGAAGGTGTTGAGTCACTTTGGCCCTGGAGACCGACTGACAGGCAGACACAATGGAGGGACAAAAGGTCTCCACTGGCCTTGCCTCTAATGGCCCAATATGTGGCCCCCAGCAACTTCACAACCTTGAGTTTTTCTCATTTCCTCTGTCTCACGTTTTTTTTCTCTTTCTTTTTTCATTTTAGAACTTCCGCCAGGATGGGAGAAAATAGACGATCCGGTGTATGGGGTCTACTATGTTGAGTAAGTGATGCACAGAATGTAAAGGTACCCAACACCACGCACTCATATGCGAAAGCACAGGCTGACGCTGCACATGTGCCAGAAGAAGAAGAAGAAGAAGAAAATGGCCTGCTTGCATTTTTCCTCTTGCACATAAATAGAAATGCTTTCGCACGTTTTCATTCTAACAAAAGGAACTCTTGACCTTACTGTAAACATGAGCATCTCTAATGTATGTGCAGTTGCTCTGCGGGACATCACAGCCAGATCTTGCTTCATCTATTCTGGTCTTTTGTGTACTGGAGAATGTAGGCCATTTTGTTTGTGTCATTATCATTTGGGAAAACATGCTGCGAACGTGCGAGTGTGTGTGTGCATATGTGTGCATCTGATCTTGGGTAAAGCCCCTGGGCCTCAGCATTAATACGAATGTGTTTCATGCTTTTTTGATGTTGTTCAAAGCAGCACCTGGGGGCTCAAGGCTGTGGCATTTCTATTTTTCCCTCTTTGTCTCTGCAATATAATTTTTTTTTTCTAACTGACATTGTTCAGCACTTCCGCCATTTGTTGTATGATGTTTTGCTTTCAGGTGTAATTTCTCAGTGCTGGTAGGCTTGTAGGAAAAGCTGCTGGCGTTGGTGTGTGATGTGAAAGATGTTTGTAGTTTCTGTGAATTAAGCCATCATCAAAAAGGGGATTTATTTGATGTGATTTGTGGGCGTCATTGTGTTAAGTGTGTCTCAGAGAAGGGAATGGATGCACTTGTATTGTGCCCCTGTGTATTAATCAAAGCTTATCCCATGTCTCCCCTCCCTCTCTCAACCCTATCTCTCTTTCTTTCTATTACCTTATCTTCTCCTCTGTGCCCGTTTTCCCTCCCCTGCTGCGCTTCACTTTTCCCGCTGATATTTACTTCTTGTCTCGTGCCCCGTTCTCGGCTCTCATTTTCCATCCCCACCACTCTTTCCCCCCGCCCCTCATTTCTCACTCCTCGACCTCCATTCACTCATCCCCACTCCCACCGCCCTGAAGTCATATCAACAGGAAGACCCAGTATGAGAACCCAGTGTTGGAGGCTAAGAGGCGCAGGCAGCTGGAACAGCAGCAGCCTCAGCAGCCTCAGCCCCAAAGCCAGCAGCCACCTGAAGGTGAGCGCTACATCCGAGGTTCGTTCACAAGCCCCGACCACGGGCGTCATTTCCTTTCTTTCTATTCATGTGTGTGACTGAGATGTCTGCGTGTGTGTGTGAGAGACTGTTTCTTTATAACAATAACTGCTACAGTACTTGATTTTGCCTGCTACTGCCTTATGATTTGCTAAATGCCCTTCCATAAAGGCATAACTATTATTTGCGGCTGTGCCCTGCAGCCTTTTTGAAGTTGTGGTTATAACTCGAAGGCCTTTTTTTTCTTAGGTGAACAGGTAAGTTTGGCTTCAGCTGATGATGATCCACCTACTATTAACAAGAGTCTCTTTCCTTACTCGTATCACTTCATGAAGCTGTAAGTTCTACCAGTAATAACAGTGATGATTTAGCTCACGCAGCTGCCAAACCTCAACCAATCAGTAACCCTAAGTACCTCTTGTTTCCTGTTCTTAAGCCATATGCATTCACAGGACGCCCCGCAGAGAGATTAATTGTAAATGCGGGCTGGCCCACATGGGAACTCTCCTATCGCGTTCCACCTTCTGCTCATTCAGCAGAAATCATTCAATTCCACTCGATTACCTGCTGACTTTTCCCCCCGTCTAAAAACTCAATCTCTCTTCTGAAAAAACTCAATACCTTCAAGCGGGGTTTTTACCCATTTTTTTCCCACTTCTGCATTGATTCTGTCTCGCTGTTAAGAATATTAATGAAAGTTGTAGTCTGATCGGTGTCATGATGCCGCAACAAGGTGATTAATCAAAGATGGTGGCCATTATGAAGAAACAGGTCGCTCTGCTTGAGCACCTTCAGTTTTATTCAGAAGGGAAGCGATGTAAGAAGTCTTGAGTTCGTGCGACCTGTTTATCATGAGTGTATATATTTTCTCACTGTTGCTCAGTGGGGAGATCTGTAACTATAATGTAGGTTACACAAAAATCTTAAATCTTGGCTATCAGCAAGCACTTCCATTCACTTGTTGCTCTGTGGGAAGGTTTTGTAACTGAATATCAGGCAGACCCCATACTAGGAATCGTATCCTTTTCACAGAGAATCTTCAGACCAATTCCTTCACATGTTCCTGTAGCTTCATAGAAAGCCAAATGGCTCTTTTCCCAAGCACACGGCCCAGTAGGCCATGTTGTCCCAGAGCCCTTCGACCCGGTTTCTTCCACAAGTAGGGCAGCTATGCACCTGTCGAAACCCCTTCTGGAGATTATGTGCCTCTTGCTGTTGCAGAATGGATCGAGGACTCGGCATTGGCCGGGGCCCCACTGGCCAGCTATGCTGCCAACCACCAGGAGACCTACAGGGACCCTCAGACAGGACCTACAGTGCCCAACGCGATGGGACAAAAACGTAAGTTCCCATCTCTGCAGAATTATTCTGCAGTCTAATTATATCTAATATTTAGTCTGAAACTTCATAGAAGTAGGATTACTCATAGCTTTTCCATTTCTTCTTATATTACCTAGAGCGACTTATTATGAATTAAACCACATTCGGTTCTTATGGTGTAGTTTGTTTTCCTGAGTCGGCGCCTTAGGACTTGTTTGAGTTTTCATGATGGAGGACCAGTTACGAACTGACACTATAAAGCTGCTCTCTGTATAACTTTCATCGTATATTCTCACATTCATATTAAGTCAAATAAAATTCAGCACATCTGGTAGTACAGTAGATTACATTTTTCCGAGAGAACCCCCGAGGCAGTGTTTGTATTTTCTATGAGACAAGCTGAATATGACTCCGCCAAGGACAGTTTTATTTTAGACATGTGCTCCCTCGATGTCTATCGTGGCCACAAGTTGCTTCTCGTGAAAGCTCGGTAATGTTGTTCCCTTTTCTGGATCAAGTAATGGCCTGATTTCACCCATCATTTAGCGACACACACATACACACCGACAGACGCAGTGTCTAGCCGTTACTGTGTGTTTCCTTCTCCTGGTTGCCAGCTCCTTTTATACCAGCCTCCCACTAGCAGCTTGTCTAATTAGCACAGCCGTGGCAGAGAATTAAGTGCCTCACCCCGTCTCTCTCCCTCTTACTCTCCTTCGCTGCTCTGTCGGCCGTCCTCTTCCCTTTCCGTCATCGATCTCTTTATTTTATGGCCCGTGTTCGCCGTCTCGCCGGCTTTTGTCTCGTCTCCCGCCTTGGTTCAGTTGTTGGTTCTGTCCAGCTCATTGTCTCACCACCCTCTCCCGCCCCCGCTAACTTCGCCGTTCTATACTGTCCTAGGCTTGACATTTCTCCAGAGAAAGGCATCATTTGAAATCTCTGTATCTAACTCCCCACTTTCATGTTTTTTCTGCTTCCTGGTCTGTTCTTACATCTCTGGATCCCTCGTGGATAAAGCTGCCGTCAGTGTTCGCAGTTTTGTTACATCTCTCCCGCTCTGAAAAATGCACACACACACACATGCGCGCGCGCACACACACCGCAAACCACCACAAACACAAGGGCACCAGCTGACTCCAAGGGTAATGCATTTTTCATGGAATGCATAAGCTGTACTGCTGGCATAACCTAATGTGATACTGCAGGTCACTAAGCACACATCCCTTTGTGTTCCTCCTTTCTTAATGTACACGCTCTCCATCTCTTTCTCAATGTTCATTTTCATCTTTTTCCTTCACCCCTGCTGACATCTTCTTATTCGTTTGTGTAAAGTAATTTGCTTTAGTATTTGGCTGATATTTTTTCTATTAATAGACAGTTCGAGCTCTGCCTGTCCTAGTATTCAACAGTTGTTCCCTATTCCTTCAGTTTCTAACAAAGAGGACAGTGGATGAATACCTTTAAAAAAAACTGATTCCAGCTTATATCTTTCTTTATTTTGTTCTTGACGGCAGGTAATTAGGTAGAGAAAGCAAGAAGAAAAAAGATGACTGAGTAATTGGGATTAGATTGCCACCTGTGAGCTGCTCTCATAATTTAAGACCATTGTGAATTGTTGAATGATAGAGCTGTACCGTTGGCAGATGAAGCATCAGTGGCAGTTTACTGAGGCAGAAACTTCTATCGTGCAAGTGCTTTTTTCATGTGACCTTGATGAATTAAGGATGTCTGTAGCATTTGATTGCATCACCTAAAAATCGGGTGCCTCTCTGCTACAGCTTTTAAAACAAAGGAACCATTAAAAGCAACAAAGCTCAATGCACATGAAGCAATAGAGAGGAAGAATTAAAAACATATATGTTGTCACATCTGCTTAGTCCCTTTTGATTGTTGGCCTGGTGTGCAGGCTGTTGTTGTTTTTAAGAAACTATTTGGCTCCATGCTCTTTTCAGTATCAACAATCAATATAACCTTCGTCAGCACAGGAACAGTAGAAGATCCTTATTAAGCATTATAGTGAATGCAGCTCTTTCTTTCCCAAACAATCAGATAATGAAATCATACTCTCGATAGACCAAACCCACCTACAATCCCAGAATCAAGACGGTCTTTTGAGGTCAGCTGCGGGCGATGTCTGTATGAGGCGGCACCAGGAAGACTGATTTGGATCGATTGGGATTCTACACTAAGCATTAACCCCCATTTTCTACCACATGCAACCTCACTTGTCTTTCTGATCACCTTTTAACCTGATCAATTAATCCATTTATTATAATCAGCCTGTTTTGATTCAAGTTGTGTTGGACCAGAGGAAACCAATGACCAATAGCTGTTTAATCTGTCTTAACACAGTTGAACTGATCGGTAAGATTAGTGTAAGTTAGGTTTTGGAGGAGAATCTGTTTCTCCCACTGAACAAAAGCATTTTACTGAAGCCCAAATTCAGTGTGTTGTTTTAGCATTTTTGGTGACCAACGAGCAGAATTCAAAGCTGCCTCATTCGGCTTGTGCTGTTGCAGGATGAACAAAATTGCATTTTGTTGTTTGTGTGTTCAGGAGGGAAGCCTTTTTTTACTCGAAACCGATCTGAGCTGAAGGGGACTTTCATCAATACCAAGCTGAAAAAGAGTCGTCGGGGGTTCGGCTTCACTGTTGTGGGGGGCGATGAGCCAGATGAGTTCCTGCAGATCAAGAGTCTGGTCCTGGATGGACCTGCAGCCCTCGATGGCAAAATGGAGACAGGTTGGTTTACTAACTCATCTGTAACACTTCTTTTGGATTGTGCTTTAGTTTGACAGTTTTGACAAATTAATCTCTTGCATGTAAAACACAACTTCTTCCTCATCTCCGCTTCTAAGGTGATGTGATCGTAAGCGTCAACGACACATGTGTATTAGGCTACACCCATGCCCAAGTTGTGAAGATCTTCCAGTCCATCCCAATTGGCTCCATGGTCAACTTGGAGCTGTGTCGTGGCTACCCATTGCCCTTCGACCCTGATGACCCAAACACCAGCCTGGTTACCTCAGTGGCCATCCTTGACAATAAAGAGCCCATTATTGTCAACGGCCAGGAGGCCCCCAACAGTTACGACTCGCCGTCCAGCCACGGCAGCCAGAATAACAACAACGGCTCTACCAACGGTGCTGCACCGCTAAATGGCCTCCCCCGACCCCACAGCCCCTCGGCAGAGGTGGCGTCTGATACCTCTTCCCAGCACGGCTACCCCAGTGACGTGGTCACCCTGGCCTCATCTATTGCAACACAACCAGAGCTCATCACTGTACATATGGAGAAAGGAGACAAGGGCTTCGGCTTCACCATCGCTGACAGCCCCGGGGGCGGAGGGCAGAGAGTGAAGCAGATCGTGGACTACCCACGCTGCCGCGGCCTCAAGGAGGGCGACATAATCGTGGAGGTGAACAAGAGAAACGTGCAGAGCATGTCTCACAACCAGGTGGTCGACCTGCTCAGCAAGTGTCCCAAAGGCAGCGAGGTGACCATGTTGGTGCAGAGAGGTGAGTGCAGGCTGATCCTTCCTTCTGTACTGTTGCTGTTTCTGTCAAGCTGGTTTGTGTTGAAACCGCTCAGAGCAGGTGGGCATAAGGAAGATGGAAGAAACAGGTGTCAAAATACATTGCGGTTTCTGATTTATGTGTCCATATGTTGAAGTATTGCAAAACAAAACAATCCTTCCCCATGAACCTGCTTGATGCTGTTGATATAAAATAATAGGCTTCTGCCTTACAGGCTGTTCCAGCTCACAGAGAGCTCTTTTATTGACACACATATTTATTTATTCATGTAAATAGAGGTTGGAAGCAAGAAAGAGATTGGAAAGGCGATAATTATGGTATGGAAGGAGAAAAGCAGCCGCAGAGAAAGTTGAAATAACATTTGAGGACTGACTGAAAGTGAAGTGGAGAGAGAGAGTGAGGAATTTACACAGAAAAGCATTGACAGTCAGAGCATTATTGCTGTCTTGAAATGAAAAGGAGAAAGAGAGAAGGAAAAGTAAAAAGGGCAGATGGTGGAAGTATGAAAAGAAGGATAAACCCAGAGAGAGAAACTCTGGTTTTGTTGGTGTTTCGGCCCAGACAGTCTGAATATTCTCTCCCTCTGCCCGGGTTCTCACTCTCTCCCCTACGTGTCTGCCTGCTGTGTTTGTTGGTTGACAACATGTCTAGTTTATTTTAGGCTTTTAGTGTGCTTCCATGTCAAAGCTAGTGGCTTTAAAGATGCCACCAGTTGTGCTGGCGTGCCTTTTATCCACCCACCTGGCTACCTGACTCAGTGGGATCTGAAGTCTTAGTGGTATTTAGCTGTTAATACACCTTTTTAGCATTGAATGGCCACTGCTGCAGAAACAGTACACCAACATGTGGATGCTGCTATTCAACTTGCACCAGCCAGCTTTTGTCATGGTTTGTGATTGAAAATCACTGTCGCATAGAAGGACTAAATGGAAACAAAACAACTGTGAATGGAGGATAAAACTGAAATGATTGAATTTCTGTATTTTCTCTCCAATCCCCCTCAGACTTGCAGACCTCCAGAGCTCTAAACGCACCGTGTGATACAAGTAATTGGGCTATTTTCTCTGTCAGACTGTCCATAGCTTGCTTTGGGGCTTATTAATTCAAGTAACTAAAAGGCTTTTTTGTGTGTATGTGTGTGTGCATGCACACATAGGCGCAGTTTATCTCCTCCGTGGGGTTAAGTGCTCAGAACTGTCAAAGGAAATTGGTCAGATGAATGGCGGCCGAGTCACATTGTAGTTTCGCATTGAGTCTGTCTTTTTTATCTACATGTGTGACTCTGTCTCAGTTTGTATCTCTATCTCTTTCTCCATGTTGTCAAACTTTCCTTTTGTCTCGCGTCTTGACACACACCCACATTTCGAAGCACTCAAACACCGAACAGTTCCTCTCCCCCTCGCTGGCTTTTCCTAATGAGTAGCATTTCTTCATCCTGCTAGTGTACACAAGGCCCATCAAGTGATACAGCCTCATCATGGGCTGAGGCTTAATGCTGTCAGTAAAACAGAAGGTAGTTTAACTGGGCCTGTGTAAGCGCAGTGATCGCATTTGATACCCAAGGCAGTGGTACTGAGCTAAAAGACAAAGGTATGTATGATGATAATGCACATGAAGCATTTTAATTGAAGCAGTCTTGGTGGTTGACTTTATCCACTTACAGTTTGATGAGAAGGATGCCAATTTGTCAGAGAAACACACAAATGCAGGAAATATTTCAGATATATAGTGTATCATAGCAAGATCTGCCATCATGGTACTTCATGCAGTTTACGCTAGTAACAGAAGGAAAATCTCCTCACTGCACTTCTTCCATTGGCACATGTGAGTACCAAGTGCTGGCTACTGTATGTTTTACAAAGACCCTTTCTGATGAAGAGAGTCATGGCTCCAACTTCACAGCACAGTCAGTAATTAGTGAGCCAAAGTACAAATTGGACCAGTGCAGCGTGTCGACTTCTGTTTTTTATTTGTCCCACACTGGGGAGGAGTATCGAAAGCTGTCAAGTTCTAAAAGCTGGCTTTGAATCTTCACTCAGTCTCTTTTTTCCTTGTCTTTGATCAGATAGCTTTGGTATAAATACCATTTGCCAATTCTAAACTGTATTTTATTCAGGCAGATCTCTTTTACTGCTGGAGTTGAGGTTAAGGAAAGAGCTTTTGACACTAGTATTTAAAAATATTTAAAATAATACAGAGCCCCATCTAGCATCGAAAAGGGATGTTTTCTGCAGAGACTGGAACCAGAGGATGGCGTTGCTGCTTGATAAATTAATCAAACAATAAGTGAAGTATCCAAAGTATCAATTTTCTGAATATGGACCTGATATATCTACTAATACATGTATATTAGTCTATCTATCTACTAATACATGTATATTAGTCTATTTATCTACTAATACATGTATATTAGTAGATATAATGATGAGTTATGAGTTGATGAGTTATCATGCTTTTCATTTTACGTGCTAATGCCCACTCACACTGCACCATTCATATGTCATACGCGTTGCTAATGCACACGCAGTTGCACTCATGAGAACATAAACCAAGGTTCTAGACACGGCTCCTTAATTACTCTCCTGCTCCTCCTCTCCTCAGCTCTTCCTCACTCCGGCTCGCTCCACCGGTAGCAGCAACGCTCACTGGACTCTAATTGGGGTCCTGATGTCAGCTTTGCTTATCATACACATACATCTTCCTCTCTCTTGTGCTTTTTTTTTTAAAGTCTCACTCTCCTTCCATCCATCAAGAATCTCCTCCTCCCTGAGCAAACACCGCTTGTGCACATGCACGCACGGTGTCAGTCTCAAACACGAACAGTCGTGCATCCAATTATAGATTCGAGGCAGAGAGAACCCGGTGCAGGCTTAATTGGTGGAGATCCACCCCTCCTCCAGCTCTCCATCCCTCTTTTTCTGTTTCTATACCCCCACCACATGTATGTAGATTCACACCCGCTCGCCCCCACATAAAGATGGGAGCCAATCCCAGAGGACCTGTGCACGTAGATACACACTTGTTACGGCCGTGCACAGCAGTGTGCCCCCTCACCCCTCTCCCACTGTCTTTCTCACAGTGTGTGTGTGTGTGTGCTTACGTCACACTTGAACCTGTGTTTTTACATCTGCGGCAGTGTGATGAATGTTGGGAGTGGGGGGTTCATGGAACTCATCATGGATCTCAGTGTGAAAACCTGGCACTGTGAATCTCATTTACGGTGGTTGTGCTTTCATCTTCTTTGAGCTAGATTTTTCTTTTTTTTTCAGTCCAGTTCTATCCACAGGTCAGAGTGTCAGATTATGAGTCTTTGACAGGGTTTCACAGGTTAAGCACACGAGACAGAGGCTTCACAGACATTTTGTACTCCAAGTTTCACTGCCTATAAGCACACAGGCATGATTTATTACTTCAATCAGGTCTGTGTTTCGTGATACATCGTTCTTTCATTTGTCTAATTACACTGCTCTAATGTGCTCATTTTCCCCTGTCTATCTTCTGCTGCCCCCACTGATGCGCTGACATAATTCATTTTGGGCCCCTCATGTCTTACCATAGCACAGATGCTAATTTCCTCTCCCCTGCTCCCTTTAAAAAGGTGTAAATGTTACAAGGTCTACAGGGACGCGTGCACCTGCTGTACAGCCTTTTGTCAGCGAAAACTTGTTTGGGTGTAGAATTTCTGAAACGCAGCCTCTCGATAGCCCAGCCACACAGATCATTAGTCAGCTGTAGAAAAATGAAGCCCATTTGTCTCGGCGTGGATATCGTCTCGCATTCGAGCCTTTTTTTATTGTTTAATCAGTTTGTAAGGCTTGGCAGGTGCCGCAATGAATGCAAGGTAATTTGTGCCCGGCCGCCGCAACTGCTTGTAGCCATGTAGTAGAAAGGGGAGTAAAAGGTAGCAGCGGTGGATGACGGGAGAGGGAACGGGACGGGCGGACGGGAAAGATGTCAGAGGATCAGAGAGATGATGAAAGAGCGGTGCACAAACCCCCATGATGCTCTGCTCTCTCTCTCTCTTTCTCTCTCTCTCTCTCTCTCTCTCTCTCTGTCTTCCTCTCCCCCCACCCCACTTCATGACTCATCAATCAACAGTGACACATGAGTCCCTGCTGGGCAATCAGGCCTCACACTCCTCCTCTCTCAGAATGAGAGATGGACCTTCTTCCCTCCTCCCACGCAGCCGGCCGACGGACAAATGGCAGGTTGAGGGACTAAAACAGACGCGAGGTGTTAAACTGTTTTGCAAATGTCAATGTATTTGATGAACCCGCTCCACTTCAGAGTTACTTACCTTATCTCCTTTGAATGAATGGGAAGCTAAATACCTAAAGACATGCCTGAGACCTCAGATTATCTGCATGGCTACTTGGAAAACTCTTAAGAGCTTTCATCTACAGAGCATCCACAGTATTAAAGTACAAGAGCGGATGCATTTCCACTTGTTTACGTTTGTTTGTGTGTGCCCCCCCCCCATTGCCTTTAAGTGCACTTTGATAGAGATTTATTGCACCCTTGAAGACAGACAGGGGATTGAAATGTGCATTTTCCTTTTGTTTTTTAATGGACGCGCAGCTTAAAGAGGATAAAAACACCTAGTGGATGGTTGCCACACCAGATAGCTCTTATTGGCATAATGTTGGACGAGTGACAGTCGACAGCTTGTAAACGCCGCCTGTCAAAAAGCACTCCATGGATCGGTGTTCTTTGAGGACACACGCTGATAGGCACAAACGCAATTATGTTGAACTTACATAACCCAAGTAAACAAACTCCCAGTTACCGGCAGGCTCTTTCGTGAGGCCGGTATAATATGGACAGTCTTGTACACACCCATTAGAAGGAGATAAACGTTGATGATGGGTCCCTGCACAGACCAAAGCAGGAAATCAATTCACTGTATGGGCAGGAAGCGTCGTATTTTTGCCCACTTCGCATTAAAAATTCTGCTGACTGCACGTTCCGATGGCACCATAACGAACAGCATTGCAGTCCTGAAAAGCAATGATGGGGGGAGCAGGCTGCCCGCTAGGCGCCCACGATTCACCTCCGATCCTTTTCGGCTCGCCGGAGGTTTGTGCCTGTGAATCACGGCTTGTTGCACAGGGACAAGGTGAGCCTCTCCCCACCTCATAGTCTCCACACCTCCATAGCTATTGGGTGGGATGTAAATCTTCACCATTGCGCCATCCTTTGTTTCTATGACAATACTCTGCAGATAATCTGCACTGGGGTCTCCTCTGGGTGGATGTGTGCATTTGTGAGAGGAGGGGATTTCACCTCCGCCGCTAGAAGGAAGGCACAATAGAGGGGAGAAACGCTCAATTTTCTTAATAATAAAGCACCGTGGCCCTCCCTGGATAGCAGGCTGTTACATTCCACAACATTATATTTTTACTTTTTGCATGCATGCTCTACCAGGTCATCTTCGCCATCTATTTAGTCACATTGGTAGGTTCCTCTGTCACATTTAATTTCACTGTTTACATACACACACACGCAGAGGAAGCTAAATAAAGCCGTACTCTGCAGGGCTGTCACATCCTGGCTGCTGATGTACACAGCTGATGTGAGCCTTTCACTCCTCGGAGACCGTCTTTCAGCTCCCCACGGTCACCAGGCCCTGTCGCCACGGTGACAGATGGACCTGCCTGTTGGAAGCCATCACTCCTAACCAAGATCTACCAACACACACATGCATGCACACGCGCACACACACACGCACCGGGGACAGACGATATAATCTGCTTAGTAATGGCTTCCGTTTAGTGACTGCTGTGCTGCCAGGTTGCTGCAACAGTTCCTATCTGTTGCGAGAAACACGCCCAGCCGAGGGTACAGTACTTCTTGTCAATGCAATTAGTATGAACAAGAGTGCTTTTTGAGAGCAATTTTTGCTGAATTCATCTTTCCAGGGCCCACACTCTGTGTCGGTGCCTTTAAATGTATAGCTGTTCCACCTCACCTTATTTTTCAGTCTAAGTCCACCTTGCGTTGTCTTTTATGCACCCAAACTGTTGAAATGTAAGCAGCGGTGGGGCTGTCACACACAGAAAAACAAGTTGTGTTTGCTGAAATTCATTGAGTTTTGCCTCAGGCAGTGAAACAAGATGACTGCTATTCTGTCAAACTCAATAAAAAAATTTACCGCAACCCTTGACTATACTGGATATTTCATTATTTTGGCGTCATTGGAATTCTTAATAATCCCTTGATGTATCATTAATCATAAAAAAGCACATATTATACAAATTTAGTGGCCTGTAGGTTGAACAGTCCTTCATTATTCACCGTTAAGAATGCGTTTCCTGGCACAAATTTTAAGATTTAGTAAGCAGAATAAAATGAGCTGAGGGGGCCCTCAGCGGTCTTGCTTCTTTATTCGAGAGCTGGACAGGCTGAGGATTTAGTCAGCGCTCTCTTTCGCTCTCAGGCTGTCAGTGTTCAGGCTGGTGGAGATCACCCACCTGTCCAGAGCTGCTCTCCCCCCCTTGTATGTAATTAGGACTGGAGGTTGGCCCAAACATCCACAATACCTTTTGATCTAGTAGCTTCAAACACACTGTGGAGCTACACACACACACACACACACACATACACACACACAGACAAAGACCAACAGAACTGCCTCTGCCTATCAACGCAACGCTGACCAGAGTACACATCACATCACGTGTTCCCATAAGTGTTCGTCAAAGGGAGTTTCATATTTTTAAAGTCCCGTCTCTTGGAGTAATGTTGCTTTTATAGTACAAGGTGAAATTTAAAAAGTGCAGTGCATTAAGAAGACCTGAATCAAGACAGAGTCTGTTTATTGCTCACATGGGTGTGTCCATTTGGTGTGTCTGATGGGAAAGGGAGAGCGAGAGAGAGAGGAAGCGTTCAGAGACGCTGACGGAAAGGAGTAATGGATAAGTTGGCGTGAACAGATGAAGGATAATCAAACAGCACCCTGACACTTTGACTGGCAGCACGCTTATCCCGGAGAGGATACCTCGCAACCGGCAATGTGTCGTATCTGTGCGCATGTCTGATTTAGGGGATTGTGTTGCGCCCGTGAATGAATGATTCCTATTGATTAGGGGAAAAAAGGAGGGTGGGAGATTGTGAAAAGGGGAGAGGAGAGCGACGGAGGGGGAAAGGACGAAAGAGAGGAGAAAAAAGCTGCAGACGCAACACAGTTGGAGCTGTCAGTTGTGAATGAACCCTGATGTCTGAGAGATAAAGAAGACAAGTGTTTGTGTGTGTGTGTGTGAGAGAGAGAGAGAGATCTTATCCTTTCAGTTCCCCTAAAGGATTGACACACAATAGTGGCCCATTTTTTTTTAGATCAGACACCACCTAATCTCACTCATGCTTTACATGTGTTACACACCCTCACTGAATGGCATGGTGTGTGTGTGTGTGTGTGGCAGGGGGGCGGTCATACCCCACTCACTGTTGAGTTTAGAATATTATACAGGTAAATACACACCAAGAGTCTGGCATTTTCTCTTTGTTTCATGCATTCCCTCTCCCGTTCTCATTTCCATAACTTCATACAACTGTTTATTTCATGCAGAGTCGAGGGAGGGAGGGAGAGTGGGAGGGAGGGGGAGAGGGCAGTGATGTGCTTAAAGAGCAAATTTCCCTGCCTAGATCCTGGCTGTGTTAGCATTTTAGTCATCCGTCAGTCTTTCCTTGTGTGCTTGTCTGTGATAATGATATTTCTGCGATGATTTTTCTGGTCACTGCTCGCTCGCGCGGAAACCCGTCTGTCATACCTTAAGCACACTTCGATTTGTGTCGGGAGAGCAGTGCGAAGCCGCCTGACGCCCATGTATTGTGCTTTGTGCATGTGTGTGTGCGTGTGTGTGTGTGTGTGTGTGTGCGCGCAGGCGTGCATGCAGCTGCATGGATGTTTACCAGCATGTGGGGGTGGGAT
>JAOXYL010000100.1:20496774-20507374 GCA_028564955.1 Terapon puta | reverse complement strand
GTGTGTGTGTGTGTGTGTGTGTGCGCGCAGGCGTGCATGCAGCTGCATGGATGTTTACCAGCATGTGGGGGTGGGATGGAGACTGAGATGGAGGGGAGAGAGAGAGAGGAAGAGAGAAGGTGGGAGGGAGGGTGTGTGTGTGTGATGATGCTGAGGGAAGGAAAGGGAGGGAGGACAGTGTGCAGTGAGGTGAGAGAGAGAGAGAGAGAGAGAAAGGGGGAAAAAAAGGAAAAGGCAGCAGGAAAGGGAGAGACGGGGAGGACACGGCAACTGCCTATAGATGCTGGAGCCTTCGACAGCGGAGCGCGGCGCTCAGCGGACACAGGAAGATGGTCTCAGTAAGAGGGGAACTGACGGTTGCCTATAATTTAATGTTCAGTATCTTGGACTCCTTCTCCATGGGTAATGCTACGGCCAGGAACTCCAGAGCACAGCTCGCTTTTCTCCTCTCTGCTCCTCTTTCTTTTCTTCTCTGGCTCAGTTGCTCTCCAGGATTCTGTCCTTTCCTCTTAACTCTCACTTTTCCTCCCTCAAACACACACTCACACACTCACTCAGTCACGCGCGTGTGGTGCCGTCGGGTAGCCAGGGTCTAGTGAGCGCTGGGTGAGCCCTCGGGGCTGGCCCCACTCTTCCGCTGCACCAGTCAAGCCGAGCGCTGGCCGCGGCAGTGATGCAGATAGATCGCGCTGCCTGCACCCCCCCTCCTTCCCACTCCCTTCCTCCTCAAACAGTAGCCGCGGATCGGCGAGCAGAGGAACCAAGCAGGGGGAGAGAGGAAAGGAAGGAGAAGGAGACGAGGGCTAGCACTGTTATGACATTATTTTTGGAGTCCACGTTTTCTATTTTTTTTTCATTGTTTTTCATGCATTGTCCTTTTTTTCTGAACATGGAAGATATACTAGAACTATATTGGTAACCTTCTCCCTTTTCATTTTCTCATTTCTGTCTGGTTTAACAGGGGTGGCACCTGCAAAGAAGAGCCCAAAACTGGTAAGTAGTTGTTTTTTTTCTCCTCCTCTTCCATCCATCCTTCACTCCTCTGTCTTCCATCTCCTCAATGTGTCTGTTAGAGGGATATCTAGCTCACTTTCACCGCCTCTTACCTCATCTCCAACTCTCTTTTGCACGGTGGAACTTATGCTGATGTTGTGGGTCTGTTTGTAGACATGGGATGCTGTGCTGTGCGGGGGTGGATCCTTGTAGCTTCACATCAGAGCCCCCCTCCTCTCCAGCGGGGGCTGGGATGAGGGGCTTTGATGCACAGCGTGAGCTGGGTTGCTAACACACTGATGATCGCATCGCGCTGGGTGCTAAGCTTGCAGTGTGAGAGCTGAATATATGATCACAGCTGAGGGACGGCCTCATCCTGTGATATATGCTGCATTAACAGAGGGACCCTGTTGACTGTGTCTGACTGAACGTGTGTTTGTCAATTTTGTTTTTGCAGGATGATTTTGAACTGGCTCCTCCGTACGGAAATTACACACGGAGGGTACGTGATGTTGTTAAGAGTGGGGTGAAAGTTTGGGGGAATGAGGCGTGGTGGTGGTGGCGGTATTGGATATGTAAGGTGTGCAAGGGCAATGGTGATGGCATAGCATTCAGATGATAGAGGTGATAAGATGAAAGCAATAATACTATTAATGCATGATGTATCAACATTATGTTTGGTTGCACTGGACTGTTTATGTGCCATAAAGCAACGCTGCTGATGCATCCAGACACTGAACCCAAGCGCGGCCCTGATGGTGGCGAAGCAGGACAGAGCCGGGTCTGAGGAAGCAGCGAGGATTTGTTTTCATTGCTCCAAACCCCCCTCCCCCTCCTTCCCCCATCCCATCTTCTGTCTCCTTAATAAGTTATTGGAGCAGGAGAAACCAATGTATTAGACCAGTCCCGGAGCACAGAGGGGGAACACAATGACTGTGGAAGGTCAAATTTAATAGATCCATCAAGCACGAGAGATTTGTTTTCATTTGAAAGGGGAATAGGGTGCGGACTTAGGGTGCATCAAACTAAGAGAGAACCAAAAAAAAAAATGCTGCCTCATTGGCTAACGGAGGCGCCATTTTGTTTGATGAAATAAAAGTCACCAAAAAAAAAAGTCATTTTGTGGTCAGGAGGAATCACCAGTCCTTAGGGTCTGACTTTAGCACCAAAGGCGGCCCGCATGTGTGAGTTATTATATGAATCCATTGATTCTGACTCCACCGCACAACCCTTGAGGTAACTGCTCATAACTCTGGTAAAGTAAGCATTCCAGCACTCATTTCACATCTGCTATAAGTGCAAAGCTTCTTTTATGTCTAACAGGGATGATGAATATAAACATGAATTGCAGAGGTGTAGGAGGCTGATTCAGGGAGTAATGAGTCTGAGTTTATTGAAGACATGGCTGCACTTTGAAGGCCAAACACTTTGATATTTGAGAACAGATGAGCCGCTTGTCTCCGCCCCTTCTCAGTATATTTTTGTCCGCGCAGCCAAAGCACCGGGAGGTCACATGATGCGAAGAGCCCAAACTGCTGTCATTTTCACTTACTGTCTTAAAATATCTTCTCTTTCTTCCTCATGCTCTGTCTGTAACCCTTTCCCTTCGCTGCTTTTTTTTTTTTGAAGTGTGCAGAATAATGGCGGGGATGGGACCATGCATAAAGATATTGTGACAAGGGTGACGGAAAGGATTTTTACTCAGACTCACAGTGTGCTTGCACTTGAGCTCAGGATTGTATGTGCTTTGCCCCGCTCAAGCGCCGCTCCCCTCAAATCCTTGAGCAGGTGCTTAAGTGCCCATGTTATTGAGGGGCCAGTGGCAATTTATGAGGAGTTTTACATTTCTGGCTCCACCAGTAAAAATCCTCCCTTTCATTTCAAACCCCACAAGTGCTTTATTCACTCTGAATATCTCTCTATATGCGGCAGTGGATGCTGTTCCTTGTTAATACATTCTACTCTGTTAAACAAAAGGAATCGGAAATGTGCCCTCGTAATTTGAGCCACTGCTTTCTTTTCCTCAGTTGAATGACTTAATCATGAGAAACCACTGAGATTTTTTTTTGCTCCCTTTTGTATGCTAAAATAATTCTCTGAACAAAACAGCTTGATTATTCTTCACATTGAATAAGGTAGCATCACAATAATGGTTGACATTATACGTTATTGGATTCTGCTTCCTTTTATCCAAAGGAGCAATAATCCTCCAAATGCCTCAGTGTTCAAATATTCATCCCACCCTTTCTCCTCTTCCAAACCACAATCTGGATTCCTTGTCTGTCCATTGCTGAGCATGCAATTCTCTTTTGTTTGTTTGTTTGTTTGTTTGTGTCTACCTGTCAGTTCAGCCTCCATGATCACACGTGCACCGACGCCGCTGACTGTCAGTTTTCAAATTGCGCTGGTTTTCTCCCCTTACAGCAGTTGTCAAGAAAGGACAGTCAGAACAGCTCCCAGCATAGCGTTTCCAGCCACCGGAGCGCCCACACAGACTCACCCGTGCACCCGTCCCTGGCGCCCCCTCTCAGCGAGAGCATCGCTCCCCCGCCCCCGTCTCAGCCCCTGCCGGGTCTGCCGCCCCAGGACTCCCCAGCAGACGGGACCATCCAGAGAAAACCGGACCCCTTCAAGATCTGGGCCCAGTCCAGGAGCATGTATGAAAGTAGGCGTAAGTATAATCACTTTTGGTGGCGGTTCCATGTGGGCTGCATGGGGGCTGTTGGCTCAGTGGAGACCCTTGGTGTGTTTAAATGGTACTGCACTTTTGGGAGAAAGATTTGGGGTGAGATAAGTCTCGTGCATGTAAGTAACTGGTTTGTATTCTTAAACAAAAGTATCACGCCTTTTCGACAACCTCTCATTCAGGATGTGGTGTCTGATGTCATTTGTGGTGCTGTTCAGCCGTATCGTGCTATGCGGCACAAACTGCAGCAAAAGACAATCACAAACATACACAGCACATTACAGCCTCTACAACACAGGATTTACTGTAGGACTGTTGTATGTACTGAGCTTTCCATGGATAAATGATAGTGAGAACCAATTCATAGAGAGCAGAGAAGGATGGAAACAGCACTGTAGAATTTCAGTTTAAGTCGACGTAATGCAATTTTTGACTGTGTAATAAAAAGAGTAGATAGAGTATCTTATTTGTCATTTTGAGAAGATCAATCCCACCCACACATCTGCAAATACAAAGGAGCCGGCGGGCAATTAGCTTAGCTTCAGCTCACATAAAAAGCAGGTGGGGCAGCTAGCCTGGCCTTTGTTCAAATAGTTTTTTACATTTCTGTTTGTGTGTAGATTAAACAAACGAGACATAAAGCTCTCATTTATGAAATCCTGCTTCAAATCTGGCAGAGTTGCTGTACTTTGGACAGAGCCGGACCGCAGCGGCTACGTTTCGCCCTTTGCTTCCTGTCTTTATGCTAAGCTAAGCTAATCGCCTGCTGACATGGGAGCGGCGCCGATCCTTTGATCTAACTCCGAGCAAGAAAGCGAGCACGTTCATCACCCAGGCTGTTCTTCCTTTCAAGCGGTTCTTCAGAGCTACAAAGTTAGCATTGATTTTATTGTGATTCCCGACCAGCAGCAGAAGTCCCTCACCTGCTCTCGGCCCCAGTATTTTTAAACCCACTAGATGCCACTTTGGTCCAACTGTACAGTGGCACTGGTGACACAGTTTTACGCTAGACTTCCCCGACGAGACACTTGGACGTATAATTAGTTGCAGCAGCGGAGTGGATGTCGGTGGATTGCATTTCCCCCTCCTGCTTACCCGGCCTACCCAAAGCAAAGGGATAGCTCCAATTAAAAAGAATAACCCTCACATACACTGTCAAGCTAAAAAAAAATAAAAAAAAGAACAGGAGTGCATAAGGGCTTAGAAACCTTAATATCTAGTCACTTTACCAGGCGCCACTTGTCAAGGATTTCCATTATTTAGATGAAGAAGAATGTGGAAAGAAGGGCTGAGCGTGGGCTTGCGGTGTGGACGCCACTTGGCAAGCTGCCGAGAAGGCTTGAGAAACGGAAATTAAGATTGGAGGTGGAGCGTGGGAGAAGCCAAGACTAAGGGGGAGATCGTCTCTACATACCTGTCCGAGAGAGATGGAGCCTCAACGGGGGTTTGCTAAATTGCCTGGGCCGGTTTGCTCAGTGCAAATGGGAGAACATGCAAAGGAGCCGCACAAGATAATGAAGAAGGTAGAGACAGAAACATATAAATGGGGTGTGTGAGAAAAACGTCAGGGTAAGAAAAAAAGGTCAAGAATTGGGACATCAAGGGATTCTGAGCTTCAGAGAGGAACTCGGAGACCGCTGACCGGTACCAGCGGGCGTAAATCCCCCGCTCCCTCACGCTGCATTGAGCTCTCGTCATAAAACCCCGCTGTGTGCACCCCATAGGGCTCAAGCCTCGACTACAGCAGAGGCATTTCTCTACGCAACATTCGCTGTGATGAAAAGTTCTGCCGAGATCAAGGTCTTTAAACACTCCGTGTGGTGAATGATTTCCATTTGCAGAAAAATCTCCCCGAAAGAACCCACACAGCATTAACCTGCTCTAAAAAAAAAAATCGAGGCCAGTGAGAATAGAAACCTCGCTCACGCTTTATTGGCCTTTCATTTTGATTATTGTGTGGTTTTTACCATGTCCCCAGTTTAATTTCCTCACTGTTTGAACCGCCCATGCTTTTTTTTTTTTTTTTGCAGCCCTCACTCATAGCTCTGCACATGTCCGTCCATCTTTGTGAAGTATTGATTGATTTCACGCCCAGTTGCCTCACCGTGGGGATCACTGAAGGATCTATTAATCGACAGGAGCAGGGTGTAACAGTGCAGTTGACCCTCCTGAGTGCAGGTGCAGATTGCGACAGTTAGCCTTCGACTCTCCCTCTCCCAGTTCCTCCACAGTTACATTGTGATAGATTGGAAGAGATGGCTGCGTACCGCGGGGATTTTAGCTGTTGACTGAAGGAACAGATTGGAAGCAGGCTGTTTATGCCTTCTGCCACCCTGCCGCCTCTCGGTGGCTTTAGTGGCCTTGGCAGCGGTGGCCTGTGTTGGAGCGAAAGGAAATCTCCTCTGCAGTTTGTTCGGAGGTGCATGTTTGTCAGCCTGTCGAACACAGCTGCGACCATGCAAATGCATGCACACACATGCATATGTGAATAAATATACCTAAAGCGAAGAAGCCTGCGCGCGGGCCAGGAAGAGGCCACACACATGCACGCTCCCTTCGCCTGTCCTCGTGCTCCCAGTAGCCCCCCTGAGGCTCCTCACATCTCCGCTGCTACATGAACCATGAACTGTCATTCACTGCAGTGCAATGCCTCTTTTATAGCAGAGCACCTTTCTAGTCACTAGCGCGCGCACGCACACACATTCGCTCCTTTCACTTGTGGATGGGAGTGGACTGTGAAGTAGCCATACTCTGCTCAATAATATATAGCCTGTTCCAGCATGTATTAGCACCTCTGTCGGGTGGGAAGTGCTCTCAAACATATGGAGGAGTGGAGAGGGAGCTGCATGTCACACATCGCTTCATAAAAGAAACAGTGCAGTCTGTTCCAGTAGTAATGTCCACTCTGTGGGAACTGAAAATGATTTAAAAAAGCTAGGAGAGAATAAATCTGTTCTATTCCAGACATCACAGTAGAATTTCACTGTGATCATTTCTAATTATGGGTGCAATGAGTGAGGGTGCTCTGATTTCTTTTGGCAGCCTGTCGAGCTTTTGATGGTTTATTTAAGCTCTATACCTATGCTCTTTACCCAAAATAGATCCCTTTAATCTTTTGATGGATCCGCTGTTTGTTCTTTTCCCAAAGCCTCCAGACAGATTGTTTGTACAAAGTGCTATCTTAGTGACAAAGCTTGGAACAGTTGGGAGGGTGATTATTTGCATGTTGACATAAGCACGCGGATAGTTTTATTCCTTGTGAACAATGAGTGCATCCATTATGGCCATACATTGCCCGCAGCCCTCTATATGACAAAGCTAGAGCATGAGGGACGCTGAGGGACTAAACAGCTAACAGCATGCTAATGATGAACCATCCCTGTGCGGGTGCAGGATGTCCTCTGGGCAGGCTGTTGGTGTGAATGCAGAGATGTTAACGGCGGTTTGTTGATTTTACAGTTCCAGACTTCCAGGAGCAGGACATTTTCCTGTGGAGGAAGGACACAGGGTTCGGCTTCAGGATCCTCGGGGGCAATGAGCCAGGAGAACCGGTGAGTTTCCCTCACACCCTTTCTATCTCCCACAGCCGATTCTCCTTTTGTTTGCTTTTCAGTTTCTTCAATTTTCACCCGATATATGTGTGAAACTATAACTGACAAGGCTCAGTAACCTGAATGATGAAATGAACACTGTATTTCCAGCACTAGTTTGAGCAGCATCTAAAGGATCAACAGACCACATCTGTTTTCCTATTTCTGAGCTTCAGTGTTGGACTCCGACAAATTCATATCAGTGATACAGTGTCTGTTTGATCTAGCCAATTTAAAAAAAAAAGTCAAAACAAAACTAAACTCACACACAAACCACTTTTTGCTTTCCTTTTTAAAGAGCCATTGTTGTTTGTTCTTGCTCAGTGGCCTGAACCGCATCTTTTGAAGGAGAAAAATAATGATTTACTTCAGAGCTAGGCTCTGGTGACTACCATAGTAGGCGGGAAAGAAGAGTAAAGATGTTAAAGTGAGGTTTCAATTGTAGCAGACCTGTGCTACATGCAAATATTCAATAAAACTTAAAACATCTTTGAATTCTCATTAAACATATTAATAGTAGCATGTAGGCGCAGTGTGTGACAGGGCATTGTTTGAAATGTTTGATTTGATTTATAAATCTGTAGCACACAGCCTCTGCTAGTCTATGTGCATGATAAAGATTCCTGCACAGTCTCACTGAAGTCACTTTTTCAGATTTATATCGGCCACATAGTGAAGTACGGAGCGGCAGATGAGGATGGGCGCCTGCGGTCCGGTGATGAACTGATATGCGTGGATGGCACAGCGGTGGTGGGCAAGTCGCACCAACTGGTAGTGCAACTGATGCAGCAGGCTGCCAAGCAGGGCCACGTCAACCTCACAGTGCGACGCAAAACCAGTTATGCAGGTAATGAGAGAGAAAGGGTTTCAGATGAGCGAGTCTGTTAGAGAAACCTCCTCTGTCCTCTGATTGTCCCTTATATTTCGCATGATTTATTTATTAACCCAGTCACAGTGTCTGTTTCCTCCTGGTTTCTGTTGACATATTTGAGCGCGTCAGTAATGCGTTTCGTATTACATCAGCAGTGTGTTTTATTATTTAATGAATCCATTTAGTGACAAAATCTCATTTCTTTATTTGTATCAGTATCCGTTATATTATTACAGCCTCTGCTGGTACAGTGCAGCAGTATTCAGTCACTGAAAAACGCTCTGTGCTTTACATCGCCTTGGGCCCCATTTATTTTCATCGCAGTTCCATCAGGGGCCTGGGGACCTGCTTACTCTGTGCAGGGGTTGCCTTCCTCTGTAAGTGTAACGGTAGGAAGCGCACGGGCCACAAGCAAACGCCCCCGCCCATCACTGCCATTTTGCCGCTTTGCTCAGCTCCAGTCCGCTCCTCAGCAGGCGATAAAGAAAGGCCCATAAATATGATGGAGAGGGTGGTCAACCTTCGGCCCGATGACAGCGGCCAGACATTAGTGCGTTGCCGCTCCCCGTCTGCCTCGGAGCGTGGAGAATATGAGGCGCCTTCCTTGAGCAGCTGTACAGGAAATGAAATGTGGAATGAAATGTCCAGATACAACAGGCGGGCGTGTCTTTAGTTCATCTTTTGTTCAAAACAGATCAGAGAAGAGATTTTTTGGAGAGGCTCTTCTCCCCAAGCTGTCTTGCTGTCTTGTCTTTTATTGTAGGAACATAAACTAGCTGCATTAGGAAAGTGTCTGTTTATTTGTAATGATTTTTTATTTTCGGATGGTACAGAGGATGTTACGTTCTGTGGTGTTGTCATATCTTGACAGTTTTGTTTTAATGCTATCTTGCCTTAGTTTGCACTGGTCTCTTTCTCTGCTTTTTCTGATCTATTTGAACATCTTATGTAACACCAACTGGCCTGATTTTCATCTGTTTGTCTTCATCCTCCTCTTCCCCTTGTTTTGTCTCCTGAATCTGTTCTATCTCACCATCCTGTCCACCATTTGTTCCCCTTTATTCCCTCCCTGAATCTTTCTCCTCTGTCTACGCCCCCCTACCCCTCGCTGTATATCTGCCGTATATCTTTCTCACCTTATCCTCCTCTGCCATCTCTAGTTAAAGCAGAGGGAGATGTGCCTCCATCGCCGGCATCCTCCCATCACAGCAGCACCCAGGCGCCTAGTCTGACGGAAGAGATAGGGAAGCGCACCCCGCAGGGCAGCCAGAACTCCCTCAACACTGTCAGCTCTGGCAGCGGCTCCACCTCCGGCATCGGCAGCGGAGGAGGGGGCGGAGGGGCCGGGGGAAGCGGAAACGCCGTGGTCGCAGTGGCAGCTGCCACCAACTCCTCTCAGCCCCCCAACACCGCCTCCACTGCCTCCTCCGCCTTGCAGCCCTATGACGTGGAGATTCGTCGCGGCGAGAACGAAGGATTCGGTTTTGTCATAGTCTCTTCAGTGTCGCGGCCTGAAGCTGGCACCACCTTCGGTGAGAAATGTCACACTTTTCTATTTGACACATTTAAAAGTTACAGAATATCTTCTTGTTGATTGTCCATGCAGATATTGCGGAAATTCATTTCCACACAGCAACACACACTGTACCTTTTGCTCATCACGGGGGTCTTTTATCTTCCTATCTTCTTTATGGGCTGCCTTTGTATCACCCATAAAAGCACTGCACACTAAATAGCCCGACAACCAGCACAGATTCTGGCTATTTACAGTCCCACCAGATCAATACCAACACTCTTCAAAGAAGTGGTTCTTCTTTCTCATTTTCGTCTGAGCCTGTCAAACCAAGACACCGAAACCCTTTCTTCGCCTGCAGCTGCTGCTACACTCACACAAGGCTTTCATAATTGATCACAAGTGAAGTGGGTCTTACATAAGGCATTTCTATTATTCAGCTGAACTTAAATGGCTTCTGCCGAGCAGGTTGGCACTAAAAGCCTAATGACAGCTTAATGAGACTGAGTGCTGCTCGTGGGATAAATAGGGGAAATGATCGTTGTGAATACAATTTATTTATTTTACGTAGGATCGGAGAGGTGCGCTGACAAAATCACCTGGGCCACATTTTTAGGTCACTAATTTTGGCGTAAATACTGTAATATCTGATTTTCTTTTGATCTCACATCCTCTCATATAAAGGTCTTCAAATTGACTCTATTTGCTTTTTACAAACAAGTGTCTTTTCTATGCAGCGCTCTCTTTGCCCTACTGCCATGGCTCCCTGCCCACACCGCTAGGGTATTCCACTCCTCTGTGCGCTCTCATCTCTGTCAGTGTGGGTGGACTGAAAATGCTCAACTTTCCAGGTTGGCTTACAAAGTGCCAAGGCCAGAATAGAAAGCACAGGCCAGCAGATAAGCTTTATTTGATTTGACCTGACATAAAATCTAATGGAAAAGCCA